>JAHBCN010000041.1:350431-448669 GCA_019359885.1 Listronotus oregonensis
ATCATTAAAAAGGTAATTTAATTTGTAGTTCGACAGGTAAAATAATATATAGGGTGTTCCACAAAAAAAACACAAGTTTGTGTAATACCTAAAAACTAAAATGATAAAAAAATCAGTTCTGCACTGGAATCTACGTAAAAATCTAGAAAATACTACTTTTTAAAAATTTTTTTCTTCATCTCTAATAGTTCACGATATACAGGACCGTCGTAAAATAAACTAAAATTTAAAAACGCCCTGTATCTTCAAAATGAATCGAGATACCCTTTAAAAATTTTTTCAAATCATTTAAATTTGTTATAAAAATCCGTCTCGAGAATTTTAAAGCAGAATTGCTCTATCTCTTACCCCATAAACAGTGGCGTAGTCAACCTTTCAGGGCGGGGGGCCAACTTTTAAAAGGGGGCCCTTATTTTTTAAAACATTTTTATTAAAAAAAAAAACACACAACAATAAACAAACAAATCTATATTTGAAACTTTAGGCCAAAAAGGGAAAAATTAATGACAATAAAAAAAAATGTTCTTACCCAGCAGTTTTTTTAAAAAAAATCTTGTAATTTTTAGCTGTGTGTTGCGCTAACATCATTTTTTCACGATATTCCTTCCTGAACTGAGCACCTGACTTTTTTTTTTTTATCCATTTTTACTCTTAACAAGTTTACCCTTGCATAGACAATAAACGACTAAATAACACCACAAAGAGGAGAATATGAGTACCAGAAATAAATAACATACGTTTGAAATCAGCCGATTTGCAATTTTAAAAAAATAAAGTAAACAATTCTGGAATATATCCAATACCGACACAAAAAAAAAATGCCGCCACAAACGGATGCCGCGCTCAGCGGTTTTTTCCCGGGGTGTTAGTGCTTTTGAAGAGAATAACCGCTCCGCTGACACTGTGGAACAGAAAAATTATTAACAAAAAATAAAATATGACTTCTAAAATTACACCAGCAAGTAAAAAATGTTTAAAGCACAGCCTAGTGTGTTGTAAATAATACCTGTTTTATATACGGTAGGTTTGTTTGGGCGCAGGGGCGCTGGTCTGGGGGGGGGGGGCAGTCGCCCCCCCTGTCCCCCACCTGGCTACGCCACTGCCCATAAAGACAACCAAAATGCGCTACCCATACATGTACAGGGTGGCGCCTTTTTGATAGATTTCCATAGTACTGGGAAAACTACAAGAGTTAGAGCAAGTCTGATGGCACACTCTCGAGTTCAATTTTCGACTTGATTCGTCTCGGAAATACAGGGCTTTTTTCAAATTTTGACGATTTTAGCACATTTTTGTATCTCGGTTGTTAGTAAAAAGTAAGTAAAATGTAAGTTTGTGTACAATCTTACTTAGAAACCAGTGACGTGCTCAATTATTTTTTAATGGCGACAGTTTAAAAGATATAATGCAAAGTTGCTTTTTTTCCAAATTAGACACCATGTATGTTATTATTAGGGACCGGACATCGGGAAAAAACCATTACAATTTCGAGCTTAAAATGATATAGAATATACCAAATAAAAATGCATTAAATAACTCAACTTCCTTAGGTATTTATGGTTTTTTTTGGGTATTTTATTCGGTGTGATTTCTTGCGGAATAATACAAAAGCCGTGGCAATAGTAAAAAATTTAGAGGAGTTTTTGCAACAAAAAAAGAATTAAACTATGATATTTTAAAATTTTATAAAATTATATAAAAAAATTTAAAAAAATTAAAAAGATTTTTTTGTCATTATAAATATACAAATATTTGATTGCACCTCTATTAGGGTTCATATTTATGCAATTAACCCCGCAAACATAGTTTTGGGGGGAAATGCATCCCCCCAAGTGCACGAAAACCCCCCGGGCCTATTTGTTGTGAAAAAAAAAAAAAATCAGTTCCGTTACATGGGGTAAATCGATGGGTAAATCTTATTATATTTGTCCCAAAATAATTTGTTATTTTTAAAAGGGGGTTTTAAGTCGATTAAAAAAAAGGGAGTGAAAAAAAAAAAGTTGGAGTAGCTCCTTCCATATTCTACTTTTTTATTTGAAAGTGAAAGAGGTGTTTTTTATTTTTTTCTTCCGAAAGGGTTTGGTCCAAGCACTAACGTACCGTGGGTTTTTTAAAATGGGGTTTGGGAAATTTAAAGACGAAAAAATTTTCCCGAATAAGTTGTAGGAGACGCCGTTCCACAGACATAAGAACAATATTCTAAAGAAGGTCTAATTTAAAAGGGGGAAAAAAAAATTTTGGAAAAAAAATTTTGGCTGGGAAAGAGGAACCCAATTTTTTAAAGGCTAAGGCTATGGATGTAATGTGTTTGTCCCCGTTAAGGATGTTTTTAAAAGTAAAAACCGACAAGAAAAAGACTCTTTTTTTCCTAAAAAAGTCGCTCATATGTAACGGATGAGCATTGATAGACTTTTTCGGACAGCTAACCTGCCTGTATTTGGGGAAACATTAAACTGAAAAAAATTTTTTGGGGGCCCCCCCGACATCCGCATTGCCCCCAAGTTTGGGTTTTTTAAATCAGGCTTTTTGGTTGGCTTAAGAAAATGGTGCATTTGGGAAATTTTGGGGTTAAATTTTTTTACAAAACCTTTCAAATTGAGCGACATTTTAAAAAGGGTTTTCAACATTTAGAAAATATGAAAAATTTTCCCCGGGGGCATCCAAATCTACTGAACGAGAACATTATGTATCAAACGCAGACTTCTGCATGGTTTTTGGAAAACTTTTTTTCGGGGATATTTTTTTTCAAAAAAAAAAATTATTGGTCCAGGAGGACATTTTTTTAAAAAAAAACTACCCAAAAACCAGACAATCAACTTGCATGAAACTATGTTGATAAGGCCCCTTTTAAAAAAAATTTTGGACAAAATACAAAAACAATCTGGAACGCAAAAACTTATGGTTTAGTGTCGATAAAACCAAACTGATATCAAGGAAAGTTTTTTTTTTTTAAAATTTTACAATTTTTAAAAACAAACCTGAAAACTCATTTTTAATTAAGAGTAAATTTCTTTCCCCAAAAACCCAAAAGTGAGACAATAAAAAAACTGTAGTAGAAAGTATTATTTTTCCCACTGTCTGTCACTATTATTCAGAAAAGTGGCCTTTTTTTTCTTTTGGATAGTGCTGCATATATCCAAAACCCGGAAGACAGTTTAAAAAAAATTTTTTTCCCAAAAACTTCATTTTACATGTTTAGCTTAGGCCCTACATAGAATATGCGAAAAGGTACGTAACTTTTATCCACTTATCGATACTTTAGTTATCGAGGTAAAAAAAAAATTTTTTTTAAGCCACCTGCCATTACGGGGGGAAAATATTTCCCAATTAAAGACACCCACGGTACGTTAGTACTTAGGGATCAGCCCTTTGTGGACTGTCCCAAGATAAAAAAAAAAAAACCCATTACCCCCCAACCTTTTTATTAAAGGGGAATTTACTATCGCAGTTAAACATATTACCATATAAATTAAATGTGGTAAAAAATGTTTTCGACAGTTTACAGGATGATGCTTTAAGGTGAAAAAAAAAAAAAAAGTTATAAATGCCCCAAAAGTTAAATCGGATTTAAAATTTTTTTTTTAAAATTTTGGATATCTTCCGAATGTGATTGACCAGTTATAAAAACAAAAAAAACCCCCCCAGTGCCTTCATTTCATGTATTTCAAATCACTTTAAACAAGCTTAAATCTGTTCCTAAAGAAAAAATTTGGGGGCAAAAAAAAATTGTTTCAAATTTAAATTGGGGAAAAAAAGGGTTTTTAAAATAAAACATATTTTTTAGGCACTACAAAATAAAAAAAACTGACTTGTAAAACCCTTTTCGATTTACTCCCGTTACAAGTTTTGATGTCAAAGGGGTTTTTTTTTTGACATATTTTAAATTATAAAAGAACCAATTTTACCGAAACCGACTTTAAAAAAAAGTTAGTTATATCTGTGGTTATATCATGTAATGAATTAAAATTTTAAAAAAATTCCCGTTATGTTTTTTTTTCACACTTTTTTAAATTTTTTTATATTTAATATATCCTTAATAAGTAGGCCAATGAATTTACCAGACATAAAAAATGATAAGGGGGAAAAAACTCGTTCCGAAACCGGGGCCCCCCTTATTATACTATTTTTTTTAAAAAAAAATCGCCCCAAAATTTATAACACACCTTACATTTATTTTCAAAAAAAAAATTTTTTTTGAAAAAAAAATTTTTTGGGAAAAAAAACATCAAAAACCCGGGGAACATAGTATTTAAATTTTGCACTTTCTGTATAAAGTTTTATTATTTATTATCTTTTTTTGATTATATATTATTATTTTTAACGATCCATGTCACAACTAGGTTTTCATCTGGTCTTTTAAAAGTATCAATGGTTGGTTGCCTTTGTTCCTGATGATCGAGCGAAATACATCTGTAAAGCATTTGCATTTTTTTCTCATCACAATGTAAAGTTCAATAATATATATTTCAAAGTCTCAAACTTTATTTCATTTAAATTAAAATTTAAGAACACAAAAGGGTATAAAATTTTTATTTTTGCTAATATTATGAATATTGTGCAGTCACTCATTTGTTCCTTTAAGCCAACTTGCATTCTACTAATTACTTAACTCAACTGAAATTGGTTTGAAATAAATACAAGAGCTGATAATTAAAAAAACAATGTTTATTATTTTTTATTGTTTATTCAACTTAAGAATTGATCAGTTTATTGCAATGCAGAATTATATACAGGAAAACAAAATTTTACAACTTTTCGAGGTTTATTCTATTTTTTTAATAACTGCAACTGACAAAAAATAATTAAATACGCCACCGTATTCTACATCAACATGCTATTTACTGTTTTTGTCTATCTTAACTAACAAACTGAGATACAGAGGTGTACTGAAATCGCCAAAATTTGAAAAACGCCCTGTATTCGCACCCTAACACGCTGGGTTGTTTTAAAAATCGAACTTCAGAATGTGTCATCAGATCATTTTTGTCTCTAGTCTTCCAATAAATCACATTTTCAAAAGGCGCCACTCTATACTCTATACACGCGACACCATCACCATGTGAATATTCAAAACTGGCTGCATGTACGATTAATGACTACACACTTGCATTTAAGCAGTGAGTTTGCGTTGGAATTTTTGCATTATTTTATAGGCTTTGAGTTATTTGTTCGACAAATGAACTTCATATATTTAAATTGTCTTAGGTTTATTTGTTTTGTTTTATTAAATGTTGTTACATATGATTATTACTTAATAAGTGATGACTTAAATCCCTAAGATCTTTATCGTGCGTTTAAAAAAATAAAGTTAACCCAAATAAAGAACACACCGAAATAAATAAAATTGTCTGTTATCGCCTTTTGCAATATCGGGGTAAAAAAACAATATGTTAGTGCGTTAAAATTGGTTTCAGAAAAGGACAAATAATGTGTATACAAGCAGGATCTACCATTT
The DNA here is from genome assembly GCA_019359885.1 of Listronotus oregonensis. Taxonomy (NCBI): domain Eukaryota; kingdom Metazoa; phylum Arthropoda; class Insecta; order Coleoptera; family Curculionidae; genus Listronotus; species Listronotus oregonensis. The sequence continues at coordinate 355,887 of JAHBCN010000041.1, forward strand.
TAAGCATGCACGATTCAGTCTTATTAAATTAAAAAAATGGTTTAACTTTTATTTTATGGACGTAAACAAATTAATAATAAAATAAGTTCTGTTAGTAAAACTCTTTTTTCAACTTAGCCATTTGTCAATACGGTGGCTCAACTCCCAAACGTATTTTCATAATTTTTTTACTGTTTTATAAAAGTTTCTTTAACAATGATTGAACTTCTTTATCTTTAGGGATAAGTTCTAAATCACCCTGTATAGTATTTTACAATGCAATTGTATGACAAAAAGCTGTATTAAACTTAATCTCAAAGATCATATATTTAAAAATAACATCAGATTTACTTGATAACATTTTTCAAGGCCAGAACTTCTAAGAACAAACGGCGGGACAGTTGGAAGTTTGGTGATAAGAAATGCCACTTCTATCTTAAAAACAAACTGAAAGACGGCTCATTGATTAAGTCTTGTATATTTCGCTAGTCACACTTATAATTGTCTTAAACCTATATATAATTTTCATAACAACACAAAACTAGAAAAAATAAAACACACAGGCTTATTTATATATAACCTATGCTATTATTCATTCGTCACTCATCTAGTTCACAACATCTTAACACTTCCTCTGCGTTCCCATTTATATATATATATATATATATATATATATATATATATATATATATATATATATATATATATATATACTTATATATATATATATATATATATATATATATATATTATAAATAAATTCGTTGTTCAAAAATTAGAAAAGATTCGGCAAGGCACATCGTAAGCTTGGTTAAACATCCGAATAATTTTTCCGTCAAAAACACTTTATCTTGTCTTTCATTTCAGTACTGAAGGACTACCATCTTAGTTAAAAAAATATCCTGAAAATATAATTGTAGCAGTTAAAACATAATTACGACACGTTTAATCTTAAGACTGTACAATATTGATTCTAAGAAATAAAACGGAGAAACGGATAGTAACAGCGCATCCGAGAGAGAAAATAGCGTTGTTTGTGTTCGTATTTTCACCATAAAATGAGACACAAATTATTCAATAAAAACATATTTTTTTTTTGGCGAAAACAAAACATTATTTTTGTCGCTTCTAGCAAAGCTTTTAGATTATTTTCTTTTCTGTTTTTATTACAACAATAAGCATATATAATATATTTAACGATTTTTATATAAACAAAACATATTTTTTGACGTCTCATTTATTTGAAAAAAAATTATCACTGCAATTTCGCAGAATTACATTTACAAGCTTAAATAACCTAATCAATGGGGTACATCTATGTATATTAAGAATAAAAATGGTGATCTGCACATGTTTATATTAACACAGAGGCTAATTTAAAAAACTGTATATATAGCCTGGAACTTAGGTCAGTTTGGTCATTCAACAAGTTTATTGAGTCTTTATTTATTTATTTTTTTGTTAATTTAATAAACCTGTACAACAAACATGTTAAATGACCAAACAGACCTAAGAAATTGTATGTTGTTAATATAAATAAATAAGTGTACCCCCAAATCAAGCTTACTCAGTTTAAATACCTAGTAATTCTATGAAAGTGCAGTCACAACTTTGTGTAACATCACAGTGATAGAAAACAAAGTAATTGTTTTATTTATTTACGTTAATATATACTCTTACAAAATAACCAACTACTTCTTTATTCAGTATTTAATAAAAATTGTTAATATTTATTTTGCTTTATATTTTTCAATTAAAAATACCGAATACAGTAATAATGTATCCAGTTTATTTTTCTGAATGAATTAACCTGAGAACTTATACGAGTCTCCTGTAAGATACAGCTGCATAACGAATTGGTTCCTTTAAAAAATCTAAGAATTAAGACAATTTGAGACATGCTTAGAAGGCACCTTTGCCGTGCACAGCTTTACCTAAAACTCTGTTCAGAAACCCTCAATATATCAGTCTGTCGTCTTGTGTAAAATAAAAAACCATTGAAGTGTGGGTGCTGATTTTAAATAGAACCATTAGGAAAACGGTTATAGGTATATAAAAAACTTGAAGGGAAATATTCACAAAACAATAGACCTAAGTAGTTCTTACTGGCAAACTAGTAGCAAGACAATCAATCATACCGAAATTTTTGAGGGACAAAAAAAGATTTATGAATACTGCATTAGGTTTTAAATTATCATACAAACCTTTCCAAACAGTTTTCAATTGACAAACTTCTAAAGTAAACTATATAATGAGAATTTAAACATATTTTGGCGAAAAAAATTCTAGGTTTAGTACGCACTTCTTGTAGTAAAAGAAATAAATATATTTATTTTTTTTAATAGACAATTTTTTTTCAAATCTCAAGACAAGCATCGCGATTCGCAGGCAGGTCCTCTCGCTCACTCCTGAAATACAGAGGTGCGCCTTTGAGCTGTAATGTCAGAAGCATGCAGACTTAGTTAAAAAGAATCGTTTGCTTCTTCTGCTGGACTTACTAGTGGAGAAACATAAGAATGAAAAAGAAAAAATGCCTATTTAAAACAGTTTGCTAAGTTGAAACACCGCTTCCCGTGAGCTGGGTGACAGTGAAACAATTGCAAATGAACGTGGTTCAGAATGCAGGTTAAACTGTAGTCCCGTCTGGACGACATTACCTATGTTAATGGGGTAGCTATTTGTATAACGTCCGTGGTCGTAATATCATGTTGTCTAAAAGGCGCGCGAATATTATCTTAATTCATGTACTTGACAACGTTGACTTGGGAAAAATGGGTATCTATAAAACTTAGACTTTAAGCCTGGGCTGTCATAAAGATAAAAAGAGAGTGGCTAGATCAACAGGCATTTCTTGCAAGGTAAAACAAATATAGTAAATTTTGATCTGTTTACTTACTTTGATCGCCTTGTCTATAGTCATAACCTGATAACCATGCTCAAAGAAACAGAAGCCTAGAATCTTTTTGGTTCAAGCTCATAATATTTAAGAAATCTTTTTAATTGAATCATAACCAAGCCATTCTTTAAAGCATTTTTAGCCAAAAGAAACTTACATTTCTTTACTGTGACTAAATTGTTATCAGTGACAAACCCTTTATACCTAGTAATTTTTAAAATATGTTTACATTCCGATATCATCATTTTAGGAAAGCTTGTTAGATATGCCTGAGATGCTAAGACCGATCGTATAACCTGTGTTAAAATTAAATACATGACTTTACTTTACAACTGAGATCGGTCTGTGCCTGCGGGCAACTCTTAAGAGCGTCCTTTTTATTTCTAAAATAAAAAATAAAAACTTCTGGATTCTGGTTCAATTTCTAGAATCCTACGCGATATATTTTACCAAGAATGTACTACTTCGGTAAATTAATGTAAAATGTTTTATATAAATATTTTTATACAGCTTAAAATTGATATTTGCTTAAAACGGAATGTCCTAAATTTATCCATAGGAGAGATTTTAATCAATTATTTTTTATTTATAAATCTTACTTTGTACTCGCCTCATTTTATCAAAACACTGCCCAAAATTATTAAACTGAGATGATGGGACATCCCGTACAAAGCGCATACAGACAGACACGTTGTCTCAAATATAATAAGTGCTTTTTCTTGTTCGTGACTATAAATACCACGACTAGGGTACACACACTGGGATGACAAATTTTCAAATGTCCTGCCGACAAGAGAAATACATACGCTTCAGTACGTGATAGGTATAAATGGACGGGTTGCCCGTACCTGCAATAGTCCTCATGCATCTGTCTCACCTTTTGAATTCAATCTGGCAAAAATCTTCGAAAATAATGTCATCGTCAAAGCGATCTTGTAAAATTATCTAATCCCTGAAAACAAAAAAATGTCCATCACAGGGATAGTGGGAACAATACATTTAGACACGGAAAGACCAAGTAAGTTTTGATCTCACTCTAGATCACACGATACATCACAAAATCTATCCAATGTTTGTAATCCAAAGGTAGAGACTGGCTGATTCCTAAGATTTTTCTTTTCTCACGTGATATCGGAAATCGTCCCACGTAAGGTCAAACCTAAGATCACAATTTATAGTCTGCATGGTTGTGAGGCTGTTACCTACTCAAAAAAGTAGGTAAGATTCACCATATTGAAGAACGGTGGTAAAGGACAACTTGTCCTACCACAATGAAAGTCCCGTCTGAGATACAGACGAAATAAAGTATTAGAAGTGGATTTGACTGACGAATGTCCTTTATCTTGATTGCTGCACAACTTTGTATCAAGAATAAATTACAGCAATGCCAGTTTATCATTGAATATGGCGATATCAGACAAAATCATACAGCTCTATTTTCTAACTGATTATCTGTGTGTTGACACGATTGCAGAAGGCCTCAGGTCCCCAAAGTCAAGGTCTATTTCAGATTGGGCAATGAGGCAATGAGACATCACTATTACAGACAACCAAAAAGTTGTCCATTAGAACCTAAATGTTATTTTATTTTTAAACGGTAAAGTGACTTTTGGCCGACCCTGTAAATAAAAGTCAACTTTAACCATTATAGGTATCCTTTTATTAAGTACGATTCTAAAAGTTAATTTAATTTTTGAACTAACTGTCAATAATTAAATATGGCAGACTCAATGATAGTTCAATTGGTCTTTCGCTTTTACGGACTTTATGCATATTAACCTAACCCTACGGCAGTATAGTACAATTTTTGCACCTGGTATATGGTACTTTTGAACATGATGCAGATTTTTCGCGTGGGGAACGTTATATTTTCTGTATCGAATTTTTCTTTAAAATGTGCTTTCTGCCTTTATTTTCAAAAAGGAATTTATATTCTGTTTTTACGCATATTATATGTCGAAAAATAAAACTTTTCTACTTCTTACCAAGTCTTGAAATACTTGGAATTTCTTGAGTTGAATTGAATGATGAATTTGGTTATGTTTAAAAAACGTATTTAAAAAACTTAAAACAATTTTTTGAAATATAAAGTACGAAGACTGGTAAGCATGAAATAATCAAAATTATACTTAAGAATTTATTAAAAAACCATGTTATTCCGGGAGATATCTTATAACGAACTGACAATTAGCACAAAAAGGAATTCTGTCCTTAGATCTCACTCTAATATTCCGACTTCCCAAATATTTGGTTTGGATTTAACGGCAAACAGGGTTTCAAAGAAACGGATTAATGAAGATCAGCTACCAGCATAAATTCGATTGCTAAGAATCAAGAAACTTATGAGCATTGTCCGAATATACCCAATGTTTGGGTTAGTTTAGGACCACCTAAAAAAATGAACCAAGAAACAAGAGATTGTTGACTTGCAGAAAAAGCCACTTTGATGCTTAGAAATATTATTTTTAACATTAGAGCATGTTTATTTAAACTTTACAATCCGCATCTTTTCGTGGAATTCAAACACAATATTCTAAGGATGTTCAACGAGAGATCGATAATTACTAATATAAACAATAATTATATTATTATTGTTTATGACAAAAATGCACAATGTTTAACTGTGATTTTTAAAACAAATAAAACAGAATAGATACAAGGTTCTAATACATTTTGCTAATCCTACGCATCTGTTTAATCAAATTAGTATCAACTGGCACATCATTCTCGCCGTCTTTGCTTACTCTTTCTGGAAGGAGGACCTGATATAATCCTTCTTCGGTTTAGCGCATCAAAATAAAGGGCAATTCCGCTACCAAATCCCTGAAACATGATTATTATAGGATTAATATTTAAGCCATAGAATTTTAAATATGTTGATTTTCAATATAACTGAACCATAATCGTTGAACACCCAGTAAAACTATTTTATTTAATAGTAATACTTTTTCAAATTTCTATTTTGACGAAAATTAAAATTATTTGGTTTGTAGCCTTATTAGTTAAACATTGCGTGTTTTATTCAAATTGTTTGTTCGACCATATCTTGTATTATAATCCCATCTTAGTTCATATAAACCGTTGATCATATTTTAAACACTCCCAAAACTTGATTGTTCAGCAAAATAATGCCAGATATCATGAACAAATTAACTGCTGCCCTTAAAGACAAAACTAATATTTAACGATGTCCTCCAAGATCGCCTGATTTAAGGCTAGTTACCATGCTTTACAACCTCCTTACAACACTAACTGCAGTCTGACATAGACTTGATTGCAACTCTGGAATGAGATACCGAAAAGAATATAATTAGATCTTATATTAGGCATAAATGGATGTATGTGTGTCATGTGGCACAAAAAGTAAGTTATCAACACATTATAAAAACAGAAATATCCTATTATTATTTTACAACCCAGAATAAAACAAATTCTAATACCTGTTATTTCCCTAAATATTTATACAAAATATTAAAATACATTTATTTGTACTAGGTGTTTGGATTTATACGTTATTTCTGTACAGCAATTTTAAGCAAACATTTTTTTAATAGTAATATTGACTTACCCGCCTAAAGCTCTGGATTAATGTTTATTCTTCCATCCTAACTTTATACTTCGAACAAATCGATTCCCAAATTTTCTCGTTGTGACGGATCAGCGACTTCAAACCTGCCCTCTTGAAAACGACTGTCTAAGATTTGGTAATTTTACATTCAATATTCAAAAGGTCTTGGTAAATATGTTAATAGATACTACCAAAAGTAAAAACATGTATTTATGTGCTAAAGTAATATATTAAAATTATATAAACAGAAAAACATATATATATATATATATATATATATATATATATATATATATATATATATATATATATATATATATATATATATATAAATAAACATTTCTCCCACGAATATTTGCAACATCGGATTTATGGGGTAAAAATACTACTAAATACACCAGAAAAAATTTATTGTATGTCACCACTTTTTTAAATTTTTGGGCACATTTTTTAATGTGCTACTTATTTTTAAAAATTACAAATTCTCACCGAACAAGCGATAAGATTTAAATTTTTAAAAAGGGTTTGCTAGTTCAAGGGTTAATCGACTCTGTGCGTGCACAAATCTAAGTTTTTGGGACTGGATTGGTGTGGCTAAATCGACCACCAAGGGTCGAGGCGATCCTTAAGGTTTTCAGAAATTTAAATCTTTGAGTGAGTAGCACTTTATCAACGCATTACGCGGAACCGAAAACTTGGCAAATCATCCACGGAGACAAAAATATTTAGGGACTTCTGGCTTACACTTTGAATATAAAGAAATGCGAAAATGTGTATACAATTGTACCGAGAGCAGAACTGCCAAAATTGTAAAAAATGTTTTTATGATCCCTAATTTTAAGAAATTAAAGCTAAATTATTTTAAAAATTTAAAAATAATTTTATTAGAAAAATAATTATAAAAGAAGGCAACGGTTAGTGGTAATAGATTGTATAAGAATTATACAGAACAAAATATTCCCATAAAGGATGTAATAAAAATTAATTATATAAATATGTGATGTGCAAATAATTAAAAATGTTATTCTGTTCCCATATAAACTAGATTTAATAAGGATAAGGCCAGCTAAATGAATATTTATTCAAAAAACTCTAATAGCTTCGTCAAAATTAAATAATTCTTACAAAAATCGTAACCTTTTAAAATTTAAATCTGTTTAGGTTTCTGGAATAATTAAAAATTAGTGGTAACTTTAAATTATTTGCCAAGATAAAAAGACAAAATCCTTACCATAAAAAAGGGTTATCCCTGTTTTGTAAACACTATAATTTAATTAGACTAATTATACAATTAACGGTGCTAACGAAAATAACTTCCAACGAAAGTACTTTGTTTTTGTATTTTGACACCTTTAAAAAAATAATTAATCCCAAAAAATTCTATAGGTCCCCAAAAAATGTATTTTTATTTAATCTTTAAATAATTTGTTGCTAAATTTAAAAATTTGGTTTTTATACATCTACCACTCAGTAGGAATTTTAGGTTTAAAGGTGTCCAGGAACGTTCAGGGCCAAACTTCATGGTCGTATTTTTTTTTTAAAAAAAAAAAATATATTTTATATATATATATATATATATATATATATATATATATATATATATATATATATATATATATATATATATATATATACCGAACATAGTGATAAAGTGTAATGTATCAAACAGAAACGGACAACCCCTTTAACTGTGTGAAAGAAGTGAGAAAAGCTTTTCAATGTGTCGATACTTTATCAAGCGCTGTCCCGAAAAAAGGAAAAAAGCGATTCGAGGCATAAAAGGGAACCTTCGTCGAGCGTACGCTGTTTAAGCTATTTTGGCGCGTATGTCCTAGTTTAAATTCATCTCACCTTTTTTTAGTGGTTTATTTGTTTTGCCAATTTGCGAAACGTCCATTTTTCGGTTTTGGGAAATTTCCACACCGACAGATCTCAATAGACCCGGCCCCTTACCCAGACACATTTTAACTGATCTATACAAGCCAAAATTTCATTTCAACAGTATAATAATTGGAGGGCAAATAATTGCTAATGCTCCTTGCCAGAAGCCTTAACAAGACTAGTGAAAAAAGATTTTAATATTTTCGTTATCTAAAACCCTTGAAATGTTACGTTTTTTAAAATTAAATGATGATGTGTTTCACTGTACCTGCCGTATTTTTATATTTTAAGAGAGTCCAAGAATGCTTAAGCCTATGTACTAACGTACCGGACTTAAAAACTTAAAGGTTTAAAAAAGAAGGAAACTCTGGAAGAAGCAGGTTTCACAATTAGGCACGGATGAAGGAACGATTAAAGTGGAAAATTGAGTCTTTTGATGGATAAAAGGGGTGCATAAAAGTGGCACCCGAAAGTTGATCTATCGGCTGGGATCTGCTAGAATAGCAATTATATTGGCTAATTCTTTGGAGTAGAAAACTGTGGAAATGCTATAACAAGAGACATTCTACGGTTTATCCGTATGAAAAGAACGTTTTTCTGTAAGAGTGGAATCATTAATAGGGTAAACTTTTTTTCCGGGGGAAACGAGTGCAGAGTTGTGGGAGACGCCATTTTCCAGACATGCGAACATATTCCAAAAAGGGGTCTTATTTAGGATGCATACAAAGTAAAGAGAATATACGTTATTATAAATTTTTTAAGTAGAAATGGCTATCACGTGATCAATACATAGATTGGCAACCTTACGCTAGGCATAGGTTTAAAATTCCGTGGGTAAAACTAGCATGTTGGTTTCTCCCTAAGACGCCCGATCCGAGATTTTTTAAAAAACTGTTTTTGTTTAACTAAATGAATTATTTAAAAAATTTGTCATGAAACTTATAACAGCGTTTTAACTTTACAGTTAGTAAGATATAAATTATTTTTAACCCAAACACCGCATACGTCATTTGGTTATAACGCTATGGTCTTGTTTTACATATAATAAGAGTCAACTGTTGGCCAAAAATTACAAAAATTTAGCGGAAAAACAGTAAAAGCTAAGTGAAAAAAATTTTACAAAGTGCTCACGGATAGTATCTTCGGTTTAAGCTGGCCATCGAGGGCCACCCCACTTATCCTTATTGTTGGCCAACAATGGCGTCAGGGGGGTCCTTTTTGCTCAGTGTGGCCGTTATAGGCAACCCTTCCACGCAAAAGCAAAAACACACAAAACACACTTTAGTTATACCAGTTTTGAGAAAATAAAAATTTTAATAGGTTAAAAAAAAAAGTTATATTAGATATGGTGGTTTTGATTTTTTAAAAATTTATTTAGGATTAATAGAAGAATATCACCAAGAAAAAAATAGTAGTTTTTCGCAGCGACGCTGCCCACTGAGTTTCCTTTATTCTCAGAAACAAATTTAAAATTAAACAAATTTTTTTTAAAGTAAACTGTTAGTCCAAGAAAATAGGTCGGATATACGAATTTTGGGAGGTTAAAACTTGAATTTTTGATATGTTTGAATCTAAAAACGAACTGTATTTTTTTGAAATTTTAAAAAAAAGGGAAAAATCCTAAAAAAAGTTTTAAATAAAAGTTGTAGAACGTAAAATTTTACATAAAAATAATTATAAAACTTTTCCCAAAATTAAATTAACTGAATAGGTAGCTAGAAGTTAGGGGATGATAAACAACTTTAAAAATCATAAATTTTTGGGAAAAACCCAAAAGTTTTTTTTTAAATATTTATATATAATCAATCTACCAGAGAAAAGAATCTCTAGAATTAAAGTTGTTAATTACATAAATAATTAAAAAAAAAAACTGAGTTTTTTAATTTTCCAATAATTTATGATTTTTTAAAGTTGCTGTTATCATTCCTCTAGCTTCTAGCTACCCTATCTCAGTTTTTTTAATTTTAGAAAAAAAAGTTATATAATCATTTTTATGTAGTATTTTATTTAAAACTTTTTTTTCTAGGACCGTTTCCTCAAAATTTCAAAAAAAAAACACTTTTTTTTTTTTTTTCACCCCTTCCCGGGGGTGAATTAAAAAAAATACAATTCGTTTTTAGATTCTTCAAAGTAACTTATATCAAAAATTCAAGTTTTAACCTCAAACTCGTATTTCACGACCTATTTTCTTGGACTATGTATATAATTAAACAACTAAGTAATGTTTTGTTATTTTTATGATAAATAATTTCACTTTAAAAAAAAATAATTTAAATGTTCTAACAAAAAGTTAAACATTTCCCCAAATATTCATTGGGCGAATTTAAAAACAAAATAAAGAGAGATGGTGTACTTAAGATGGTCTTACCAGTTAGTTTATTCGAAAAAAATAGGATAATTCACAGTTTGACTTCTAAAAAAGCAACTAATAAAAATCCATGAAAAAATGGAAATGTACGAGTTGTTTTTGTCAAGAATGCAAAGAAACCACACGTGGTTACCAACTTTAAGCCACAAAATTCAAAAAAAATCACGTTAAAATCATATTCAACCCATTTCCCAAATTAGACCATAGTGGAAGAGGCTAAAAGGTATCTTCGTGTTTTAGCTCCATCGAGGCCAGGCCCCTTTTGTCCTATTATTGGCCAAGAGTGGCCTTACTGAGAATACTTTGTTCAATTAAACCCCTTGAGGGGAAACCGGACAAAACTTTTTAGTCTTATTGTAGAATTACTAAATTACTTTTGAAAAATTGTTTCCAAATTAATGCCAGTGAAATTTTAAAACGTATTTTCAAAAATTGAACCCCCAAATTTTTATTTTTATTTAGTTTTTAAATAATTTCTAAATTAGTATGTAACTCTCAGAAATGTATCTCCTTATACAAATAATCACTCTTACAGCGCTTAGTTTAAAATAAAGTGTACAAAGTACATAAAAAAATAAGAAAATGTGATGGCATGATATTTATTATTTTTTTTATTAACTATATTTAGTACGAAACACACTTTATAAAAAAATTAGATCTGAAACTGATTTTTTTTTTCGATTTTTGGTTCCAGCTTTTAGTAATATATTTTTATGCTGTTTAATAGGCCCCTAGTACATATATTTTTTTATTGGCTAAAAATAACACTTTTTACTTAAACAACCCTTCTGCCAAATATTTTTTTATACGAAATTCTATACCAGAATTACAAGCATTTAAAATTAAAATTTAAAACTTTCCCGCGAAAAGGGTATCTACGTCACAAGTGGCTAACCACACATATTCACAACGCCGATCGACAGCGGTGACCGGAGCTAAGTTCCAGTATTATATCGCGGATGAAAGCGCAGTAAATGAAATACCAAGTAAAGCCAATCCGGATATTAAAACACTTTTTTGGGTTTTTTATCAGTGGATAAATTCCAAATTTTTTTTTGTTTATTTAAAAAATAGAATACTATAAATCGCTTGTCAAAAACACATTAAGAAAAAACGTATGCATTCTAAAAATCAGTAAGTATGGTTACAACAATAAAAAAATTATTGCATTGGGTCAAAAAGTCGTTAATCGTAAAAATTTACGAGGTGTTTTTCTTAAACGATGAAAACAACTTTTAGGGCTTTAACCTGTTATTTGTAAAATGTATTATTTTTTTGCGGTAATAGATGGATTTTAATGGTGTAATTACCCCTTAGATTTGTTATGTGCATATCTAATTGACATTACACCAGTTTATTTTAAATCAAATAAAAGAAACGCAATGTATTTATTCGTTCTTTTTACTTTGAATGAAATTAATTAACGAAGCAAAAAAAATAATATTGGAACTCGGCACTCCTTGTGTCGTCACCCGGTGTTTTGGTCTGACGAAAAATTTAAAGGGCAAGACGTGAACTTTAAATCGTTATTACGCCAATAGTAATTCTTTCTGAGAAGAGATATTTGGGAGATGGTTCTTTAATAGGCAAAGAAAAAAGTAACTAATTTTTATTTATGTATTTTTTTAAATGCAAAAAACATTTTAATTTTTTTTTGTGCACTCTACAAGTTTTTACTTCAAATTAAATGCCAGCAAACTCATTTTTTCTTTTTGCACCAGCTGTTAATAAAAGATACATTTTCTGATAAATAAATGTAATTTATTCTCCGACGTTTCGCCTAATCAGCATTTTCAGGAGTATTTACGCGATTATAAAACTTGTTTACGGAATAATATTTTTTGTGTGTACAAAAAGAAACCAGTGAAACACCCCTCGTATAAACTTAGCTACTAATTAAACTAAATAGGTAAAAATGTAACTATTTTTTAGAAAACCAAGAATTATATCAAAACGTACGTACATCATGAAAAATCAAAAATACTTACTCGCTTTCAGTTTCTGCGACGGTGCACTTATATTGAGCGGTAGAAAACAAGCAAATATCAGCGAATTGCCTTACTGACACTTTGATTTTCTTGACAGTGCGATTTGAATTGTTGGCTATGTGCACGTTGACAGCTATGTTTTCACCATGGTGATAAAGTTCCTTGTCTAAAGAGGCCTCCAGGTATAGTTTATTAGGACTCATCATAAATTCTTTGCTTACTTCTACTGATGGTTGTTCGCCTTGTTTACTTGGAGCGTACATTATTTTACGAATCGCCAGTCTGTAATAAAAATGAGTATTAGTTTGATCAAATTTTACAGAATTAAAAGTGCATCAAAGACGCACCGGCAGTTTAAGTAACTACATTTTCATTTATTTGTACCCATGAAAACTCTACAATTTTTAAATACATTCATAATATTGTTATTCTGGAAGAAAAGTAACATAAGTCTAAAAATGCAGTATTTGCGTATGCAAAAAAATAAGTAAAATATGACAGAGAATACTCACACAAAGAAATGCGCCGGCACACGAAGAGCGGCATATTTTTACTTAAGACAAAATTTGACTTCTCAAGACCAAATTTGACGGTATTCATATAAGGAGTTTTAGGAAAAATAACTCTGTTTGTTTTGACTGCTTTTGTGTAACTTTTAATTAACCTACTGATTAACATGTAAGAAGGAAAACGACATAACTCTAAAAGAAACCCTATTTGTGTTACCTTATTTTTAGAAAAAAGTGACATAGGCCAAAAAAAAAACCATAAAAATGTGTTTTTTTTCTTAACTTGAAACTAAAATTATTAAAAAATTATAATATGCTATCAGTTCGGTCAAACATGCTGTATTTGGTGTACAAAATATTTCATTATTGTTTAATTACTGCTTACGTAGTAACACCTAAAATTCTCAGATTTTTTATTGACTATTTTCTCAAAAATAAGTTTTTTTTTAAGTTATTTTACTTTTATTTCAGGGTGACGATATATAACAAATTAAAAACAGTTTGAACTCAAAATACACTTATGCACGGACCGTTCACTTTATTGCCGTTAGCCTACGCTTGCAATAAGAACGAGCTACATGTCCGTACTGGGCCATACACTGAAAACCGCTGATGTTAAATCGTTGTTTCGCTCAAGTGGCATAACTTACATGTTTAACCCTGCAATTCGATAAACAAATATCAATATTACAACTTTAAAATGACTTCCATTTTGGACTCTAAAAAGTGTGCGTTGCAAGCTACAAAGCTTTTTCTGGCTACTACCGTTGAACGGGAGGAATAATCATGTTTTTAACTCTCGGGGACCAAAGAGGAACTTACTCTGCCATCTACATGTTTCGTGAAAGTGTTTTCGACGTTTTAGAGTGATTCCTAACGCCCTTTTTCCGAATCACACGAGGCAGCGTGTCCTCGCGGAGTTTAAAAATATACATTTTGTGGAACAATTGGGCTAACCGACAGAAACCGACGTTTTTTACTTTTGAATATCTGGATGTATTCGTGAAACAAAATTTAGGACTTTTTGTTAAAATTAGAATCATCCTTAGCCACAACAAGACAAGAAAAGAACTTTAAATTTTAAAGATCGTTTTAAATGCAGTTTTTAAGTACGCAAGAACATTAAATATTTACGTGTTTTTTTTCCCTATAATATAGCATTATTTTAAATATTAAAATTTTAAAAAAGAAGAATTAAATCTTTAATTTAAACACTTTTTTTTATATCTTTAAAGCATACTTTAAATGGGTGACAGATAATTGTCGTAGATACTAATCGGAAAATTAAATTAAGCCTAGTTTCATTTATAAGTTTGAAAATTATATAACTTAAATTGTTATAATAGTTAAAACACAGTAAAATGCTTTCAAACATTTTAACAACACAATTAAATTTATGGCCTTGCTAAAACCTTTGTTTCACAAACTTGTAATGGAATAAATGTATCTGTCCATTTATATAAAATAAAATTTGTTGGATAGCCCTTATTCAGATTTACCAGAAGTGTTTTGTTCCCCGTTTCTATAGCGATAGTTTTGGCTTGATATCATACAACCACATTAATGCAACACTGTAATTTTATTTTTATCTAATTGGTCAGGTTTAATGGATGTTGTATTTAAACTTGTTTGTGACCAGTATTGATCCAGATTTCTAGAGTGTACACAGAAGCAAAATATTCTGCGTCTGTTAAAATCACAGTAAGGTCAGAATACCTTAGCAATTAAAGTAAATATTTGTCCCAAAGTAGCCATATGTACCGTCATTTTTTTGGTATAACTACAAAATAATCTGAAAATGGGAACGATTTTTGTATAAAAACTTCCAAGAGTTAGAAAGTGGAAACGATTGACCATTATTTAAAATTTAAAAAGTTTCATTATATCTCCATTAACTTTCCGTTTTTTAAGATGATGCAAAAAACAGCAGAAATTGAAAAAGAACCTCAATGTAGAAACTTTTAAATTGGTTTTTAAAAATTCTCCGTAGGTCTTAAAAAAATTTACCGAAAGAAACTTAAATGTTTTAACAAAGTAGCCAATACCCGAGTCTTGATTCTTTAAAACCAGTTTAACAAATAAAAATAGATTGCTCATTGCTAATTAAAAATAGGATTTTTAATGAGCACACTATTTTAAATAATCTGGAGCCGGTCAAGGATGTACTCTTGCTTTTTCTTTTTTTTTATCTTACCTGACTGAATTTCTTTTATGAGGTTTATCATCTTGGGATTCCCCTACAAAAGCTTTTAGTTCATAGTCGACTCCACATGGTTTTCCCGTGTCACCAGGTGCAGGTTGCAAAGTCACTGAGGCAGGACAGTGAGGAGGCAATTCAAAATAAAATGGAAAAGCGTTTGAGCCTAGTTTCTTAATAAGTCGTTCCTAAAATATTTAAAAAAACATGTCAAACAAGTCATATTTTCTTCAATTTTTTTCCGTTGATTTAGAAAAAAGTGGACACTGACCCTGCAGGGAGTATTCTTTTAAAAGGTATTCTTTAATACCTATTAATTTTTATAACTTCCTTTTGCAAATTGTCATAAGAAATCACGACATGAATTTTATAAAAATATTTTCCCAGGTGTCTCCCACAGAGACGCTGTCCACTAGTGTTTTTTTGAACTGATAAAAAAAGTAATTTAACAACCTGCAGTCTCGTCAACGGTCGTGAGTTTTGTGTAGAACCATCTTGAGGAAAAATTTGTTCGGACGCTAAGTACAAATCTTTTCTAAAAGTGAGGCCCAAAACGTCCAGGTCCTCCCTTCCATACCTAAAAGCGGCCAACACATGGCCGAACACTTTTCTGTCCTTAACATAATCGGGGTCAATTAAAACTACTCCATCTGAAATTTTACAAAAATATGAATACAAATCTTTTTTTCATAATAATCGTATTTTAAAACAATAAACAGATTCTGAGATTTACAATAGGTATTTTTTAAAATAATATACACCAATTATATCATGTCGGTAGATGAATGATTAATTTTTGAATAGGCTGCCTTATTTGTATATTGCTTCTTAATCTAGATAAAAAATAAGTCTGTTTCCGGCGATCAAAATGCGTCTGAAGGGGGAGTTATGGTGAATACCACAGATAATAAATTTTTCTCTTAAGGGGGCGTCCAGTAATTAAGTGAAGCATTTAGGAGGGAGGGGTCGAGCTAAAGCTCACCTAATCTCACGTGGTGAAGAGGAGATCCTCGGTAAATCACGTAGTTTTTTTCCTCAGAAAACAGTGTAAAATTGCGAGAAAATTAGGTTAAAATAAGTAAAAGCTGTGATTATGTCTACATCCTTAGTAGTTTTAAATACTTGCCTTAACTAGTCTTAAATTAAAAAAAAAAAAAGTTAAGCAAATTATGTTTTTTTTTTTTAATAAATCCAACGCAATCAAGAACAAATTAACGTATTTACACTAAAAATACTTATTTAAAAAAAATCTCACGTGAGTTTAGGGATAAGCATTTCTGGTGAAGGGAAGCAGCGAATATATACAAGTCTAAAGGTAGGGCGTACACAAAATGATCCTCATAGGGTTAAATTTTTGAAATATCATGACCTGAGTTTGATACTGCCGTGCAGAGAAGGAAAACTACCCCGAGTCCTAATCAGATTTTAGATGATCAAGTACTGTCGAGAATCGGCCGCGATTTTAACTGCTTAAGTTAAGAATTGCTTCTTTAATGAACTGGTTGTTTAATAAGTTTTGTTGTTGATAAGGGATGACCGTATTAGATTTATCGTTTAATTTTTATTGGTAGTACTTGTTATAAACACAAGTTTCAGGTAGATTTGTCAACTCATTCATAAATTTATAGCTGTTCAAAGTTGACGTGTCACGGATTTTTTTAATAGAAAAAATTAAATATTCCGCACTGATAAAATTGAAACGTGGTCATACAAGTCTAAAGGGCCCCACAGACTTCGGTTATTTTCATCCATTCGTACCGCCGCCA
Organism: Listronotus oregonensis; assembly: GCA_019359885.1. Classification (NCBI taxonomy): domain Eukaryota; kingdom Metazoa; phylum Arthropoda; class Insecta; order Coleoptera; family Curculionidae; genus Listronotus; species Listronotus oregonensis. The sequence continues at coordinate 373,039 of JAHBCN010000041.1, forward strand.
TTTAGAACGACGTGTAAAATAGGCCAAAAACCGATTTCTGTGAAGCAAAACCGTCATGCCGCATTGTCGGTAAAAATTTCTGCTGGAGCTTGATTTTTGAAATGACGGTTCGACTCGTGGCGTTTCTACTGAATAGTTTGTGGGGATTTCATTCAAAATTGAGAGGTTATTTTTGCATGAGTGGAGCCAAGGAAATAGCGGCCAAAATCCATACTTGTTATTTTTATTTAAAATGATTCCTCTTCATAAGGTAACCGAAGGACGCACAAAAAAACGATCCAAATTACCTGTAATGGGTGGGCAAAACACTTCGGCAATTCAACATGCCGTTACGAAATCGCCGCGATACGAATGGATGAAAATAACCGTAGTTTGTGGGGGCCTTAAAAGAAAATCCACATGAGGGACGTCCAAAAGAAGTCGTAGCAAAAATACAGGATCTGGTTGTGGAAGGTCTTCGATTAACAGAAAAAGATTTAGCAAAACCCCTTGGAATTTTATTTGACGGTGTGAGCAATATTTTGGATAAAGTTTTAGATTTTAGAAAGCTGTGTACATAATGTCTGCCACTATAATCCTAAATCAAAACAAAACGAAAAAATGATGTGAACCAAACAAAAAAAAAAAAAGTCAGATTATCATTGTAACCTTTTGAACAAGCTGAAAGTTAAAAAATTTAAAAACAAAGATCTGGTTTACAGAAGAAAAAAACGTTTTATATCAACACAACGTATCCTCTCACTAAATTTAAAAGATCATCGTGAAAACTAGTGAATTAAAGTACAAAGTACCTTATTGGCCAGATTTAGCTTCCTCTGTCGTTTAGCTGTTCTCACACCTCAAATATTTATGTGTGGGAAACGATTTTCATAGAACGAAAAGGTAATTGCAGCGGTAAAAGCGTATTTCGACAATCCTCAGAAAAGAACTATAAATTAGAAGATCACTAGAACAATGTATTAACTTCGCGCAGCATGTTTCAGAACCAATCATTTTCAGGTATAAAAAAATCGTTAGTAAACAGAACCCACCGCTGTGTTCGTACGTCGATGTCGTGGTCGGGCCCAGTAGGATCTTTTGTAACATGCGCAGGAGTTGCCGGTTATCGGCAACTCCAGCCGTTAGCGTATGGGACGGGATCCGAAGCTAAGAAGAACACAAGGCTTAACTCAAGGTGTTAGCATACCTGATAAGTCAATGACATCCTGTGTCTTAAACAGGTGTCTTCAACGGTGCCTCTGAGATGCAGGGCGACCTCTCGGAGTATCTAGCCTTACTACGGTAATGCGGGGCTCTGCCTTAGCTCCAAACAGAAAGCGGACAGAACCGCTTTCATAGGAAAAAAGTGACAAAGGTGCGCTCACCGAAACGGATAAATCTGTTTCGAGAGGTGCCACTCAAAGTCACAAGCAGACAAAGGTGCGCCGACCGAAACGGGTGAATCCGTTTCGAAAGGTGCCCCTAAAGTCACAGGCGCCAGTTTCACGGAAAAGGGTGAACCCACCCCGAACAAGCAGGTTGCTTAGGAAGGGATCCCTGAATCCAAACAGAAGGCGGACAGGACCGCTTTTATGGGAAAAAGTCGATTCTTTAAACAGAAAACGTATAGAACCGTTTTCATAGGAAAGGGCCTAGAAGGAACATCTGGTTCCTGTAAAAAGGACCTGGTAGCTACCCACGTCACTATACCGGAAGAGGAGGACATGACAGATCTAATCGTCTGCTCGTCATACTTTCCAGGAGACAGGGACACCAGAACACATATTGTGCTCGTGTCCGGTAGCGGCACGAGTAAGGGGAGATGTAAGAACTTTCTCCCAATTTGATATCGGATTCATTAGAACTCTGATCCTATTGGGAGAAATATAAATAAGTGTGAGCAACAATAGACCGAGCGGGACCAATAGTCCACTCACTTTAAACCTAAACCTAGTGAACAGAATAACTTCCAGTTAGTATTTATATTTAGTACTGAAATTTTCTTTTTAAAGGTTAAAACAAAGTAAAATTGAGTTTTCACATTTATAAGGAGCAAATTTAATTCAATATAAAACCACTTTCTTGGAAAAGTTACTTTCTAAAAAAGTTTGGGAAGATTAATCAGTTTAGGTCAACGCTTTTATTACCCCGTATAGTAGAAACTTAAATTTTTTCTGTTAAAATTTCTAGTTTTCTGGAAAAAAAAACAATGCACTCATTATTTTATGTGTTTAATGTTAATAATTTTTTTATCATGCTTACCTATTGGATCCACGTGTGATATATGATCCACAAAATCTCGTTTTCCTAAATACACTGTTATCTGTAAAAGAAAAAAAAATATGAAAAATGCCTTGTCAAATAATAATAAATTCGCGGGATTTTAAAAACCTTTTTATGTTTACATATGTCTTTTCAGTAAGCATTTGTTTTATAGAGTTTATTTACATTAGCATTCTATCTTGGAACCCATTAGGCTTACATTTTTATTAAAAATCCTAAAATTATTTTCAAGGGTTAATCCAAATGGAGTTCGCTTATTTGATCAACATGATGGCGCAACGTCGTTACCCGTGTATCCGTCGAATTTCAGTCTTTTCGTTTGTCTTCTGGTCAACGCAATTGACAAACAAAATTCCTTTTTGATTTACATAAGTGGAAAAAAAAAACGTCGAAATTGTTCAGAAAAGCCAATTTTGGTAAATAAGGAAATTAAACGAGAGTGGACAAATGAAAGGGCACATGTCAGATCTACCTAGGAAACAAAATCCCTCGTTACTGTTCCCTATGGAAAATTTCTTGATATTCGTATAAAAGAGAAAATTTTTACTCGAAAATATTTTATTTTGTGCTGTAGCTACAGTACCGCACATTTTTTATTTTAACAATTTTCTATTCCTAATTAGCTTTGTTCAGAAAACTTGAGCCAGTTTTAATAAACGTTAGATACTGATAATAATAGGACGTTTAATCCAAGAGAAATTTGTGTGCCGCAATTTATTAGTCCCTATAAGTTTTTGATTATATTTACAAAAATGTTACCACGCAAACTGTTAACGCTACTACTTAACTTCGACGACTTTTTCCAAGTACAAAACAAACTTTGAGCACAATCAATTCCAAACAACGCAAACAAATATTTTTAAAACAAGACATAACGTGAACTTATTGTTTAAAAGCCAGCAAATTACAAAAATTGCTCCGGCGTTATGATTGTTACACTTTTCGATTTCAAATGTACGCTTATGTGTAAATATGATTTTTGTATATTAAGCAGTTTTTAAAAATACTTTTATATACATTTTTTTTGATATCAACAATAAGTTATTTATGGCTTATGTAAACTTTAAGAATACTTTCTGAATCACTTCGTATACTATTCATTTATTAAACCAAAAAACTGCTATAAATTATAAATTAAGAAACCCAAAAATTTGTCTCTGGGTAATGAGGGAGACCATATTTAATAATTAAAAAAAAAAACTAACAAATTCGCTGAAAACTTAACACCTTAAAGGCTTAAAAATATACTACTAACTAGGGGCCAACTTTACTATTACTTTGTTGCCTTTTTTTATTAATTTCTTTGGACGGATTAGCAAAAGATTGGAAAACTTCTCATTTCTTTTTGAGATTAATTCTCGCGGTATTGACAGGACTTTAAAGGTTTCCTTGATACTAAAAGACTGTTTCGCACCCTTTTATAATTATGCATCCTTTAAAAAACGACGCAACTAATTATAAATCAAATTTGGAAGAGTAACTAAATTCGGGAGTTTCTGTTGTTTTTTTCTTATCTTAGGACAGTCTACGAAGGCATAAAGCCTAAGTACCGTGTGTGTCTTAGGTAAAGTAAAAGGCCGTTTTTAACACAGTTCTTAAAGATTTGGAGGTTTGAAAGAAAATATATCTGAAGTTCGGGGCTTCCCCAGTGGACTGTAAAGAGAACCGTAAAATGGCTTTTGCGTAACTCTGTTGGGAGCTGGTAGCAGAGGAATAATACTGGTCAATTCCTCTGAGCAGAAGCCGTAAAAAACCTATAAAACAGAGACAGGTTCCCTACAGCTCATCTGTGGGCAAATAAGAAAGCTTTCTTGTGAGAGTGTAATCATTAATGGATAAAAGCAAGAAAAGATAGATTTGTAGAAGACGCTATTTTCCGGACGTTTGTAGCATTTATTATATATATTTTGTTTACCTTAATAAATAAAAAAGGCCTTCTAAAGTACAAAACTTATAGAAGCTTTTAACAGCCGTCCTTCCCGCTAAGCAATAAAGTAATTTACCGAACACTCTGAAAAAATTCGTGGTAAGAGCAGGGGCACTATTCTTGGTCATTCGCATCTTTCAGGATCCGTCGAATTTTCATTTAATTTATCAACAGATTTGACGGATCTTGAAAGAAGCGAATGGCCAAGAATAGCGTCCCAGGGCCGTTCTTATCATTTTTGGCGCCCTGGGCTATAAACCAATTAGCGCCCTATAGGGCCTAGGCATTTAAATTCTTAAATATAATTTTTAAATATTTCATTGCAGTTATAAATGAATTTATTTTGTAAAATGAAGTTCCTGTTAACCTACAATCCATTTTGTGGTTGTGGTTAGTGTGGTAGTGGATGGAAATCCCTAATATTTTTTATGATAAGAAATAAAAAAGAAATGGCAATATATTAAAAAAAAAATGTCTTTTATCAATAAATTCAATTTTATTTGCACTACAACATAACAAAAAATAATAATAAAAAGAATTTTTAATAATAAAAATATTGTAATAAATATCAAAAAAATTTTTTAACAAAATTAACATTCACATAAAACTATTCTAATTACAATAATTATTATAATAAATTAAATTGATGTATAAAATAATAAACTTCTTCCTCGCTTTAGTGAGAGCAAATTTATTGATTACACAGGTTTACAAAAAAATGGCCTGACTATTTAACCGGACCATTGTATTCCTAGGCAGGGTTTCTCAACCTTTTTTGGCCCGATGACCAGTAAAATTGGTAAAAAAAATTCGCTGACCAGTGATATTTTTTTAACAACAAAATTATACTAGGTATTAAAGAACTACTACATAAGCTAATCGTAACATTGTTATTATCATTTACTTACAATAATATTTAAATGTAAAGATATGTAATTATATATACATATAAAACTTTAACAAAAATCACAGAAAATTATAAAAAATATAAACTTATTCGTAATTTTATAAATTAAAATTTACTTATTATTATTATTATTTTTAAATAAGTAAATTTTTTTCGCGGATAAAAGAAATTGTCCGCGGACCAGTAAAATTTCTCCGCGGACCACTGGTGGTCCGCCGGACCAGCGGTTGAGAATAGCTGTTCCTAGGTATTACGGCACCCTGAATCCGAATCCGGGGTCAGTTTTTCCCCATCGCGTCAGAAAAACGAGATTTCAAGGTCATTTAGACGTCAAAATGGTGATATTTTTGAAAGCGTCTCTGGTACAACTTCTCGAGCGACCTACTAACTTGACGTGTACCTGTGTAGCTCTTGAGCACTTTTTGGACATTAGAAAGAAGCTCTGAATCACGCCCAGGACCAGCCCAGGGCCGGCCCAGAGGGCGAAAGGCGCCATGGGCGTTCTAACTGGCAAATTTGGATTTCCCTGCCAAGACGTTGAATTTTGACGATGTATTTGCTGTGAGTTAATGACGGTCGACCCGGCACTGACACGAGTGACCCTAGAACTTTGCGTGAACATTAAGATAAAGGTAAAGACCAGGGTAGAGAAAGTGGCCCCGGGGGTCCGAACTCGCCAATTTCGATTTCCCTGCCAAGATGTTTAATTTTGACGATGCATTTGCAGTTAAAGCAAGCATCAAGATAAAGTGGCGTGTGCTGCCCAGGGTTGACCCAACGGCTACGAATTTTGAAGACAGATATGCGTTCTTGCTTTTTTCTCTCTGGGCCGGCCCTGGGCTGGTCCTGAGCGAGATACAGAGCTTTTTTCTAATGTCCAAGAAGTACTTAAGAACTACACAGGTACCCGTTAAGTTAATAGGTCGCTTGAGAAGTTGTACCAGAGCCGCTTTCAAAAATATCAGCGTTTTGACCTCCAAATGACCTCAAAATTTCGTTTACCTGACGTGATGGGGAAAAACCGACCTCGGATTTAAATTCAGGGCGCCGAAAAACCTAGGTCAAAAAGTCGGCACTTTAGCGCTTTCTTTTATTTAAAGAAATTCTTTTTAAAAATTAATATTTTATTTTAAGGCGGTTTTTACAAAGAATTTAAATTAAATCCCTGTTAAACAATGCAGCTATTTGCACAAATATTTAAAAACGTTCGTTAACTCAATTGTCGGACGTGGTTTAAAATCCTCATCTTTACTTTCGTGGCGCCCCTGGGCTGTAGCCCAAACAGCCCATAGGGTTAGTATGGCTCTGGGTACGGTTACGAAACCCTTAGCTATGCGGGTTGTTAGCTATGCTATGCTATGTTGCTATGGTCATTAGGTCATTACTATGTTAAGATTATTTTTAGAATTTATTTGCCAATGAGGAATACTACTTTTAGCTCCACTTCCAATTGGCTTAAATCTTAAATGGACCAGGGCGTAAAATTAGTGTTAAGCATTGTATAAGAAAGATACACATTCAACAGTGACCCTTCCAAATTTTTTATGGATAAATATGAAATCCGTTGTATTGCAATATTATTTATTATTTACAATGTAAGATCCTTATATAGAGTCCTCTTAAATATTCTAATATACAATTATTACAGACGTATTCTTTAACTTTAACTAACATTGAAAGCCTTGTGTCCAACTGAATATAAATTTATTAAAGAAGTCTTATATCTAAAACCTAAAAAAGATATGAGCAGAAAAGACTATTCAAAATTTAATTTACTTAAACAGTCAATTGGCGAAATGGTTGTATCTCCCTGAATTTAATTTAGTTTAGTATTTTCAATACTATGTCAAAAAGCTACATTTCGACCCAAATTAGTTAGACTTTATCATTAAATCTCCCCATTAATGCAGTTTGAAATACCAAAACCAGGCATTTTTCCACAATATCAGTTCAGGAGAAATCACTGAAACGTTTAATAAGTGTAAGTACGTCTCCAAACATCTAAACAGTATTAAGATAATTTCAAGGATTAACAATCAATTAAAAAAAAAAACTTATTGTTGAATCAGAATCATAGTTACTACTTTAAATTTCAAAGTAATTGGGAATTTTTTTTATCAAAAGACTGTCCTGTGTAAATTATAAAACATTCCACAGTGTCGGTATAATAAAGGCCGTAGGTTAATAATACAGGATTAAATAGGTACTAGTAGATTTTTTGGCCAAATTTTAATGGGATCATACATAAAACGTTTTTTCATCTGCATCCATACTTCGTGACGATCGCTGCATTTAATCTGCGGTCCCGTTTCATAAAAGAGTTATGTCTGTTGGTTGTGGTTGTGGTTGCAAAAAAATTGTCTTTCAGTATTTTTCCATTTGTGGTTTTTTTATATTATGAGTGTCTAAACTATAGTTAGGTGCAGTTTAATAATATTGGCTTAAGATTTGAGGGTTTAAAAATTACAAAGAGGCATCTTTGGTTTTCTAACCAAGAATTTTGGTGGCACAATTCGATATCAATTATGGGTCCCGTAAAAGATATATCTGATTCAATTATTAAAAATTGAAGATCGGTAACGTAAAAAAAATAAAATTAGTACTCGTTTGGAAACTTTAGCTACTCCAGCCAGTGGCGGCGCTAGACCACATGTGGACGTCGGCGACATCAAGTTCGCGAGGCCTCTTTTACTTCCCAGAAAAAAAACCGAAGCCGGAGAAAAAAGCCAAATCATAAAATAATGTATGAGTAAACGACTTTTATTGATGATAATCAAATGATAAAAGAAAATACACTCAGAATTTAAAATAGTCGGACTTTTCGACTTTTAGCCTCACTGAATTTTTTCAGGATTGTTACGGAGCAAAGACTAGCCGCTATTTCAGCTTCGATTGACAGAACTGATAACGCGGATAGTCTGTCTTGGCTCATCGTGCTTCTCAAATAGGTCTTTATCAATTTCAACTTTGAGAAGCTTCTCTCAGCGGAGGCTGTACTACCGAAACTGTGGGCATGATCCTGATTGTAATGTAAATATTTGCATATATTTCTTTTAAATTATTTTCTAAAATATATTGAATGAGTTGTTTTGCGTCGTTGATAGAGTCTAGTGAATAAGTTTTTAAAAGCTGCAGTTCTTCATATAGTTTGAAAGGCTGTATGTCACTGTTTTCGCCTTCCCGAAGTATTGTACCTCCTAAATCATTGCAATGTTTGAGAAGAACCTCTTTTGGTATAGATTTGAAATGATTAATGTCATAAATAAAACTAAATTGCGTGAAATATTAATTGAGCGCTTTAAATCGACAATCGGTGTCGACTATTATAGCATCTATCCTGGTGTTAAAAAAGTTGACTCTGAATTGCATTTCAGGAGATTTAACGGTATGTTCGTAACCGAACAGTCGTTTATTCCTGGTTATTCTTTTTCCTTAAATTGAGACTAAATTTCGTAAGTACTTTTCTTCACAAATAGTTTAGCTTCTGTTACTTTTTTTTTCAAATCCAGTATTACGGAATTCTTGGATCCAGCTACAAAATGAACGTAAAGTCGTTAACGACTTTTAAGTTGACTTGAACCGATTGCTATAATTTCTTTAAATCTTTTTTACACATAGCAATACCTCATACCACACATGTATTACAACAATAAACTTAAAAGTTACCTAACATTTCGTTCAGGACTGCTTCACTGTCGCTTAGGGTTTCGGAATCATTAGTTTTATTTTTCAGATCATTCACGCATTCGATGACATCATCAAATTGTAAAAATATTGCTTTTTCTGCTCCAATTCTACTCTCCCAACGCGTTTCAGACGGAGGTTTTAATGTCAATTTTAATTTACTTTTAACGATCTCCCAACGCTTGCTTGACTTTAAAAACAGCACACAGATTTTATTGATAAAGCCGCAAAATATTTTGGCTGTCGTTGAAGAGTTAGACACATGATCTGAATACCCGCAATAATACTCACTTCCATCGTGCACGTGTTCAAAAATAATAAAAGTCTAATATCATCTGCTTAGTTTTTTCCGAATTGTTCGAAGCAAGATTGGCGAAATTAAAATAAATATAGGTAACTTGTAAAGCTTTTTTGCGAGGCCCTCACAGGCGCGAGGCCGTCGGCAGTGGCCGAATAAAACTGAAGATCCAATCGTAAAGTTTGATTGAAAGTCGGTAGGAAGGAAGTTTTATAAGCTCAGTAGGCTAGACCTGGTCACAGGCCTGTGACATGTCAAAAGAAATTATCTGGGGTTCACCAAATAACTTAAGGGCCTTTAACATATAAAAACTGATCTGCCTGAGAAGTGTTTAACCTACTTCGTATTGTGCTGGATAGACTCCACCGTCTTTAAAATATAGCCTGAATACCAAGCTATGCGTTTATTCTGCGCGAGTTAACAAACTTTAACAGTGATTTTGTTTCTCTTATTTAAAATAATTGACAGTGTTTTGTATTCACAAATGCTAGAAAAACAATTGCTGTCTAATGTAGACGTATTACAATAATTATCAGCAGTCGAAGAAAATCAAGGACCGGTAATTGGGAGCAATGAAACGTAGTCTATTCTCTATGGCTTTCCATTTAATTACAACGGCATACAACATTTCCAGGCAATAATTTAGAATAATGCTTGATGAAGTGTTAAATGTTTGAAAACAAATCCAGGGACGTAGCAAGTAGAGTATGAAAAGCGATAATAAAAGTGACTGATAAAAATAGTGTATAAATTTGAAATGTGTTCTTTTTTACGTTTAATAATGTCCTTTGCTCGTTATGGTAAAATATGTCGTTAGTTACATAAAGCTTTACATACTCAAAAAAGTAATAAATTTATATTTTATATAATATTAAAAACATATACAAACATATAAGGCGCTTAAGAGAACCTTATTTAAAGACACACAAATAAAAAATTCTTACTTTGGGTCCAGCCAGGATAAAATTTTTGGTTTTAAGCAAGTGGTTTTTTTGTTATTGACTTAAAGCTAAAACACAAACATCTGCAAAATTTATTAAATTTCACCGAACTTTTTTAAACTTTAAACAGTCCGCGAAAGCTTAAATACTAGGTACCGTGGGTGCCTGGTTTTAAAATGTTTAACCCATTTTTTGCATTCCGCCAACGATTTCCAAGTACCTTAACATGCAGAGATTGCACTTCACGCACAGACAAGTTGCCTTCCAGTAAAGTAATTAGCGAAAACAAGGATAAATTCGCTTAACAACTTTGACGTGTTTAAAGAAAAATACAGCCCCGTTTTTCCAGTAATAAATTCTACTCGTCCCTGTCATCACTCAGTTTTATTCCGTTACTTTATTGAAATGTAAACTTTAATATAGTATGCAAAGACAGTTAACATTCAGTCCCATATATAAATGCAAAAAAAATAATACTAGGCAATATGATAATTAGGTTTTAAGTCATATCAGAAGACATTAAATTTTCAGAAGCTTGGCCTGGTTGGGGATAATTAGAATCGGGTCAGCTAAAACAGAAATTAATATTGTAATTGAACACTTGGTTCCTGCCTTAAGTCTCAAAATTACGTAGAACGAATAACATAAATAATATGTTTTTTTTTTATTAAGATCTCAGTGTAAAGCGAGCGCTGAAGCTGAATACACAGTGGTTCCACGTTTAATTTTAATATAATAATTTAACACTGCTATATCGCAAAACCAGATAAATTCTGACTCGCTGTAATAATAGTACCCTTTAAGAACGATCTTAATTGGCACATGCATATTATATCCATAGCGACAGCAGCTTTACAAATGCTTGAATTTCTCTTACGACAGAAAGCAATTCTCCTCTTCTAGTCTATTAGTATTCTTGGTCAGAGCCGAACTCGTTACTAATGGCCCCATCCTTATAAGAAGCTTTCTTTACTTCCCAGCTTTTGCCTACCAATAAGTTGTGGGGACCTGTCGCTCTTTTATAAGTATTTTCAGAAATTATGCTCCGAGGAGTAAGCCATTCACTCCCGGGTGGCTCCCAGCAAAGTAACATAAAGTGTCACTTTTATACACCCCTTCACAACCCAACTAGAGACTCCCCGACCTTCTTACTTTGTTCATTCTTTCATTACTAGAGTATCTAGATAGTTATGTTGCGGGATTCGACAGTGCATGTCTGGACGGCGTTGGGTAAACTTCGGCCTCCGACATAAAGATATGCTTAAATCTCCACGTGTCACACTTATTTTCTTTAATTTTCTTTTCTTTTATTTATAACATTTAATATCGGGGTATTTTTTTTTGCACGCTGTTGTTTTCTTGGGATTTTTAATTGGGGTTCAGGGCCAGTTTTTCGGGTTTTTAGGTTTATGGTTATTTATTTTTGTTTTGTTTATCGATGGGTTCCCGCTGGATTAGTCTGGATGGCCGGGTAAGTCGACTAAGCGGGAGTCCTCTAGGTCGGTAACTGGGTTATTGTGGTTGTTGTGACAACCAGGAAAGACCGGAAGGGCTGGTTGCGTGGGCCAAAGTTTTGCTCCCCGGGGAAAGTTAAATTATTTCGGGCATTAATAATTTTTAGTTGGTTTTCTTTCATTTATTCTGTCATTTTTTAAGGAGATTTAACTTAACTGAGTTGTATTAATTTCAAGATCAAATTTTAATAATTTTATTCTGTTTTGATTTTGTTTGTATTAATAAAAAATGGATAACCGTATGGTGAAGTTAATTTGTCGAGAGTTATCAAAAGCAAGTGAAATAAACATAGTAAAGCAATAGTAAAACTTCCCCGAACACAACTCAGCCAGGAGGGACCAGCGCTGACCGATTTGGGGGCTGAACCATTTACTTCGGCGCATAGAAATTTCTATGCTTCGGCGCGACAGGTGCCTCAGGTAGTCCCCGCCATAAAATATACCAGAAGACTTAGAATGGACACTGCCGTACATTAGAATGGCATGAAGTTTTTACGCCACCTAGCGACCGGAAGCATTACTAATATGTATAAAGGGCGGGAAAACCCGATATATTTCATATTTATCGAAGTTTTTTTCAAATAAAAGAAAGATTAACAATTTCTCCATTTTAAAACGTCAATAGTAAGAAGGCACATCATGAATTTTTATGTATTGAAATTTTAACATGGACAAAGTTAATTTTTCTTTTATTTGAAAATAAGCAACATTTGAAGGTTTAAGGTGAACAAAAGTAAATAAAACTACTGTTTCTTAGAAGAAAATTTATTCGTATCAATATAAAAGAAAGTAACCTAGTTGATAGTGCTATCAAAAATTCTCTATACAAATTCCATCAGAGCTGTTAAGTTAAAAACTCATTTTGTCTCTGAAAAATATAAATTTTAGTTCAATCAGCAAGAAATTATCAAAATGCAAAAAGCACCAGAGCTACAAATAATAATTACATATTCTAATATGGCTAATATTTAATATACAGTCCCAATTACTGCAAATGGTATTTATCCATTGGTGTTTCATTTTACTTTTTTAATCACCAAATACAACCTAAATATCATTCCAGTGAGTTTAGGTTAAAAAAGTCAATTCCTAAAGTCTCCAAAGAATATTAGGATTTTTTACAATCAGAAAAACACAGTATATCTTCCACTTAGCCAATTATTATATATACTCTCTTATAAATAAAACTTGTTAAAAATCTGGACAAATCTTATTTTGGTTATAATTTACAGTCAATCATAAAAACAAAAGGTGAAATTGCTTCAACTAATTTAGTCCTAAGTAATTTATAAAAATTCCAGTTCTTTCAAAGCATCCATACAGATTATTTAAAAGCCTGCACACCTGTGACATTCAAAATCACCCCAATAGCCCCAAAATTAACTGGAAATCCAATTTCGGAAAGAGGGGTCACAGAGTAATCTACAAATAAATAAGTACATAATATGTATTAAAATTATCTCATATCATACCTAATTAAAACAAAAAACCTTTATGTCCATAAGAAATATACAAAGTATTTTCTTTTCTTTATGAGCAAAGGTTTATTTACCTTTAAATAATTTTGCTTGTAAACATAAATTTGTGATATATAGAGGTGGCAAACTGCAACCGGTATAAAATTTTATAAAATTTTGATTTCAATCCATTTCTTAGTTGACATATTTTGCCAATTTTTTCTACAAAATTTTAAAGTGCCTTTGAAGTACCTTTAAAAAAATGGATATGAAAAAGTTTTTTTTTAATTTTAGGTAAAAATTGCTGGTATCATTCAAACAGGATAGGCTATATATAAAAAAATAAATTGGTAAAAATAACCAATTCTTCACCATTTCTGCAAAAATTGATTATTTCTGCAAACTTAATATACTATCTAGTCTAGACTATCTTTTGTTTAATCCTTATGTAATTTTTGGAAACCAATAATTTTTATTCCTCTTTGGAACAGTACAAGCCTTTTTGCTTATAATCCAACAGACAAACCTATTCTTTGTAGCTTTTTTTTCAATGTGCCATAAAAAAGGTATATAATTTGATGGAAAAGGGGTCAAATATGTTAACTAAAAAATGGATTGAAGTTTTCAAATACACTTTTATTTCTTTGAGAATTGATGCAAAATCAAATTTCCTTAAAATTTTATGACATTTCTAATTAATTGGCCATCTATGTATGATATCAATACAAAAACAATTTCGTTTATATTGCAGTAAAATAACTTTTGTTATAAGAATTAATAGATATACTACATAAAACTAATAATTTTTAAGCTAATCGGTAGAATTACAAGTGGGAATTCTTCACTCGGTACCTGCAGAATGGTATCAGGAAATTTTTTTAATACATATAACTGGCAAACTCTACCTGATTTACTGCCGATTTCAAGATTAATTGGAGAAGTAATGTTCGTTTGTATCTTGGGCCTTTTGATTTCTGGTGGTAAATCAAAATCAACCTCTATATTTCTATTGGTCAAAAACTGTTCATTTTCTTCAATCGAGCCTAGTAAAAGAAAATAGAGATAACATTCTAAATTTTATTTTTTATAGACATTTATAAAAGTAGAATTTAGTAAACCTGCCATATACAGGATGATCCAATCTTAAAAATCTAAATACAATTTAACTAAAATATCGAAAGGCCCACTAGGCTGTCCCGTCCGTGTATGGTTTTTTTTGGAGCTACGGCTACGCAAGTGGTATCAAAAGTTACGTTTTAATACAGAGATTACGATTATCATTAAATTTTTGTCATCTTGAGGCCACTACCGGTCCTTGAAGTTTCTAAAATTGGCCATTTTTAGGGGTTTCGTAACAGTAACTCTAAATAAATCATTTATTTCAATTTACATGTACTCTAAAGAAATTAATATTTCCAAATGGTACAACAAAACTTACAACCTACAAAATATTATACGTCAGTTAATAAAGAAATCATAAATAATTTTGAGCTACGGCTACGCAAGAGGTATCAAAAGTTGCGTTTTGATACAGAGATTACGATTATCATGTACATGTACTCTACAGAAATTAATATTTCCAAATGGTACAACAAAACTTACGAACTACAAAATATTATATGTCAGTTAATAAAGAAATCATACACAATTTTGAGCTATGGCTACGCAAGAGGTATCAAAAGTGGCGTTTTGATACAGAGATTACAATTATCATTAAATTTAATTCAATATTTGTCATCTTAAGGCCTCTACCGGTCCTTAAAAATGGAAATTTAAGTGACTTTTAGAAAAATAAGAATGCCGGTAGAGCCCTCAAGATATTTTTTTATCTTTTTTTATTATCTTTATGGTAACCTACAACTTATAACGCAACTTTTGAGGGGTCTTGTGTAGCGAAATTTGAAAATAAAATATTACGGGACACCCTAAGCCCCTTGTAAATAGCAGTGAAAAACATTTGATTATATGTTATTTCTGCAAATAACTTTAAAAAATTTGCGTATACATATTGTTATCTTGTAAACGTTGCAACAATTTTACAGATTCCGCACATGTATTGGTGTTTTTTAGTAATACCATAAAAATCAAACAAAACTAAATAAAAAATAAAATATTTTACTTACCAGGCAAGTACAAAAGGGGGACGGCATCGTAAGTGATTCCACGTTTGGTTCCTTCCGTTAAATGTTCCTTTAAAAAGTGTCTTGCACAAACACGGTATTTATAGTGAACATCTTTGGGTGGAATATTTTTTAATAACGGATTGTTAATTTTTGCCATCCATTTGGAAAATAGTTCTAATCCCCCGCCAACGGCGTTAGATGAATGATTAGGAAATCGGAATCGGCTACTAAACCTATCATCACAATTTGGGACACAGCACTTAACTTTCGACGGGTTTTTTTCACCAAATACCACAGACATATTGCTCTAATTCACCAAAAAACAAGTTCAGATACGAAAAAAGCACAAATTTAAAGTAGAAACGCAAAAGTATCGCAAAAAATAACTTGTAAGGCGTTCGTGTGTTAACCACGGCATAACAGCGCTTAGTTTACACTGCCACCTTGAGCATAAATCTCAAACCAAACCAAGTCGACTTCTACTGTTTGCAGGAAATGTTTTGGATACCGACTGGCGCCCTCTCGCAGCCGGAAGGCTTACTTATAAGTTCATCCCATCTCCATAAGGGTGTCTTTTCTAAGTCATTTGGTATATTTTATGGTCCCCGCGGCCGAACAAATGGGTCAGCGT
The DNA here is from genome assembly GCA_019359885.1 of Listronotus oregonensis. NCBI lineage: Eukaryota > Metazoa > Arthropoda > Insecta > Coleoptera > Curculionidae > Listronotus > Listronotus oregonensis. Next base: position 388,783 of record JAHBCN010000041.1, read on the forward strand.
CCGACCACCCACCCTGTCATGTTGGCAATAGGCAAAACTTTACAACGAAGGGAGCAACGGCGCAGGAGGCAAGCTCAGCGAAACGTACAAATGACTTTACGAGGACGCAGAACATCAAAGAGACGTGGGCCAACCCTCCAGTGGCCTGCAATGCATTCCTTGAACCTCTCCCGACCGAACGGGATCCAAAAAGGGCCAATTCTGTCAATGGCCAAGGGTGCAAATCCCGCGGGAACGGATGCGACTCCCGAAGATATGGAAAACGGCAGGCCAAGCTTTGAGTGGCAGGCCAGGCTCCTGAAGCCACGGCCACCCCTCAAACTGGCGCAATAGGGAAGAGGGATGAACACCCTATAATTCCAGACCCCGGCCGCCAGGATTTGACCTTGGCCAGGGACGAAATGGTCTCGCCAAAGCCCGAACAAGAAGTGGGCGTCACTATTGACAACCCTAGAATCATTATACAACAAAATCTTTTGTTAAAGGCACCACAACAGTCAGGAGAGGTTTGTAGAAGTGCCCGGGACTTACCGGAAAGTCCCTGGAGGGCTGGCACACCGGACTATGTGACAGAATTTGAAGTGCCGTTTGTGGCAGATTAGAACTACAAAGCACTCGAACAAAGACGACTGGAACGAGACACATACAAGAAAGCGCTCTTCCGCGGGCAGGCGGGAGGAGTAAAGAACCAATCTGTAAATCCGACTGAGCAAGCCAAATTAAGAGAACGGGCGCGACGCGGCTTATTGTCCGGCCCCAGTAAAGTAAGAAGAAAGAACCCTGAGACAAGCTTGCCAACTGCCGTAGAATCTCCAGATGGTGAAGTTGAGCCGCCTTCCCATCAGTTATGCCTTTTATACCCTGTATATGAAGGATCTTATTTAACTATAGCTTTGAAGTATTGTCATTCACGAAGACTCCTTAGGCACATGCTATGTTGCAAGGAGATAAGTGATTCTGTTCTAATTTTTTTTGTCCCCCTAAATGTTTAACCTGGTAATGCATAAAAGAGTCGGCATTTGTTAGAAGTGAAACCTTATCTGTTTGTCCGCCACTGCATGTGTCTGATAAAGCACGAGCTGTTCGACAAAACAAAAACCTTTTAATTACATTTCCATTAATCAAAGGCAGTTCTTTCAAAAATTAAAATGTAACTATTTTTTTTTGTATTGTTATAAATTAAAAACCATGACAGCGATAACTACTAGTATGATACTTATACTTAGTGACTGCCTTTAGCAATGTCGCTACAGTTTTGTGCCCTACAATTACTAGAGGCCCTAATTTTTGTATCTTTATACCGCAATACATTTAGAACTAACCAGGGGCATGTTAAGTATTAATTTCATAATAATACTAGCATTATTTTGCTTTATGCACTGTTGCTATGGTTTTGTCCTTTGCAACTACCACAGGAACGACCCGGAACCAGTCCTCGGACTATCAAAACAGGCGATAAAAACAACAATAGACATATTGTCCCTAAAACAACATCTGAATAGTTGGCATGCATCACTTGGTCAAAGACATAATCACTTGCAAAAAATGGATATACACAACGGTTTCACAATATGCAGGCTTTGCGGGGACGAGGAGGAAACAGCCTTACACATAGTATACGACTGCAATGCACTGACGTACAGAAGACATATACTGTTCGGAAATATACAGAGCAGAATTTCTCTCCCGCAGGAACATCTTGGTAGAAATCTATAATAGATCTGATAAAGAAAAGCGGATTTTTATAAAAACAAAGGAGAGCACAATAAGCCAATAGGTTGCAGTGCGTGTCCAACTCCGTTTAAACCAACCATCTACTACAGAAAACTTGTACAAAGCAGTTTCTCCAAAAAATTGAATTTTAAATTTGTTCAAATTCTTTGATGTATACTTGCCAAAATGGGACTGCTTGGTCCTGGTCCCAGGGTATAGCGGTTCCATTTTGGTAAGTACCCAACAACGAATTTGTACATAAATCCGCCACATTAATATATTACATATCTACAGTTTTGGATCTATTCGTACAAGCTGTCGTACAAATGCAAGTCAGTTAACAATGTGCGTGTTCAAGGCGAACCAGAACCAACAAAATTTGTTCGTTCTCGAAGCACTTCTAAACAAATAGCCTTTGCCTTAAGAACATTAGTTGCTATCACAGGCCTCTAAAAAGGACAAAAATACTGACTCTCAAAAACGCCTGCGTAGTGCGTAATAAAAATGGTACACATGCGTGGCGACTAGAATAGTTATTTTTGGAAATAAGTAGGACTTATAGTGGCAATACTACAAATATTAATAAACTTTATGTCATTTTTGTCAACTGTCATTAGCTTGATTTAGTAGATTTTAGTTTTGTAAATGGCGATGTGATGTGTTTTTATCTGGTTGCCGGTTTATATTTTTGCAAAAATTATAGTTTTTCACTGTATTGCGTAATATTTTGTGTATTTGTACAGTCTCGCCATTCAACATTTTTTCGGATTGCCAACATCGTAAAAAATCACTTTGTGGCTGGCTAAGCATGAGTGTACCATTTTTAATTCCTAGAAAGTATTCGAGTTCTTTTTTGACATCTGTGGTTGCTAGTGATATTAAAGAATTAAAGAACTGTTAAAGCTCCATTATGACATTGCTAGCTCTTAGACAACCAATTATTTAGAAGTGCAAAACGTCGTCTTGTTTCCCACTATCAAGAATAAAATGCGTGAAAAGCTTCTTTAAACACCGAAAAGCTGCTAAGGCAGTTAAAACTTCTGTATTAAAATATTCACTTCTGAACGAAACAAATACTTCAAGAAATGGTTTGAGTGTATGCAAAAGTGTATAGATCTTAAAGGTAAATGTTTTGAAAAACCTAAGTCATTTATTTGTATAGGTTTTTGTTTTCAATATAGACATGTATCTAATATTAAAAAAAAAATACCGAATCCTCCCGTGATTTTAAGTAGTTAAGCATTTTCCTATTAATTTTCCACGGGTAATCATGGAAAGAAAACTGTTGCTCGTGAAAAATATAGTTTTCAATATTAATTTCCATTTTCTACAATGTAAGTTTTGAAGGCTTTTAAATTGAAATTTTAATAATAAATATAAAATATTTTTAGGAAAATGTTGATATACTGAGTTTTATTTTAAAAACTCCAAAAATGTTCAATACAAGGTAAATCCGTAATATATTACCAATAATTCAAAAACTTTTCTTAGGAAATTTGATAAAAAAAGGTTTTCCTGTTGTCTTTAGTAAACCAAATTTTGAATTTTTATTGTAACATACAGTACCAGATAATTAATTATATTAAGCAACAAATCAACCATAAATTTTAAATGTGACAGATATATCAACACTCAGAATGAGAGACAACGAAATTCATAAAAGGATCAAAAATAAAATTAAGAAAAAGCTAATCTATAGTCTTTGGTAGCAGAAATCAATTTGGATAATCAAATGTGGTAAACATGGACACCGTGACAAAGACAGAAAAATGATTTTATTGAAAACTAAAGATTTGGGCCACCGAGCAACTACAGTTTATCAGGGACAAAAGAAACTTTCTTGAAATATTGGGGCCAATAACAAAACAAATGGCTCTTGGGGTGCCCCAGCATCAATTTGATGGAAGCCAGACAAGTGACTTTATCATAACAGATATATCTTGTAATTATAAATGTAAGTTTAAAATAATAAAAAAAAATGTTAAAGTACTCGTAGATGTGTTAAAAGCAACGATCTGGTATTCACATGGGGAGGGAGCTTGAAGGGTTAAATATGTGTGGAGATTTGCTGTAGAAATCAGTACTGTTTGATATTGGTGCTAGTTTGTGTTTTTTTTGCTTGTAGTAAAACGGGGCCTAGCCAGAAAAAGGCGTAAGGGTATTAATTTAATCTATTACTATACAAATACGAAATTTAACGAACCCCAAATAAACAACATACACACACATACATTGCTGAATATCAAACACTTCTAAAAAACTTCAAAAGAAAACACCCACGATAAAATTAAATATAAATTCCAGTGGTGTTATTGACAAACATTTAACGAAAAATACTTAAAATTTCGCTTTAATGATCTTGTTAGAGGTTTAACAAAATGTGCCATGTTCTGCAAAATTTAAGTATTGATTTGCAGTTGGAAAAGTGATTTGGCTCTGTACCAGCTTTTTGTTTTTCGAACCAGATTAAATATTGCATTCAAATAGTACACTATATAGCAGACTTTCCTATTATAGGAGAAACTTTTTAAAATTTAATCAATTTAAATCCGTGCAATTTCTGCGCTTATTCACATAAATTTAATTAAATTTTTTAATCCATTCCCCAGGTAAATTAAACTTATTCGGTATCGGCACATATGGGTATTGAATATTTTACTTGTATTCAAATTGAGAACTTATTGCAAAGTCAAATTTAAAAACCAGAAAATTATAAAACTCTTGGTCACCCATCAACACAGTTTTTTTGGTGGCCTAATAGAAAAGTATGTACCCGAAAAACTAATTAACCTATTTTTAGTAGAGTTAAGGGAGATTATTTAGCTAATAAAGATAATTGGTGACATTTTTTGACTGCTTGTAATACAACTTGCCAGGCAGGTAGGTTAGTATGACCAAGCTAACACATACGAGGGCGATTTAAGAAATACTTAAGTACTATAAAAGAATCAGAAATAATATATTTTACACTATAGAACGTTTATGCAACTACTGTAAACATCACAAAAAAATCAATGCTCCCCATGATCGCTCTGATCACAGCCTAGTCACTGTGATAAATTCTGCACATTCTAAGATATATGTCACCACTCGCTCCACAACTCAACTGACTGAGATGGTTTGGACATTTGTATGTCTACTACAAATCACCTAAACAATTCAGCTGCAAAAAAAACACAAATTATAAACCGTGATTTTGTAAATTCACTGATAAAGCCAAGAGATCCAAGCTTAAAAAGTTTTTTTTTAATCCCAATCATTGTATTTTTTCTTTGTTGGTATCAGCGGCGGCCTTGGGGTAGAGCAAGAGAAGCGGTTGCTGTAGGCGACATCGACAGGTGGCACGAGTGGCAAAAGACAAACGCGAAAAACATTTCCTAACAAAAAAATTTAATGGCACCTTTAAGAGACGTGGGGTACGCGGCTGGCGGGGTCACCGATCACCAAATACTAATTTAATATTGTAGCGGTAGAAACTTTCTTAATATTAAAGTAACTCGAGTATACCAATTAAAGCTAATTAATTTATTGTTAATTTAATAAGTGTGACCTTTGCACTAAAGGTAGATTTTTGAAAGTTTGGTAATTATTATTTATTTAAAATAAAACTAAAATACAATTTACGTAAAGTGAAAGCGTCAATCGGCCCTGAAAGACAATCTCGCTAAACCCTGATCAAGGATTAGCACCGGCGCTGGTTAGTATCAATATGTATTATGAAATTACTAGGGGTCGCGAATCGGGATTCCGAAATTCGAAAATACCGGGATTCCCTGACCAAATAAAGGACTTAAGAATACCAGTATTAACTTCACAAAAACCGGGATTTTTGGTATTAGTTTAGCAATGTTTAAGTAAATTTTATATATTTATTAGAGCTGATCAAAAGTGATATTTTATTTTATTTTTTTTTCGGTAAAGTCGATAAGAAATTTTGATTTTATTTTATTCTAGTTTTTAAAGGTAGTGTAGGTACTGTCCTGTTTCATGTAAAAAATAATTACTGTGGTAACTGACCGAGACAAGATTTAAAAAGATTTTTATATTTTTTATTGTACTTCTTAAATATATAATATTTTCGCTAATGACTTTTTTGATTTTGATCACAACAGTTCTAGACTGATCTAATATTCATTTAAAAAATAATGTGTAAACTTTTAATTAAAAACTGTTTTTATCTAGAAAAGAATATCTTTTGTTATTCCTCTTTAATCCTCTTTCCAACCACTTAACTGTCGTAAATAGTCAATTACCAACCTAAATTAATCGGAAATACCGGAATACCGAAATCAATGGGGACACTACCGAAATTACGATTTTTGAAAAAATTGTTCGGTAATCCGACCTACATTTAGGACACACTGTATAGGAAGTATTAATTTATTTAATTCATGATATTTTTATATTATTTTAAATAAAATTGTTGAGTCACTATTTTGCATAAATCTTAACGTATTTAAAGTACTTGCTGTAGCCAAATTTTGAATATTTATGCCAAAATAAACAAATAAATTAAAAATAAGAAAAAACAATAAAAGAAATATGGTTTGTAAAAAAACAAAGTCCAATAAAATTGTACCATAAATATGTCCACGCTTAGGCCTTCACAAATTCTTAAATCGATCGTACTATTGATTTTGCATATCGATGGTGTGGGCAACTAGCAACAATCTATACAAATCGGTTAGAGCAGAAGTCTATACTGATTCAATAATATTTAATTTACTCTCTAAGTATTTTGATTTAATATCAATAATATTTCGAATATAGACTAGTTAAAAAAAAATATTCCGACCGTTCTGTAATTTAGGGGACCCCAAATATACAGGGCGTTTCAGATCTTACCTTTCAAAATTTAAGAATACATTGGCCATAAATATATTAAAATCTATTTTTTTTTGTTTGAGGATCATGAAAGCACATAATATAACTGACAAAAATGTATCAAACTGGTCTAAAAAGTCAGTAACCATGGTTACAAATGCAACTGATCAATGGGAAGACTCTTCGAGGCTATACATACTAGAGCCAGCCCTGCCGCTTGGCAGTGCGAACAAGCGTAAACGAGAACAAGAAAAATCCTACTATAACCCTTTTCTCCCGCTTCAACGTACTGATTGGTCGACAACAGAAAGAGGCCGACCAATCAGCACGCAGAGGTTACCACATTAAAGGGTTTGTTCAAACCCCGCAAAGTACCGTTTATTGTACGGTTACGGGCAAGCCCAGTCAAATAAACCACCGTGGTTAACTAACCACAACGTACTGATTGGTCGACAACAGGAAGGGGACGACCAATCAGCACGCAGAGGTTACTACATTAAAGGGTTTGTTCCAACCCCGGAAAGTACTGTTTATTGTATGGTTACGCGCAAGCCCAGTCAAATAAACAACCGTGGTTTATTTGACTGGACTTGCGCGTGACCGTACAATAACCGGTTTTTTGCGGGGTTGGCACAAACCTTAACACGACCGGGATGTTTACTCCGGAGAATATTACAAAATACTTATGGTACTTAAATCCATAACCAACTCAAACAAGACTGCACTATCATCTATACCCTTAAAAAGTAATATATACTCTAAATATCCGCTGGCTCAAAACCCCTTGTCTGGATACCATCACAACATGAAGACATTTTACGCAATTAAAAGGCAAACCAAGCTTTAAAAAGATATAAAATAAACCTTATGCAGCAAAAAGTTAAAAGCAAATTGTAAAACCTCTAGAAGACAATTCAAACACCAAGCTTCATGCCAGACTAAAAATTGGTCTCACTTGAAGCGCACATGGTTATCTGATAGTAACTGGTAACCCCTCAACTGGGGACTACTGACAACCCCCCGTAAGCACATCCTTTTAGAATGCTTACAATAGACATAATTTTGCCTCGGACACGAGTTCAGTGGCATTTTCCTACTTCTGCGGAGATGGAACCGACCCGAAGCACAAACACGGGGTGGGAATCCTACTAAATAAAAATGTATATCAATTATCGAAAATATTTTCTTCAACATGCGAGAGAGTAGTTTTTGTCCAATTGCTCGGCGATTACAGTATTTCGACCACGCAGACTATTTTAAAGACAAACATAAGTATAGATGATTTTTCGGTGAGAAGAAAGTATATCGATATCATGTCCCTTGGTAAGGTTTTACGTGGTTCTGTTAATTGTCCCATGCTCATTTCAAAACTTAATTATATTGGGTATATTCTACCAAGATCCGTGAGACATAAAAATACATTCAAAATTCAGCATTAAACGACTTAGGGATAGAATGGACCAATTAAAAGAATAATGGAATATGTCATAGACTTGCTTCTCATATCATAAGGTATACTTAGAAACTTTACAAGATATAAAAAGTAAACTTTTTTATCCGTACTCCTAACACGGAAGGAGCTCGAAGGAGCTTATCTGTCTAACCGGCACCCGAGACCCCCTGGTGGCGGTCCTAAGTAAGACTCTTTTAAGGTAATAAATATAATATTATATACCATGTATACATCTTTTGAAACAGTAGTTCAATACCAGCATTATTGATTACTTTTGATTTACGAGTATTACTTAAAAAAAGTCACACACGTCTGTTAGTTTATTACGAATTTTCTTAGATGAATAGGGTGTTCCAATAATAATTATCAAAAACCATAACACTAGCCTTAAAATTAAAAAAATCTTATTCTTATGTTATTTAAATTAAAAATGATAAGATTAAGATATTTAGATAAATTAACTTAAAATGATTACAATTTAGATCAATCAATTAAGTATTTTTTAGTTTTCAAATAAATTGTTATTTTATCGAATTTTATGAAAAACTTACATGGAAAAAGTGTACGCTTCCACAAAATTCAATAAAAATGCGTATCGTTTACTTAAAATACAAGATTATCTCATTAATCTCTGTCTGTACTAAAAACAGAAAAAACAAACAGGACCCAAGAACAAATCGGTTGGAAAACTCAACAATTCCGACATGTTTTAAAAGATTTCATTTATATTCAGTCGCAATCAAATCTCATTTATTATTCCTTTTTTTTAATTTTGATTCAAAGCAAAAAATTCTTTTATAAGTATTTAAAAATTAATTATATTTAAATTGGTTTAATGAATACTAAATTAGCTTCCATTAAACGGTAAATAACACAAAGTGGAGAAAGATGCTTACAGCAATTTTCGGAAAGTGGAAACCAAACATCGAAAAGCATTTTATTTGGTATCTTGAAAATCTTACCTTTCCATTAGGGGAACTTTTCTTGAAAACTCTGCAACAAAAAAATTTGAATTAGTTATGAGTTCTAATAAAAGTACATAAAACCGTCTAAATAACGGTGAGCAAATGCTGAACATAAATAAAAGATAAGTAAGGTCTGTATGTTCAAAGCGCGTGTATAGTAACTTTAAAAACGGTCTTGGGTATTATCCCGTTTAAAGGCAATAAAACGCTCGGACTTTTAGGAAATCGTAATTTATTTTTTAAATAAAGGGTTAACTTGAATGCTATTTATTATTATTATTAAAAAACATATTTATCGATAAAACACATATTTTTTGGCTATTTTACTCAATCTCTACAAGTGGATTTTCTACCAGTAAAACGTCTAAAGAAGCTTTCAGTTTAACAGAAACAGGGTGATTCAAAATGTATTCTTAATTAAAACATATTTTTAAAAAAGGCATAGTAAAAAAATATATTTGATACAAAGGCTAGCATTCAAGTAGTAAATTTGCGTTTTAACATTTTCTGTTATGAATTTGTTCATTCGGATGACGACAATATTATCGACAGTCAAAATGTTTGATACACAAATATCGACAGTATTTAATCGAAAAACAAAATATCAAAAATACAAAATATCGAATGTGCATCAAATAAAAAACAAAATATTAAAAGTAGGGAATATAGAAAAGAAAATGTTGAAATAAGGGCGCAATATAGACATATCTAACCTTTCTTTTGGCTAGTTTTGGTTAGTTTGTTATTTGCACCTTCGATAATATTTAGTTAGTAATGCAATCGCATAAAAAGTTACTGGCTCTAAAAAGTTTAAATGTGGGCCGCATCACAAGAATTCTCTAATTCGGTTCCTTTTTGTTTGTAGGTTTTTACTTCTACCTTTCTTGGTATAATACTCTAATAAATTAAAATAATATTAAGGTACAGAAACATTTATTGTCAGCCTTTTAAATGTCAATTTTGGGAAACCATTCAGAATAAATAATATTTTGTAAATAAAATTCTATTCTGTCTGATCAAATAGAAAACATCAAAACAAAATTATTATGAAGAAAATTCCACTGACTCTAATAAACGTCAAGTGACAGGTCACAAACAGTCAATAAAATGCAGTCGATAGGCGATTGGTTGAAAATGAATATTGATATTGACGGGGCGGAAATTTTATCTGTTAAATAATTATTTTTCCCGACCTAATGGAAAATGTTAAAATAAAATCATTTTCTTTGATACTAAGTGCCAATAATATTTAAAATAAAATAAATATTTAAAGTTACCGATGTAAAAAATCTGGCACATGGTAAACGTCTCCCAGTAAAAAAGAACCAACCAAAAACATCTAAGTAAAATAAGGGCCAAGTTCCTATCTAGAAATATCGGAGTCTTACTGAGTACTGAGATCTAAAATAAGACCAAGTTCTGTCCACAATTTTGTTTCACTCTTTTTCGATTTGGCGAGTTTTTTAATGACTTGTCTGTATTAACGTCTTCTTTCATTAATACAGACAGTCAGTAAAAAACTTTGCAAATTTAAAAAAGAGAGAAACAAAATTGTGGACAGAACTAATTTTGGATCTCAGTACTATAAAACACCGAGATTTTTGGATGGGAACTAGGCCATTATTTTACGTAAGTGTTTTAGTTCTGAGTTTAGTGGAATAAAAAACATGGGGGGGATCTTATACCTGTTGTTTTTTTTTCAGTAGACTTTGTCCTGTAGGTAGAACCTAACCATAAGACTAAACAGAAAATTGCTTATTTTAATGTTCGGGAAATATGCACACGTTCGTGCGGTAGGCCGGAACTTGGCCTACCGCACGATGAGATGTGCTGACTAAAATTAAGATTTCCATGTAATCACTTACTAGAAAAGCTCTTCAATAGTTTGAGTGCAAGTATGAGTTTTAGTTATAGCTTACGAAGCGGCAAAGCACGGAAAAGTGCAAGGCGGAAAAAGTTAATTTGTTACATGCATAAATCTGTCCTTAAAACATATGGTGCTCGGCAGGGGTAATATAAAGCGGTTAGAGGGTGAGATGTAGCTTGAAAAGATAAAGACTTAACTTGAAAATAGTCATAATAAAAGTAAAAACCAGAAATTCCAAACTTTTTTATACTTTAAAATTTCACTAATTATTAATGTTGCCATCCACTATAAATAAACAATAAATACCTAAGGTAATACTCTAATAATTAATAAAGAGCTTCGGTGTTACTCTAGTATATATAAATAGATTATTTTTAGAAAAAGAGTAAAACATTATTAATTATCAAGAAATAAAGTAATTTATGTTTCCTTTGTGCATATAGGTTCAGCACAGGGTTCAGCTTAGGCTTTGTTAAAATTTTGTATATAATTTAGGCAAGTAAGTTAATAATAAAAAAAAACTGATTGATTGTAAGAAAGAGTATCGAGACTGTGAAACCTGCAGCCTGCAGAGGTCCTTTCTTTTCCCTTTAAAACCTTAATTCTTAACTCTTGTGATGCAAAACTGCCTTGTAATCCAGTAAACAAACCACGGTAATCCTTCGGCTTTAAGTCTGTCCCAAGATAAAAAAAATATATGATCCCCTTCTTCTACCAGTAAAAACGGCACAAAGTGCTCGCTATCTACTACGCACACCATTGCTTAACTTCGTTAAATACTCAAGCAACGGCAATTAATATAAAGTAATACGAGTGATTTACTCCACAGGCCGCTTTAGGTGTAATTGTATGCCTACTTTCAATAGTGATATAACAAATTACTTACAAAACACATTGTATTAAATACGATGTAAAATTTTATTTGTTACAGCTGACGTAAGTAGTAAAAATGAGTTTATTGTAAAACTTGAAAAAATAAATCGTTTTAGCTGAAAACTTGTACTGGAATAGCCGCTTTTAAAACATGTTTCTTTACATAGGAAACAGCGTATTTTAAAATAAAAAAATCATGTTTTACGTTTTGCTCGTACGAATTTTAAATTGGTGTTTAACTAGTTATCTGAAGTTAGTGTTATTATTTCAACCCTTAAACATGAATATGAAAAAATATACAATTTAAATTCAAATTTATATATTACATATAAAAGACAACTTACAATATTGGATATGGTCGTATCGTTAGTAAAGAAAAAGAGAAAATAAAACACAAACTGAGCACATTTGGTGCCTGTTGTGTGTTTATTACTTGAAAATTTATTCTCTAGGCAATAATGGGAGAACCATAAAAGTCTATAGACATTAAGGAAGAACAGCTTTAGTAGTATTAGTTATTAATTTAATCTAGCCGACGTGTAAAACATAATAAAATACGGGCAAGATACAGCAATACTTTTACTAATGTTTAAATTAAATATTTAAACACAACGTTATTATGGGTATCCCTCTAAATCCTCCTACGGGATTTCAAGGTTCACTGTCAGCACATAAAGCAATAAAGCAATTAAATATGGATTACCCAGAAATTTATATATATATATATTAAATACAGACAAAAGAATTTGCTGTTGTTAATTTACTTAACCACGATAGAAAGGTAAACATAGTCGTGGTTCAACCAACATTATAGTGTAAAAGTAGAAAGCACTTACTCTCAAATCTGGCAGTAATTAACCTATACATCTTTTGCCTGGAAGAAGAAACTGCAGTAAAAGTTTGGTATTAACATTTTACAGACTGGAGTTTTAAGCATTCCGCTTGTAATGAATAAAACAAAAGTATTTTGGACGTTGGATGAATCGATTACCCCTCCTTTTGAGGCTAGTGGAGCAAGAAGTCTAGACAATAATGGAATATCCAATATCTATAAAGGTAGGACAAGTCTAGTAGTATACTAGCTACTAGGTTGTTCAATAAGTTTTATCGTTTGATAAGAAAAAAACGATTTTATGGTTTAAAATACATTGTATTGTTTAATATAACCTTCCTGAACTTCAATACACTTGTTCTAGCTGTATTCTAATTTATGGATTCCATCCCTGAAGTAAGAATTCGAAAGACCGAATTTCCACGCATAAAGTTTTTGATATGTGAAAACAGACAGAGGTCAGATGAAGCGAAAAGGTGACTGTTGCAACAATTTATAACTTAATTCAATAATTCTCCAGAAGGTTACAGTATTACTAAAATTATTGTTCTACCAGCTTGGAAGAGATCCACGAACATTCCTTTTGCATCTTAAAAAACTGATTCACATCACTCCTTAGCTTTTTGTTTTCATTTAGGGTCATTGTGGTAGACACAAGTCTCATCAATGGTGATAAAACGACGCACAAAATTATTTTTGTTTTTTCTAAAACGCTCCAAATGTTGCAGAGAAAGTCCCATTCGAATGTGTTTTTGTTCTATTGTCATCAAATATTGCTTTAATTGCCTAATCAAATCCTTGGGGCTTTTATTAAATTTATCTCAGTACATAATCGATAATTTTAAACAACAATCTGGTTCGCTTCGTTTTCTTGTATTAATCCGACGTCTTTCACGTGGATCGCTTCAAGACTTGTACGACTAAGATTTAATTTCGCAACTCTACTATTCCAATTAAAATGGAAAACTTTTTATACGCTTTCAGTAATCTTTTATGAATTTGTTTTGGTGCTACACCTTCCAAAAATAAGAATGTTATCACTGCACTATAAGCAAGTTTTTGTATTGTAAAAAAGATACACGTCAACTTTGAACAGGTGTAAATATACGAATGAGTTGATAGTTGATAGACCTGCATGAAAATTTGCACGTGTCCATAAAAAGTACTACTATTTTTAGAAAAATAAAACGACGAACCTAATTCTTATCGAACGACATACCAAACTGAGGAATAGTTGTTAATTGAGTCTAGCCGACGCACAAACGTAAATTTTATAGAAATGGTGGCCAAAAATAAATTTCTGTTTGCTTTGGTCTAAAAACGGTTAAAATTTAAAATATATGCATAATATTTATTTCAAAAGTAATTTTTTGATCGATGCCACAGCGCCTTTCCATTTTCGTACGTATAGGGTGTTTGGGACAAAGTTTTAAAAGTCACAAATTAAACGAACAAAAGTTGATTATAAAATTATGAATTTTATTATTTAAAAATAAATAAAAGGGGTTCACATCAATACAAATGTACCAACCATGGTGTTAACAATAATTACAAAACAAATATTACAGATAATTTTATTCAGTATATTTTTTTAAATGATCTACGTCACTATCGCTTTCAATTTATTCCTAATTTTTTTTCTTCACTAATATTTAAGAGTCTTGGGTAGCATGTTTTTTCGCCATAGTAATAGCTGCATAATTTGTGTACAGATTTGATTTGTGACTTTTCGCGCCATCTCTTATAACATTATATCGAAATTTTGTCCACTTTGCTTCCACAAAAATTGACAAAGCTTTATCTGCTGAAAATGGAAGCACCTTAGCTTCCCTTAATTTCTGTTAATATTTTGATGAACGAGTTAGTGTGGAAAACACAATATCTTTCATAAGTTCTGCATTATCCAAATGGATCGAAATTGCATTTTTGCAGCGTAAATGAGTTCTTCTGGGCTAAAATCTGAGCGAAGTTGTTCTGTTTTCCTTCTCTTTGTTCGTTCCCTAGAACTAAAAAATGTAGTTGTTGGTCTTCCGCGGCATTGAGAAGCATTGAACGCATAAAATTGTATTTTTGAATCCTGCGACTGTTTTTTTGTGAAATGCAGGTAAATTCCTTGATGATGCCGACTATTTGTTGTTATACTGCACCAAAAAGTTTTTTTGTTTTCCTGGAATTCTACTGACCCGCCGCCAAAAATGTTCAGCAGATTTTACTTTATCTGTTATATACTTGCATTTTACCTAAAGCCTTTAACCATTTTACAAGCTTATTTCTTTTAATGAAAAAAGTATTCTGCTTTAGATCCTGTAACAAAATGTATCAGGTTTTACCTAAATGAACGATATTTTGTTTTTTACATTATTTTGTTTTTTGTTATTTTTTTATTAAGAGATAGACATACAAAAAGACAAAAAGATAGTTGGACGGACAAGCACAAACATTTAATATTAAAATTGTAATTTTTATTATTTATTACCCAGAACATATCAATATGACGAAAATAAAGATTTTGTTTCTTTCATGCTTCCTGTTACTGCAAGGGATCTAAAATTAATTTAAGGCAAGATCGCAAAATATCGTAGAAAAATTTAGTGCAATCAAAGACAATTGTAGTTTCACTATAGACCCACAAAGCAATGCTAAGTTTTTGGTAATAAGTTTGGACGCTCGCTTGCTGGAGCGAGCTTCCATCAGGAGAAAATACGTTCACTTGCTTCTGTATAAACGAACACTGTTGCCAAAGCTATAATAATGGTTACAGTAAGTAAGTATTTTAACGAGAAATATGCCAAACTTATAATAATAATAATTAAAACATTTTCTTGCTGTTTAATAACACAATTTTAATTTTGTAAATTTTTACATTTGATGTCTTTATATATCCGTCTGTTTAAAATTAAACATAAGGAAATGGACAAAAAAATGTTATGAAAAGATTGAACACTTTGTCAAAGGTCAGTTCAGTAAATGGAAGTAAAAAGAAATTATACTATTGACAAATATTTTTAGACATTTTCATAAACGCACCTTAAAAACGTCAGTAAGAATACACATTTTACGTCTTATTATTACCACTACAGAAAAAACACAGCTCCGAAATAGCAACACGAAATGCAAGACATCCCATAAAAATTAAAGGTATTTAACTTTAGAAAATTAGTCATTAATATATTGTTAAAATGTGGAAAAGAATCGATCGGATCGTTTGATTTCGCAATAATAAATGAATATTAATTTTTGTTGTATAGTTCCAGTATTTCTTGATAAGTGTGAATGTCATAAAATAAAAAATATAATTTAAAAAAATTTAAATCATATTAAACATCATGTATCCTATCAACTACAAATATATTTTTTAATCAAAATTAAATTTTCCAAAGTAAAAATTTACATAATTAAAATTTTAGTATTATACAGCAAAAAAAATATCTATTACAACGAATTTGGCCTATTTTAAACAAAAATAATTCCTAATCACTGTTTTCATTGTTAGAGCTTTGGCAACAATGTTCGTTTTTATAGCAGCGTATGAATGTATTTTCTCCCGATGGACGCTCGCTCCAATAAGCGAGCGTCCAAACTTATTACCAAAAATTTAGCATTGATTTGTGTGTCTATAGTAAAACTACAATTGTCTTTGGTGCAATCTAAAAAAGGACACCTTACAACAAAAATCGTCCTTAAAATATGTTAAACAATTTACTTTTTGTGCAATCAAATAGTAAAATTTATGTTTTTTGTTAATTTAAATTACTGGTATTTTAAGAAATTTATTTAAGAAAATATATTATTAACTTTTGACAGTTATTAACATTGAAAATATTCTACTTACCACTAGCAATAGGATCCATAACAGCTTTTAAAAATATGCACCAAGAAAAAACACTAATTAAACAAATAAAATTTTGAAGCACTTACCACAGATTATACACCGATCGCAGTAGAGTACAACTTTGAACTAAAATATTTTCGGTGCACACTAATTCGCTCCCGCAGACAGGTACCCATTCCATTTGCTACCTAATTCGCTCCCGAGGCTATATGCTAGTTCGCTCCCGCCATTCTAAGAAACTCAAGAATGATAATAGGCATCGTGAATAAAACGCTTATATATAATACGATTTTTTTATTTTGGCATAAACCTATAAAAAAATACATTTTACATGAAACGCTTTATTATGCAGGGACTCGGCTAAAAAATTACATTTTAATGTAATAATTTAGTGTCTCTTTTAATACGTCTGAAATATAATTGGGGAAAATAAATAGCCGCTTTGCTAACCAGAACTACCATGACCGACTAGAAGTTAGGTCTTTTGAATTTATCTAAATTATTTGTAGAAGTTATAAACAAAATTTTAACAACGTATTAGAAAAAACTTGGGGAATAAATAATTATACATTTTAAAAAAATATAACTTCTACCATATTAAAAATTATAAAAATTTTGTTAACTTCTATGTAGGGATAATTTATTCAAAAGCCCTAAATTCTAGTCGGTCATGGTTAGTTCTGGTTAGCAAAGCGGCTTTTTATTTTCCCCAATTATATATCAGACGTAAAAATGCGGTAGAAAAGATCCATGATTTGCTTTTTTTACATTAAATGCATTATTTAGAAAACCGCCGAGTCCAGGTATAAATTACTTCTAAGAATTTTTAACCCGGAGCGAACTCGCCCCCGACCTTTTTATTCAAATGAGTGATATTCTGACCATCGGAGCGAACTAGTATACACCCAATATTTTAACGGGTGATCATAAAATAAATTGTAGAGCAGGTAGTTTATTATACCCAAGGGTTGATGTAATTAATATTTAATAAGATTTTCCTACAATTATAAAGTTGGATTTTCCATTTTTGACTAAGAATTTGAAAAAATTCGCCTCTGTGCGACGCAACGCGTACAACATATTACAGACAACAATAAAAGAAAAGTGCAGCACAGTTTACCATGATTTAAATTTATTCTTTAAACACAGCACTGTTAATAATATATCTCTGATTTTGAATTCCAGATATTTTATAATAAATTCTTAGTGATTAAAACTGGCTTTTAGACTTAGCTAGAACTAGCTTTGAAAATGTTAAATATGACCTACTGACTAAAGGGCTTACGGGTTTCATATTACAGTCATTTATAATGCACAAAATTAAATCGTTTCTTGGACCATATAATCCTTATTTTAAAACAAAAAGAAATCTTTCCTAAAAGCTTATAGAAGCAACTTTGCACGGTATAAGTTTTTTTTTAATTTTCTGGCTTTTGGACTGTTTATTATTTTAAATTTAATAAAACAATGCTTTAATTTACTGTCACTTCAGGAGATAACGATAGTATTTTTCTAAAAGATATTTCTTAAAATTATAGAGTGTTTTTCAAAATACATTATTTTTGAAATTAGTTTCATGTTAACGAATATTTCTTAACTTTTTGTGATTTTAAAACTCTTTTTAGTTTGTTTTAAAATGTTAAGTAATATCATTTAAAAAAAACTAGCTAAAGGTACCCATACAGTTGATAACTTAAAATGTTACAAAAAACACCTATTTATATAAAATACATTTTATTAATTTAATGTGTAGCAGTTATGTAATAGCTCATAAATGATTAGTGTTCATCCAAATCGGACGATCAATAAGAGAATTAAGTTTAATATTGCGTTGAAGACTCTGGATTTCTTATATAATATAATATATATTTCTAATTATAATACACTACACTCACTAACACATCTGTCCTACAGGTAATCATTTCGCCAGCGCATTCGGTTAATAATTTCCAGAGTCTGGCTCTAAACCATAGGAGAATATCTAAACATTAACAATAAAACGAAAATCTTAGCAATGCACATTCAGATGCTGCGAAATGCAATCCCAAAATCCAAATATAACCGGTTTCTGTCAGAGCCTTTTTTGTACTTACGAGTTTGTACTTTTAGCCACCACAAGACCAACGCCACCACGTCTGATTCTAAAAAAAGGTTTGGAAATTACTCCAAACTACACTTTCACGATACTACTCAACGGCAAGGGATTTTTACCTTGATCCCCGCTAGCTAAGAACGCTCGATTTGGCTCTTCTTGCCACCATTCCCGGAAAAACTCTGTTATTTCCAATCGCACATCCTCACGGCGAAGGTCAAACAGAAATTTCCTCCACCCTACTTCTAACTCTGTACTACAGAGTCTAAGGAGTGTGCTGGAAGTTCAGCAATCTGCGACACAGGATGTCCCACACATCTTCGAACGTTTATTGTTGTGTTGATCCACGATGTTTACGATTACTCTGGCCACCTGCGGTCTGGCGTTTTTTATTGAAAAATGGAGTTTTCGATTGTCTCAAGATATAAAAGAACATTTGGTTCCACTAATTCCCGAATGTACCAAAGGACCGGCATATTATGTTCACTTTAATAAAGACTAGAGATGTTGCTACTATACTGTTGTAAAGAAATAAAGATTCTCATTCGTGACCTGGGAAGTTCCCTTACAAGCAAATATAAGCACGCACGAACACAAACGAGAAGATTTCCGGAAAAGTGCTCATATTTATAAAAAATGTTTTAATAGGCAATGCAGCACGTTATATCTCATCTATCTGGGAAAAGGGAGGGAACAATAAAAAACTGCTGAATATGACAGAACTATACCATGGAAATTAATTTCTTTTTCGTTTTAGTAGACAAGACAGTCGTGTTGTCTTCGAGCATATAACTTCTAAAGGCAGCCTTACCACTTGGCAGTGCAAATAAGCGTGCGAGAGAGGAGAAAGAATCACAGCATAATTTTTCTCTCTTGTTTCAACGTGCTGATTGGTAGACGGGAAGCGCCCCACAAATCAGCAAGCAGAGCGAGATATATTCCACTCTCACCGACCAATTTAAACTGTTTTAAAATTCTAAATTATGTTTATCAAATATTAATTAAGAAAAATGTTACTTGCTTCTGTGATACATAAGGCTATACGTGTCAAAGCTTATCTGTTCTCTTTTTGATTTAATATAAGCTCGGGATTGCTGCGTGAACGTCCGAAACAAAACGTAGTCATTAACTTAAAAATAAAGCAGGATAAGAACCTCGAACATATACCTACTAGAGACAGCCCTGCCGCTTGGCAGTAAAAACAAGTGTCGACAGAGAAAAAGGAATCACAGTATAACCAGTCTTTCTTGTTCCAACGTGTTGATTGGTCATATATTTATATGTATATGTAATATATATATATATATATATATATATATATATATATATATATATATATATATATATATATATATATATATATATATATATATATATATATATATATATATATATATTTTATTGCTATCAGTGCCAGAATACATTGAGACAAATTATTTGTCCGAGATTCTCAAGAGAGGTGGAACTAAAATGCCAGCATTAATAAATTCTCTGCATGTATTAAATAACCTCACGTTTTATTGACGTCAGTAACACTAATTTAATAAAAATTCCTTTTTGTTTAAATTACAATTATTGATAACAATAAAACATTTACAATAAAACATAAAGTTCTGAAAATGAAACATGTTACACGAATTTCAGAATGTTTCTGAGGGCGTTTACACATTACACATTGATTGATTTACAACAATCATTAAAAAAAGTTTTAAATTAAATGCGTTAAATTACTTTGTCGTCAATAAAATTTATATACAATAAGGAATATTGTTAGAATAAAATAATTGTAGGTTATTTAACTTCTCCTATAACAATACGAATAAATATATTAACCAAAAGTGTATATTTCCATACCTGATTACCTCTGGTGGATGAACTTCGAGCACAACTAACCCGAAGTTCTAGCCGGTAAAGGGCATATATATATATATATATATATATATATATATATATATATATATATATATATATATATATATATATATATATATATATATATATATATATATATATATATATATATATATATATATATATATATATATATATATATATATATATATATATATCATGTACAGTAAAGCGCACCGTACTGCGAACATAGGAGGCTCCTGGACGATTTTGGATGAACCCAATTCTAAAATACCAATAATAATCTTGTGGCTTGCATTTCAATTTCCGTCTCGTTTCCTTAGTTGGCTTATTTTTGGTTGGGACTGGTGGGGAATGCGGTGATAAATTCGGAAGAATTATCTGCCCAGTTTAGTTGTGTACTACGTTTTTATTTTCAGTTAGAGGATGCAGTGTTTGTAGGCAAGTAACAAGAGCCTAGCTAGCGTCAACCGACTTCGATCTGATTTTTTTATAAGCCATAAATTTAAAATTAGTTGCTTACGAGACCGCAACGTTTGCTGCGGTCTTAAAAACCAAACAGTTTTTCCTAATAAAATAAAATAATTTTTTCTAATAAATAATGAAACGTAGAAGATATTCTTAAGAAAACAATTTAATGTGCATTCATAAAATATACAAAAACTCTTTCAAGTTATCAAAGATGCTCAAATAAACCACCTTCTTGAGCCACAAAATTACCAAGATTGTCATAAAAACGCCTTCTGATATTTGCTAGAATGTTAAGGGTAATAATCCTAAAAGAATTCTCAATTTGTAATTGTAATTTTTGTAGATTAATAGCCCTATTCTCCTGGAAACCATAAATTTCTGATTTTACGTGACCCCAGAGAAAAAATCGTTGGGTGAGACCATGAAGTGGAAATGTCGATTTATCAGTAAAAACAATGTTTCTTATAAATGCATTGTTATTTTTCATTTCCATTACAGTTTTAAAAAATTGTATTTGTCTAAAATGATCATCAGGGTTAATTTCGTGGGTTTTTCTTACTTTGTAGGAGCGGTATAAATTTTTTCAGCACTCTTCCCACTGATCTTTTGCACAAATCAACCTGTTCTGCAATTGTATTAATGGAAACTGTAGGATTTTTAATAACACTTGTCACTACCATAATTTCTTTCATTTTCCTTTCCTGGTTTTTTTTTTCTGGGGCACTATCATGTTTATGTTTTCTTGGAGTTAAACAACCAAATGTCAGAAAGTTTTTAATGACTCGGTAAATAGTGGAAATCGTGGGAGTCGGCTTAGTTATAAATAAATTAATAAATAATTCCCTAATTCCCCTAACAGGATTTCCACGGTGATACCATTCAAATATTTTAATTTTCTCTTTCAGTTCGTAAACATCCATTACTAATAATAATTATTTTATTAAAAAAACTTTTTGGTCGTAAATATTCGACACTGTACAACTATTGCTGTCGAGCGTTCGATACTAAAGAATTATTTCAGAAATAAACGTATTGAATTGTTTGCTGGAAGATTATTGATCGATAAGCAATGCGTGCGGCGTTTTTAGGTACATCCAAAATCGTCCAAGATTGTCCTATGTTCGCAGTACTCTGCGCTTTACTGTATATATATATATATATATATATATATATATATATATATATATATATATATATATATATATATATATATATATATATATATATATATATATATATATATACATATATATATATATATATATATATATATATATATATATATATATATATATATATATATATATATATATATATATATATATATATATATATATATATATATATATATATATATATATATATCCATTCTCTTCAAATCACTTGTAGAATCATCTTCTTTAAAATCTACACATCCTTTAAAAACACCTTAAAAAATTACTTGTGGCTTACCAAAAGTTTGTGGTATTTACCTGTGGTCTGCAAAAAATTATTATTACTCAAGGACGTAGTCAGGATTTTGTTTTTTGTGGAGGGGCAGACAAAGAAAAACTAAGAATATTTTAAAAATTCACCTAAAAATAGGACTCTTTACAGTTACCTGAATGAATAAAAAGTAATTAAAAACTTGCAGGACCTTAAAACTGGATAGTAATTTTACATCTACATGAATAATATTACCCACCCTTGCTAGGAAGAGGCAGCTGCCCCTACCCTGCCTGTATCTGGCTATGTCCTTGGAACTACTACCAAATCGTACAAAAACCTTTTGGACATTTGTAAGTCTCCATTAAGTCACTGCACTGCACTGGGTGTTTAATTACACATGTAACCATGTTAAATGCGCATAGATTTGTAATATATTATTTTATAAAACTAATTGAACCGGCAACTTACTTAAAGTAAATGTTTCGTTCGCAGAAAAAATGAGTTTTGTTAACCCCCATCTACCCTACCGCAAGTAATTTATAGGTTAATGGAGTGCGAAACTGTGCCAGGTGACAGCAGGAAGTCTTTTTGCATGCCTGCACGTGATAAAGTGGACTAGACTGACAATTTTTATCTGTTTTGTTACCCTTTCGGCAACTGAACTCTTAATCCTATTTCTGCCCTTTTTATTTTGTCAACATGACGACCCATTTAATGAAATATTGGGCTTTAGTTTTTTTGTTTAGTTTAAAGCTAAAATAATATAATTTCCGACAAATACAGAGGTTGGTTGTTTTTACAGTTAGCGACATAATACGAGACCTGTAAACAGCAAATTTTATGTAAATTAGAGTGACTGGGCTCTAAGTTTGTCGCTGCTGACTATTTTCGGTCCCATACAATTAAAATTTTAAAGATTTTTGCTCACATTTGTGGTTTAACATTTAAAAAGTATGTTTCAAAGTGCTTTGTTTTAACAGACAATATGTTTCGAGTGCGAAGACTTGGTCATCTTAGTGATTCAGAAGGTAGGCGAATTCTGGACTTACGTGAAGCAGGCGTGTCGATTAGAGAAATTGGGAGAAAAACAAACCGATATTTACATATCATTTTAGGATGTTATCAGACATAGATCCAAGGAAGCCGAGAGCATAGAGCACCGGGCGTTGTAGAGAAACAACAGGGCGTCAAGATCGCCAATTAAGGCTTTAAGCTTTTAAAGATCATTTTAGTTTGACTTGGGCAATTGTGAATCAAAAGTTTCGAAACCACATAAAAGCAGTTTTAACAAGATAACGCCAGATCACATGTGGTCACATTAACCAGCTACCATGAATCCCATTAAACTCTGGCACCACTTGAACATAAGTTAGAGATCGGGTGAAATGAGATACCCCAAGAGGGTATAGACCACCTCTTCAGATTAATGTCAATAAATGTATAAAAAATCGATCGTTATGATTATCCGATATGGCTGAACAACCTATCATTTATTAGCTATTTTCTGCTATACATGTAAGCATAAAGTTAACAAAATACATAAAATTGGTGTTTACCATTCATTGTCAATTAATATATTTCTTTTTGAAGATCTAATAATAAGGTTGCCTATATTAAAGTACTAGAGTTAAAATAGAGAAACTATCATCGTTGTTGGGAGTCTAACGAAGTCAGAATGAAAAAAAAAGTACAGTAAATGACATATGATATAAGAAACAGGAGTGATCCAAAAAAATAAGTGGGAGTTAAAAACATGATGTATCAACTCTGGGATCGTTTTATTATGTGTTTTTTATGTCAAAGATGATAAAAGAGAAAAATACTGGAGTTAATAAAAGCCGGAATTTACGCAAAAAAGTAAAATAAAATGGCAATTTCCGTAAATAGGGATGTGAAATAAGCAAGTAAATAATTTTTTTCTTTTTGCACACAGTTTTTTTGTTTTAATTGTTGTGCTAAAAAACAAATTATTTAGCACGTGCGTTATTTCAATGGGACACATTTGTACTGCAGAGAAAATAAATGTTGATTTTTCTTTATTTTAAACGTCATTGGCCGTCTGTTGTTAATAGTTTAACTCTATTATCAACACATTCTAAAGAGAATTGTCAAATATTTTTTGGTCACTTTTTCTTATTTTTTGTTTCGGGTAGCGTCCAGAAAGCCTCGTATATCCGAAGACGTATACTCAAAAGTTATATAAGCTATCTAAGCCTAAAAACCATGTTTTTTCATTAAATTAGGGCTTAGAAAGTTTTCATTCCATAATACAGTTTTATTTCTGTAAAAAAACTTTACATTTGGCAACACTCAGATTACACCGATCAGCTGAGCATAGTAACTTCAAAATGACCCTACAAGGATAATTTCTAGTTCTTAATCATTGATTTTTTTAAAAGTTTTATTAAGAGTATCATACAAATATTATTCGCTACTTTTTGTAACTTATAAGTATTTTCAACTTAGTTTTTGGTGTTTTTTTATTGGTATTATTGACAACTTCATGATGATTTATACAAAAAAATTACACAGACTTTCCAGAAACAGCAATAGCAAAATACGACCTTGGTTTTTCTAATAAAAACCCTATAACATTAAATTCCTAATAACTCAAATATGCAAATATATTTAATGTATGAAAATCTTTTCGGTATTACCGCTTGTATGTACCTACATCATATAATGTCTATGGATACCATTTTTTTTCTAAAAACGAACTGTTTTTTCTTATAATAAAAAAAATAAATGTTTGATAAAGAAACATACCCTTCCAATTCCATTCTTCCTTAACTCTCCTAAAGAGTCTTATTTAGAAACACAGTAATGGTAATTTTGAAAAATAATCAACTTAATTTTAAATTGTTTATAGTGACTACAGCCTACGACAGCTTAACACAAAGTGTCAAACGAAACCGTTTATCTTGATTGACCATTGTCCAACACGGGAGCGCTCTGATTGGCTATGCCAATGCGGACAATAATGTACCCACTACTACCTAATCATCAGCTTTTTTATCAAATGGCAACAGTGTAACTTCAACATCCGAATAGCTAACATGAAATACTACTAAGAATTAAAAAAATTTCGATTGATTAGGACGGGTGATAAATATACACGGTGATTCATAAAATATCTTCCAAGGCAAAAACGTTTTACAAACTAGCTCCAAAACGGCCCCATATTAGAATAAAGGCTGTAAAAAAAATTCAGAAGGATTTTTTTTTTATTTTTATATCGAGTTTTTTGATATAAATAAAACTTGGTACACTTGAAACATTGATCGACATACACAAATACTAAACTTTTCTTACTACTATGGACTAGTGTATAACTTGTTTGGTATTAATATTATTTATAATTCGGTATATAACTATTTCTTGCTTAGTTTTACATGAAAAACGGACCCTTGATCATTAAAATTAAAGACAATCTCCCATTAAGCAATGTCATATCTTTTTTGAATCACCCTGTATAAAATGGCATTGGGTGGTCATATATTATTTAATAATAATTATATATATATATATATATATATATATATATATATATATATATATATATATATATATATATATATATATATATATATATATATATATATATATTATATAAACATTTTCAGACACATATTATATTTCTTATTTTTAGTGGATTAAAGCCAAAATATTAATAATAATAATGATATAACTTATAATATATTATAATAAATGTGTTAATAATAATAATAATAAAAGTGATAATATTTACGTCAAAATCTCGAACGATTATCTCGAGTTTCATCATTTCATTAATATTAAATTTGAGGAGAACGAAAAGCGCGACTATGACGTTAAATGGATGAAAACATTATGTAAAAATATGTAATAGAAGTTTTCCAAATGGCTTATTTTTCTATGTGTAGCAAAAATGCGTAAAAAATTTTGGAATATTTTATAAGGAATTGTTACGATATTTCATAATGATCAACCCGAATAGAGCATTTTAACCAGTTAGCCATTGAATGCCTTATTTTCCATTGTTTTTTTGTGAAATTTCTGCACCGTTTATATCTATTTTTAAGTAGAATAAGAAATATATTTACTTCCTCTGCGCATGCTTGATGTGTACAAAACTCTCTCCACAGACGCGTTTGGCCTTTTCATTAAAACGAATGCAAAGCAAAAGCAGAGATTTATTGCCCTAAAATACAATACAGTATTATTTAAAAAGTCGTGAATAAATAAATTGTAGTGTATCCATTAAGGTTTAGTTTTAAATTTTCGTTAGTGAATTAAAGTGGTTAAAAAAATTTGTAAGTAATTCTAACTTGGTAGTTAAACCGTAACTTTTTGCAATAAGACAAACAACTAATCAAAATGGATAGTAGAGCCTCTAGTTTTGACTTTGATAGAGTGATCATATCTTATTACAATGCATTTTAAAACTGAAAAGCTGTATAGGCTAGGAATATTTTTTTAATACTTTGAACTTCATTGACAAAATCTAATTTCTGGAAGTAGGTAGTAATATTAGTCAAAAATTCATTCGATTGGTGGGGCCACCAGAAAGGTCTGGTATTAAATGTATCATATTTTAACAAATTTAAAATTATTTAGAAAACAAGTTTAAAAAAATGTAAAGATCTTTAACCGGAACTTCTTTAATTTAATTATTTATCAATCACTAAAACATAAATTATAAATAACCTATTTTTTATGCATTCATCCGATTTATATAAGAGCAAAATCACAACTCTTTGTTAACAGTACGTAGGTCCAGTCTAAGCTACGTATATGCAAAATATTGTCCAAATCATCTTTAGGCAAAGCGAAAGAAAGCACACCTATTTTCATCCCTATGTGTTTTACCAAAATCTAGTACTAAAATGTCAATTTTATGTTCTACTTGAGCGATAATGTATACGGACTGCCATACAGACAGACATAATCAGAAAACCATGTAGGTTATAATCTAAGGGCTCTAAAACGTAAAGATCCAATACAATCTCAAAGGGTGGTTATTTCACAATTACAATAATTTCCTTTTGTGAGTAAATCAAAAAATATTTGTTCAAAAAACCGACTTATCTTTACAATTGTTTCTCCGCATAATAATTTAAGATAAACACATTGCCAAATACGTATTGTTCATTGTAAAATTTTTGAATTAAAGACAAAAATAAAAGAAAGGCATTATTAAATCAAACAATAGTATTGACACATCGTAAGGATACTTGATAAAGTTGAAAAACATGTCCAACAATACCCAGTTAAAAACCTTGAAATTATAGTGATAAACAATTAAAATTTTGGAATCGTTCTGATTATTTTTAATGATACATAGTAGCATATTAAATATTATAACACCCTACAAAATATGTGCCAATATATAGCTCCTAATATACCTAAAACATAAATGAGCAAAGATAGCAAATATCTCACTTTTACCATTTTATGTTTTTATTAACATAATGGAGATGTAAAACAAGACCAAGGTAAATTTTTACCCGAAACAAAACATTATTAATTGCCTTCTCAATTTCGTTATAGATCAGTGTATCAAAAAACAGAAACCTTTTTTCTTTTAACCCCCATTTCAGCCACCTTTTTAGAACTCCTAAAAGTCCGAATCCCAAATAAAATATTATGTTAGTCCATTTTAAATGTAAAAAGAGCAAAAAATATTTATAAATCAGATAAAATAACAACCTTCACTTCTTTCCTTCTTTCCATTGAAGAGATATTGCTTAATCTCTAAAGATATAGCTACCAAATTTGAAACTGGCATCTTACTGCCCTCAGGAGTTATAGAGCCAACAGACATACAGATCGACAGAGAAACGGAAACTTAAAATTACATGCTTTTTTACTTTAGGGACTTTAAAGCATAAAAATTTGCAAAAACCTTTATAAGGAGGAAACAAAAAATACTAAACACAGGATTATATATGGAACAACATCAAAAAAAAAAAGAAATTAAATGATATCGCATTTTTATTAAGATTTTATAAGATTTCAAATAGAAAATAAACATTAATTTGGTTTCAACTTGTAAGAAGATAACGACCAAAATTGGACGTGTGTTTTAATAAGCGGAAATCTTGTTTTACTTTATTAATCTTTCGAACAGGTACGAAGGTAATGAGCGTAAGTAGCAGGTATTGTGAGTTTTCTTGTATATTTCCCAAGTTCCACCAACAATGCCCAAGTACTGAAACATAACATTTTTGCATTCCACGGCATTTTTTAGACAACGCAGAAGTGTCACCACAAAAGTTATATAGAAAACAACTGCTTCTATACTATTTCCATTAAAGTCTAAGTGATGTCATCCGGTCAAGACCTACAATTTATTGTAGAATCCGAAACACACACAACGGTATACGGTCTTCACTGGCGGTCAGCCAGTCATACTGACCGTGCCCAGCCTAATGTCGTTGATCTGACGAAAATCTGTAGTTTATTACTGATAACAACATTGGCCTAACGTATTTTTAAAAAAAGTTACTTACCTCGTGGCCTGTCGCTTACTACTGACGTCATCCATATCTGGGCTCGAACTACTCGGAGCCAGTGTAGCGGTTCCTGTATCTGATGGAGATGCTGACGAAGGCACGTGGTGCCCCTCCAGTCTGACAAACTGCAAAAACGAAATTTGTTAGTTTATATGAATTATATAGTGAAGTCACTTTTTTATATAAAAAAACGCAGTTTTAATTTGGTCTCAAACTGTTATGTAAGATTTATTTAGTTTGCATAAAATTAGGAACAAAAACCTATGTAAGCAGCATAGGTCAGTATCTAAAAACCTTACGAAAAGTTATATCAATCCCTAAATGAAAATGCAAAACATTAGGGAAGTGGGTATTCTTATATCTAGTTAATTTACAGCCTAGATTAAGTGGATAAAAACAATTTTATGGAAGTCACACAATAAGGTAATAAACTATCTTAAAGCCACTGAATACAGAAAATGATACCAATTTTCTGAATTATTCATTATTTTGAGTAATATGCCGATATAAATCCGTGATGCCAAGAGAATCAGTCAGAAGTTAAACCGTAATTAATAAAGACTATTATCCACCATCCACTTACTTGATACACAATTAACCATTGTACAGTTAGGAAGAATAAAGGTAAATTCATTTCTTTTGTATCAATGCTTATTACAAAAACAAAAGTAGATTAATATTTAATGTTAATAATAATGTTACTTCAGTTTAGAAATTAAGACCATTTTTTTTGGCAAAAAAATATTTTAAAAACATGTTTTGGAACGTTCGCATTTTTAATTTCAATCAGTGACATCTGTAACAAAATGTTAAGGTGTTAAGGATTCTGCCCAGGCCGATTCAAAACATTTTATAATACGTTATAATACACTATCGCTAAATAAGAGATCGAAGGGCATCAAAAAATTTAAAGTCTAACCTCTAAAAATGTCTGGCCCAGAAAACTGTAGGGTATTTTTTTAAGCCTTAATATAAATAACATGAGTATTTTCTTTGTAAAAGATGCCATCTTTAGTCAACGACTTAAAATTAAATGTTGATGCTAAAATAACTCAACATTTTTAAGGAAAGTACCAAACGTAATGTATCTGACCCTGTAGTTCAATAAACATATAATTTCCTTTACAGTTTCAAAGACCCTAATCATTAATTGTCCCTGTTCCATGTAACATTTATCTCTAAAGCAGCTGAATCAATAATTTATTAAAACCGGTTGCGGAACTGAGATTTTCAAAAAAATTTATTGAAAAAGTGAAACATGGACCCACACCAATTATATACCAGATGCTATTTGCCCCAAGGGGGAACACTCTGATAAAAAAATATTTTGGAATTTGCGAAAGGTTTTTTTTGGTGCCAAAGAAAAATCGGACTTTCAGAAGAAAATCTTCTGTGTGATCAGATTTTATCGTCAAATCCCAAATTTGCAAAAATATCTGTAGGTATTTTTCTTGATATTAAAGCATCTAAAATATTTGAATAAAAAAAATTTTGAGTAAAAAAAGTTAACTGGCTACGCTTTTTAGAAATACATGGATAATTTTGCAAAATCTGGGATTTGACAATATCTGACAAACAAATTCACAAAAAAAATACAAAAAGGGAGGGCTTTTGAAACTTACACTTTTATTTAAGGGACACCCTTTTAAAAAATCAACTTTTCTGGAAAATTCCAAAATGGGAATTTTCTTTATCAAAGAGTTTTCTTTAAGGCCAATAGCATCTTGTGTATATTTTATTTGGTGTCCCATGTCTCACTTTTTAGAAATTAAAAGTTTGCAACTCGTTGATACGTCACTGATTAAAAACGTAAAAACAGAGAGGTAACTAGGGAACAACAAACATATCAGTTTCATTTGGTCTTTATCCAGCATCGGCTTACAACAACAAAAAAAAAGATACAGAAAAAAATGAGCTGGTATTGTACATCGAGGGTAAATCTGAAATTGGTACCCAAGAGTGCATACGAAATTTTACAGCAAGCAATCTGACGCCCATTCAGCTACTAGCACATTTGAGGGTTAATAAATAATTAACAAAAAGTTCTAAAATTATTTTCACGGACACATTTAAGCAATGGGAGGTAAAAAACAGCGAAGAAGGTATAAAGAATTTCTGTAATGGCCTTTTTTTGTTCTCACCAAGTTTGTACTACGACTAACGCAGGCCACGCTACCAACATGTGATCTAAAAAAAAGAGATGAAGGGCAAGTTTTTTATTGCATCGATGGATCCAGCGCATAAAGCGCTAATTCATCAAACCGTTTTTAAACTACCACTAGAGAGTCCAATGGATTCCATCAAAGCGTTTTTATAAAAATACTTGAGCAGAAAAATATAAATAAATAGGAAGAGAAACACAACAATCAGCTGAGCATTGACAGTTGCAGAACAAACAGCAAAGCGTTTTTAAACATTTCGTTTTAATTTGTTCCATAACTTCTTATGACGTCATTTGACGTTCAGCGCATAAATTCGGCGTACTTTTTATCGATGGAATAAAGAACTTGCCCTAACATTTTATAAACTACCTTCAATTATAGTAAACTTGCAAACCTGTTTAACATCTAAAAAATAGGAAGCTACCAGTAGTGACCAAAATAAAATACTACATCAAACTTCCATCGAACTTTGAACCACAATTTCAATTAGTACACCGTAAAGTTCTTAATTATTCAAATTTGCCTTTAACTTTATATGAAACTAATTAAAATCCTGTCCCTAATTTGTGGTATTTTAATATCAGATTGACCAAACATCCCTATTTAGAATTTAATTTTAATTTGAGTAATAAACCAAAACTTTTGTACAAGCCACATTAGAAAGGATGTGATATATTATTATAAATAGCACGTGGCAGCTCTAGATCTTGCTTTTAATGAAGGTCTAAAAAGAATACTGAATGTTTTTTTTTGTTTCTTGTGTAATCGAAAACGATTTCTTTAAATGACCAACACCAGAAAGCTTTGTTTCGATATCAGTTTCTAGGAATAGATTATGGCTGTTGGTGTCTCGAGGAACGCAAGAGGTATTTTACTAATACGGGACCTAAGTGGAAAGTTTGAAACTTCTCCAGATAAACTATACAGGGATGTTGTTCCAGTTATACCATCGGTCGTCACGCTTTTCTGGCCAAGGGCCACACGAGACAATGTCGGTGTCAGCGCCCGGGCCGCAGAGTATGTGACGCCTTCACATTAAGGTGCGTACAGACTTGACGAGCCTAGACCGCGCCGAGCCGCGAGACGAGCGCGCGACGCGCCAATAGTTGAAGTGTGGACGTGTGTCGCGGTTGGCGCGCAAGCCGCTCGCGCGCCGTTCGTTGCGATCCATCTCCAGTCGGTTTTTCGACGAGACATAAAAGGTTACTCGAGGCGCAGTAGAGATGGGTAACTCGATCATTCACTCGCGATCGAATCAATCATTGACCGATTTCTCAAATGATCCAATCTTTTCAATCGTTCATTCAATCAATCATTTTTATGAGCATACCAAACCAAACATCCCAGCGATGGTCGATCGGTCGATATTTTGATATGGTGACACATGGCACACTGGACTGGTTATTGATTAGCATGAACGGTAACTACACTAGTCATCGAACGAATGATTGCAAGCGGAGCGGGCGAACCAAAGCTAGTCGCCAGCCAGACAACACAACTTCATTCGTTACGTTACTTTCCGTTTTTCAGTCGGATAGTGATTCGATCACTGCGAGCGTACGAGATTCGATCGTTCAATATTCATAAACGATTCGGTCACTGTGATCGAATCATTCACGGTTGGCGCTTCTCTAAGGCGCAGTGTGGACTGAGTTTTGGTGCAGCGCGCCACGGAGCAACGAGCCTATAATGCTTGCTGTATTTTTTACTTATAATTAACATTAGTTTATTTGTATTCCCTGTTTTAAAGTAAATTTGGTTTTGGTTAACGCTAAATGCTTTACCTGTCTTGAGCTAAAACTGGCTTCCTCAAAAATATTTCTTTTTTAGAAATGTTTTTTCTTGTTTTCATGAAAATTTGGGGTC
This sequence comes from Listronotus oregonensis, assembly GCA_019359885.1. Taxonomy (NCBI): domain Eukaryota; kingdom Metazoa; phylum Arthropoda; class Insecta; order Coleoptera; family Curculionidae; genus Listronotus; species Listronotus oregonensis. Next base: position 421,527 of record JAHBCN010000041.1, read on the forward strand.
ATCCGGGTGAAGTTCTTATACTGCCCACTAACGTGCTGAAAGCTTAAATCTCGCAGCAGTGCCTGACGCGATCTTTTTTTATAAAGTTCAGTACTCCACCATCTTCGTGTTTTGTTTTTTTTAAGGACGCTGCAGTTATCAGCGCGCCACTACGTAAAATTGCACAGACTGCGGTTTTTTGGACTGCCGTAATATCAGACATGTTCTCTTGCCGTCGGATAAATCACAAATAAATATGGCTCGGCGTGCACTCGTCGCGATCTATGGATCGCAGTTAAGCGCGCGAGCCGCTTGCGAGTGTCTCGCGGAAAGTTCGTGGCTCGAGGCGCGTCGTGTGCTCAACTCGCGGCCCGTTGCGTTCTTGGCTCGTCAAGTCTGTACGCATCTTTAGGTCGCGTAGGTACCCTCTTGCGGCGGACTAACGTCAGTCGCCGTTCGCCGGATTTGAACGGAAAAATTGTTTTGATATTTTGTTTATGATATGTAGTTGACCATTGAAATATGTTACTTTGACGTGGGCCGCACAAATACCGGCCGCGGGCCGCAGTTTGACGACCACGGAGTTATACGAAACAAATAAGAAGATCTGCTGTGGATTTTTTGTAACGGAATCCGAACTGTCTGTCGTGGATGAGTTTTTTTTATATTTTAAAACTTGGAAATTTATTAGTTATTTCATTACTTTACAAACTACAAAGAAGAAAGCTGGGTCTATAATTAGAAGGAAAAAGTTTTGATCGTTTCTTGGGGACAAGTTGCACACATGTGACTTCGTGCACATACATTCTTGTTAGGACAACTGCTGGTATGTCATCCAGCCCACAGAATTTACTGGTGTGAAGAAAAGAAAGGATGCGCTTGATCTGCTTGAACTTAAATATCATGTCTGACATTTTGTTAGGAACGATAGCAACTGCTGCAAAAACAAAACTAACCAGCGAATCAAGAAAGAATTGGCAGCCAATTGTTTGGCAAAAAGTTTGACTTTTTCCCTTCCAGGTAGAAATAATGTTGTATGCGAAAGGTAGACCCTGCATACGAATCTACTGCTTGTTACCATTTATAAGGAAAAAGAAAAAAAATACCACATAAAAAACACTTTAAATTTATAAGAAAATTCTTAAAAAGTAACACGTTTTATCAAATACACATCTCGTGCAGCAAGATCAATATGTATGTATACATACACATACGTCTTATTTGCTTATGTAAATTAAATTTGCTACGTTGGTTAAACTTTGCAGTCATTTACATATTTTAGAAGCTATTACAATTTAATTACCTCATATGTAACTGCACACAAATATACATACACTTGGGTATAATTTAATTAAAGATATACCTATTGGCATCAGATATTTTCGAGTTTCTTTTCAAATTCATTTTTTAGGGTTTCGTAACTTAAAAGAAAAAAATGGAACTCTTTGTTTCGTCTATCTGTCTGTTTGTCGTAGACCTTTTTCTAAAAGGTCTACTACGGGGAAGTCGATTTCAACAAATACAACCTAGCAAAATGTTCTAGTACGGAACCCTGATTGCGCAAGCTCGACTTGTTTTTTTACCTAAAAATATGTTACTAAGTGAATTAGTCGCCTAATAAACTTTTTTCCTCTGACCTTATGAAAAAAGAAGTTATAATTTTTTATCCCAGTCTGCAATCGTATTTACCTACTAGCTTTTTAAATACTCTAATAGGCCCAATGAATCCATGTAAAAAAAAACAGGAAATCTGAATAATCTGAGGCTTTGAACTAAACCAGCGCATAATTTAAAAAACATAAATTCTACCAATTCAGGTAACTCTGGCTTTAAATTCCTAAAATATAGGTCCATTATATCTCTTACACATCCATACGTTTTAAATCATATTTTTATTATTGTATTTCAGAAACCATAGTCCAAATAAAACCCCTTTGTGATCACTGATTACGTGATCACATTTGGATTTTTTATTAGAAGTTTATAAAATCTAAAATTATTTTTGTTGTTTTTTGGCTCTATAATGAAAACTAATGAAGCTCTTTCTTCTCCAGTAAGAAATTTATTGAAAACTGGAAAACCTTTAAAATAAGCCATTATATAGTGACAATTAATCAATTTTTAAACAAGAAAAACCGAAAAACAACGTATATAAAAGTTATATATATATATATATATATATATATATATATATATATATATATATATATATATATATATATATATATATATATATATATATATATATATTTCCTAACGTTTAAAATAAAATAAAGCAAATATTAAAATAAAAAATTTGTATACCTGCATTCATTTTTCGCACCAAAATTTTACACATTATTAGTTTTTTTCCCAAACCCTACGGTATAACTTAAAAATTAAGGGAATTATAAAATTTTAAAAACGTAAAGAATGTTACGTTTCTTCTCGGGGTTTCTTCCTAATGAATAAACCAATTTTCACGAAATAATATCACATTTTAGGGGCTTTTTAATTATCTACAGTTATTTTTTGGAAGCTTTTTTTTCTTTTTGTTTTAGAAACAAAATCTAAAAAAAAAGTTTTTCCGGCCTATAATGGTAAATAATAATATTTCCAAAGGTGGCCATAACTCGCAAACATATACGTTCAGTGATGTGTACTGTTCACAGTGCTATATTTCATTTTTATTTTCCGATTTGTCAAAAAATCAACCTTTAATTTTTTTTAGACCTATAGGTACAGGTTGTCTTACAGAAATTGAAAATTTGGGATATAAAGATAATTTCTTATTGAGATGGCGATATTCGACTAAGGGAAGTTTCACTAAATAGGATAAGATATATTTTTTATATGAAGTACCTATTAAAAAAACACTTTTTAACATTAAAAACAAAAAAAAACAATTTTATTACAGCCGTCAAAAAAATAGCGTTACTTGTGCAGTTTTAAACACGTTTTGTTCTAAACATCAAGCAATTTGTTATTGTTACACAATGTAAATCTCTAACACGAAAATAAAGTCAGTATGGTAGTTACATTATTTGTGGAAGGATTAAACCAATTGATGTCTTGCGAAAACACGAATATATCTTCTATTAAAATTTACTAGCGAATTTTACATACATGTTTCCATCATTCCCTATATAATAAAACATCCACAAACTAAACGCGGCAAGAATGAATTGGGCCGCACAATCACCTTTCCGTACCAGAATTTAAATAACAAACAACAGTCGATCGACTAATTTAAGTCAGTCAAACGGATATATGAATGATCTTCTAAGATTAAGTCTTATTAGAAAAAGAAAATATGCACTACAATAACTATTAAACTAATGAAAAGAATGGCAGAATATATCGAAATTTTAGCCTTAAAAACCTACAAAATCGAAAAAACATTTTTTAAACATTTTAAGGTATATGACCATAGCAAATTTAGTTTTTAATAAATATTTTATGAATCCTTGTAAGATTTAGAAAAATGTTGCCCAAGATATTCAAAACCCTAAGAGGGTATTTTGACAGTATTTAATAAAATCCCCGAAACTTTTAAATTTTACCTACACTGCGTATTTTTATGTTTAACACGTATCCTGTAAAGAGTAAACGCTTAGATGAAACATCCGTATAAACAAATTTACATATATGAGAGTACTTTCGAAAAAAAATATGTACTGGACATACTAAATGGACTCCACGTTAGAGACTCTCACTGTATAAAAAAACATTAAAAATAACACTTAAAATACCATATTTTCGCATCTTCTACTTTTCATGGACGGCAATATCTTAAACTTTTTAAAAACTTTTTTCATCGGTGAGAACTCTCTTGCCGCCTAACAAAACTCAGACCGGAAGCATGTTAGGGAGCGCGCAGCACTGAAGTCTTCAGCGAACGGTGTCAAAGCCACTGACAGACTCGTGGATGCAACAGGTCGCTACGCCATAGGCAATGGACTGTGCAATAAAAGGCATTGCAAGACCATCCTTCTCGGATATCCTCCTGAAAATCACTTTTGGCGCAAGTCTGATGTTCGACTATTTAGTATAAGAGCCTCTGTCAAAAAACCTAATTTTTATGCTGGTGTTCGGTAAAAAAAAGAGGAAAACAGAGAAAAGTGTTTTGAAAAACCCGGCGTGAAAACGATACTACTGTTTTGACCATTTAATAGTATTATTTATAACTTAGCTTTATTTAATTAAAATCCTGTTAACTAAAAAACATAATAAAAACGGCCAAATTCTATTAAAAAGCCAATTACCTCGTATAAGGTAAGACTAAGAAGCTATATCACACAAAAATGTTTTAGGCAGGAATTTTAAAATCTCAGAAATATACACGGTGTTGAATTTGACTGATTACCACCAAACTAAAAAGCTTTGAAGGATAATTTTAAAAGTGTTCTTAACATCTAATCTTTTTTTCTACAAAGTTTACTCAAATAATTTGACCGATTGTACTTATAACTTCAACTATATACATATTATATATATATATATATATATATATATATATATATATATATATATATATATATATATATATAAATATATATATACTAGATGAAAAGCCTGTCTCCGCCAGGCGAGAGACAATATTAAGTAGCCTCTACGGCTAACGGTAAAACACTTTTTGCTCCTATTTTTGTCTCGGGGGCGAAATTCAAAAAACGGGCTTCGTTAGGTTCTAGCCACTGCTAAAGACTATCACTGTATATATATATATATATATATATATATATATATATACCTCATATAAATATATCCACATTAACAAATTATATATATTATATATATTATATATATATATACATATATATATATATATATATATATATATATATATATATATATATATATATATATATATATATATATCCATATATATATATATATATATATATATATATATATATATATATATATATATATATATATATATATATATATATATATATATATATAATATATTCTATAATAGTTTAGCATCAATTAGTTTCTTTAAGAGTTCCTTACTTACTAAAAATAATTTATTAAATGTTTTTACCCAACAAAACTAAAAAATGGCAATATATTAATTTATAATGGGCCCCTGCATACAATTTATTTTGATTTAAAAACACGACAAATCTCTTCTTTAGCCTATTAAAGAACCATCTTCCAAATATATTTCCTCAGAAACGGATAATTTTGGCATAATAACGATTTAAAGTTTAAATACGCAGCGCCGCGTAGTGCCACAACAGATAAATAACTACTACTTCCTGTGAGCTACACGTAATCTCTAGTTTAACGTGGAACCTGGTGTTAAAAGTCAAACTTAGACTTAGAGAACATTAATCGACTTAAACTTGTGTGACTTTTATTTTAGGTTTAAAAAAAATAGTTTCACCGCACTGAAATAGACACAATTAAAAAAATGTAAAATGATCTAAACATAGCTGTTAATAGTTTGCGACAAGAAACAATAAGTTTAGTGGGCCAAAATTGGATTAGCATAGCAAAAAATATTATTAAAATTTAAAAGTTTTTAATCCCATTTTCTACACTTAAATTGCTATGTAGGTGCTTTAATTGCAATTGTAATGACCTATTAAACAGAAAACAAAAGCTACGGATAAAAAAATAGGAATACTCCGAAGCGGCTTCCGTATTTGGCCGGTCCGGCAAGTATTTAAAATATTCAGAAAACATTTTGCAAAATGTAGAAGTTGTTAGGTGCAAGACTGCAAGCGGTAGACAGGTAATTTATCATTCGGCCGAAGCTTTGTTCATAGGTCAAATTATTTAATATTTAGCAAAAAAAACGCGCTTCAGGAAAACCCTAATATACGTGAACATTCGCTCTAGGGTTAAAATCTGTCGCTTGGGTGATTTTCATCCCCATCACGAATCCTGGCAATGCGATTTGCACTTTGTCGCGAAAAAGACCGTTTTCGATGTTTGATGCTGGCGCAAATTTGATGTAAACTTCATTAAAGAGGTAACTTTAAATGAAAATTTTCCGTTTAATTTTACCCAGTATGCCCACGAGAGCTCGTTATAAATATATTAAAAAATAATGGAGAAAAACGTTTTTCGTACCAGAACATAGTTGTTTAAGTAGTTTTGAATTTACCCACAAGTAAGGAAAAGTGGTAATTGGTATAAAAAATGTATTACTTTATTATTTTAGTAAAATCTTTTAAACAGTTTCGGTAATCGTGAATTTTTATTGGCAGATATATGTTTATTTTAAAACTTATCACCCCTCTTATCTGCGAAAATAGACAGGTTTGTGAATTTTGCGAAACACGTCAAGACATTTCTTGAGGGGGATGGTTTTTTACAAAAAATTGGATGGTGCTACTTTAACTCCTTAACCCCCACTACTACCTCCCTAAAATTTTTAAACGGAACAAGGGGTTGTGTAATACATTATTTTAAAGAGCTTTTAATTGTGTACATTTTGACGTCCCATTTTTTAAATTTAACTCAACCGCTGCGAAATAACACCCACTTTAAGGTTGAAATAGACATGATAATAAAATAATAAGATTAGTTCTCTGTCACATAAATCCCATAAATATTAAGAAAAATAAAGGTACACCTAAAAAAGCAGTAAAAACAATGCAGTTTTGACGCTACCTACACCGTCTTTAAACCGACCCTATTTGGTTATTATTAAAATTTACAAACATACCTGCTTTTTTTGTTTACCTTTCTAAGACATTCCAAAACTTATTCAAACCAAGTCATTGTCAGGTTTGTAATTTTATTGTTTAGAAGTGAATGGTGAACACTTTGAGCAATTAATTAAAATGATGTAACACACGACCCCTTGTACCATTTAAAAATTTTAGGGGGGTAGTCCAGGGGGGTTAGGGGGTAAAAGTAGAACCAGGCAATTTTTCGTAAAAAACCTTTCCCCTCAATAAATTTGTTGACGTGTTTCGGCAAAATTCACAAACCCCTCTATTTTCGTAGATAACGTGGGTGGTAAGTTTTAAAATGAACACCCTGTATAAGATACCTAATACGTATTAAAAACAAACATTTTCAGGTGACTTTTTATTGTTAATATTGCAAATAGGAATAATTTTAAACTAGTAATACCAATTAACATGTTGTATTTTAAAAATTATTCTAAAATAAAAAATCTTTTGCAAAAAAAATAACAAAAAACCTTTTAAAAAAACTTAATAACATATAGGTACCAACATAAATTTACTTTAAATGTATAAAAAAATAAATACATAATTTATTTACAAGTTTACAGTGGTAGGCTTCGTGCTTCTATGGGGCGATCGCCAACCAGCATCGTGAAGAACAAGTAACCAAAGCAGGAACGAAATACAGCCAAATTGCATCAAGAAACTACGTACCGTTACCTTTCCCGTTTTACCCATTTAGAGTTCATTTTTAACCTGTTTTTTTTTTAATTGGCACTGTCCCCAAAGGCTTTTTAGTGTAAAGTAGTACTGTATTTTACCACCGTTCTTTTAAAAGAACAGCCTTTTTTGAAAAATCCAAAAGATAAATTTTCAAAATTTCTTAAAATATACATTTTTGGTCCTACCTAGGACTGGTATTTAAAGTTTAAGCAAATATATTGAAAAAAAAAAGTTTTGGTATTATTTGGGTTAAGGGATACATAGCAAAAAGAGAAACTTCGGCATATTAATATTCTTAGTTATTTTACAAAGTGCCGCACTCAAAAATAAAAAACAGCTTCCGGTTATATACAAAGTATGCCTAAAATAACAGTACCATTAGATTTTTAAATTTGCTGCAATGAAATGACCAAATTTGTAATAACAGGACAATTGCCCGTCGTAAGCTGTCTTTAAGGATATAGTTCAATTTCGCCTTTGCGATTGTAGTGTACCTCGGGTGTAAACATTTAAACAAAATTCATCGTAGTATAATAGCACAGTAGCACAGTTTATCGTCCAGACCTTGTGTAAACAGTGCCTATTTCTCCGCCCTTTAAAAAATATGCATACACATACTGTACGAACTGGCGTGTAAACAATAACTGGTTTATATATATATATATATATATATATATATATATATATATATATATATATATATATATATATATATATATATATATATATATATATAAATATATAAATATATATACAGGGTGTAAAAAGTATGATGCTCACGATTTTAATGGGCGATAGTGGAGCTCAAAACAAGTCAAAAAGTATATACATATAAAATATGTGTCAAAACTTGACAGATTTTTGTCTAAACGATACAAAAGTAACAAACTTTGGTAGCAATTATTTCTGAAAAGCTTAACAATTCGCAACTTTCGTTTCTAGCCCTAATTGGTACATTTATTTGCTAACAAAATACACTAACTTTTAAATGTTTTAGTCTACAAATTAAAAAAAAAAAGGTTTTTCCCAGTTAAAAATTTAAAAAACAATTGGCAACAGCGCTCCGCGTAGAGTCCATCAAATGAGTCGTGCATCGTATCACACACCACAGTTCACAGCTTTTTCTTTTTTTTTATAATCAAAGACTTTCTATTCTTCAAGCAAAATAAAAAAGTGGTTTTAAAACATAATAATTTGTGTTCTTAAAATGCATATTAGCTTAATTTTGTGGTAAGTACAATTTTTTTAAATTATAGAAATAAAAACCCCAAAAAAAAGTAGAAAGTAGGTAAAGAAAAAACATAATTTTTACGTAGGGGAGGCTGGTACATAAGAGCTGCGGAGCTGCATATTCAGAAAATAGGCCAAACAATAATGTATTGTTTTTTACTTAAATTCATTTCTAAATTAAATATTAAAATAAACTGCCAAAAATAATTTTTATGTAAATAAACATATCTTTAAAAAAAGTGTAAATATGTAAAACCTCGCAAGAAACGTTCGACTCAATGTGATGAAGCGGGCGCGGTGTTGCCAAATTTTTTAAACTTTGAAAAGTCATAGCTCGAAAACAATTAACTTTTGACCCATGTGTTTTTGGCTTTTTTGGCGTATTTTGAGTTCCTTTTTCGTCGATTAAAATCGTTATATATATATATATATATATATATATATATATATAAATATATATATATATATATATATATATATATATATATATATATATATATATATATATATATAAAAAATAAAATGTATAAAAATAAAAAAAATTTAAATTAATAAATAAAATTATGCAAAACATTTAATTATTTCAATTCCTTTTTTTCTGTTACGGATGAGTTCAATGTTTTAAGCAGGCAGCTATGTAGGGATGTCAGCGTAGCGATGATGGATGCTCCCTGGTCTGTCAGCAAAATAAAGAAATAAGAAAAATGCGTGTGCCTAAATAGGAAAAATAAATTAAATTCAAAAGATAATTAGATATTCGGAGAGGGACTTTGGGAGTTCAAATCCCACTACTATATTAACTGATCGTATTTTGATTTTAGAGCACAGTTGCGTGTATACAAAACCCGAACCACGAACAAAAAAAATATGTTAAATTTAACTTAACGCAGTATTTAATAAAAGAAACATAATTAATCGCATTATCAAACTGGTTCACTGGGTTTTTACTCAACTCGTGTGTACTCGAGACTGTTGGCTCCATAACTTCCGAAGGAAATGTGATATTAATTTTAAATTTGGTTTCTGTGTAATACTTAAGGAGGGTAACCGACTATTGTTTTTGTGATATTTTTCCTTTTTATACGATCCAAATAGCTTAAATCCAGCAATGATTTGCTCTCTAGACGTACGAAGGTTGTTGAAAGGGAGCTAAAAGGGACGAGTTATGGAAAAAAACTCGAATATATTAATTTTCATGTTATTTTCAAGGTTCTTGGGGTTAAAGAATTTAAAAATCTTAATATTATTTTAATATATTTAATCTCTTTGATTTAAAACTGGAATAATTTATTAATTTTTTAAAAGGGTTTTTAATATATTGTTTTAATTGCTTTGGATAAAAATTGATCTTGATCTTGTTTTACGTCACCATTACTTTGATGAAAAGATAAAGTAAAGGACGCTAGAATTGGTCTTTTCTCTATATATATTTTTGGTCCGATTTTAACAGTTGTAGTTTGTTCTAGATGGTTGCGGCGAAATCATGTATTCAAACATTTTTTGGGTACACCCCAAGATGGGACCGCTTTGGTCCTGGTTTCAGGGTATATATTCTGTACTTTACAGAATCATTTACCCTAATTAACCTGCAGACCGCCTAAAACAAATAAAGACCAAGCCAAAAAAAAAACCCTTAATCAAAATATCTGCCAATGTCATAAGTTTTCGAAAAAAATTTATTTCAAAATCCAAATAATTTTATTTTTAATTATTGTTTAAGTTTACATACGTTTTTTTTTTCTTAATTTTATCTTAAAAATGGTGGTAGACTTGCCAACAAAATGTTAATAGATATTTTAATTATTAATGTTTTTTTTTCTTTATTTTCAGGTTTCAGGCAATCTGCAAAATTCGCCCAGCTTGGCGAGTACTCAACAAAGATTTATTTATTTAACTACAGTGTACAGTATTTGGTAAGCGAGGAAAGCTTTGGGAAAAATCCATTTTTTTTTTACGTGCTACAATTGAGTTTTTATCAAATAAGTCCAGACTCCCACAGTTTTTTTTAAAACGCCAGTTATAGACGCGAGTTTAAAGTTTTGACAGGGTTTACACGGAAGTTTTTGTATCGCCAAAATCCAATCAAAGGTATAAAAAAACGAAGTATGGAATATTATCAATATTGGTATCATCATTAAGAGTAACATAATACATAAAAATATTAAAGGACAATGGAAAATATACGTATATTTCTTAGTAAAAAATGTGTGAAAAAACATGTTTTTCTTGTGGGTTGACTGTTATCAATCAAAAATCTGAGTTGAGCAAACGTTATTCAGGGACGGCAAGCAATCACTTTCATCAAGTAACATGGCGTAGCCATGACAACGACAAACAATTCGCAGCGATTCGTTTGTTTTAAGCTACATTGACGTCAGTATTACTGACCACATAAACGCCCGCCGGTTTTAACTTTCAAATAATTACTATTTTAATTGTTAAGAAGAATTAGTATGGCTAATCACTGTTCTGTTAAATAAATAATATTAATTGGAGATTTATACATATATTTTGTTGTTTATTTAAATGGATAAACAGAAATTGACGTTTGTTAGCACAATTTCCATAAAATAATAATATTTAAAACACATAATTTATGTTAAGCGTCTTGACGCGTCATATTAATAAAGCCGATAAATTAAAAATTTAAAATATACCTTTATTATTTTTGTTTAATTAAAACAATAAGCTTGTTTAGGACATTTTTACTAGTAAATAAATAAAATAATTATAAAAACAAATAAGTTTAAGATCAAATTTTTCAATATCACACCTAAAAATAAATTGTTTTCAATTAAAATCCATTTAAATTAAATCTTCAATTCGCAAAAAAGTGACACTGTCTGACCTAATATTAAAAGTTGACTCAGTTTCTTTACAAATCTAGGAATTTATATCATGGAAAATTCATATCTACATTTAAATTCATTTTACTTTTTTATTGCTTAATATGACTCGTGTAGTTCGCATCATTTGGAATTTTATCTATGTTCGGAAAGAATAAATTCGTTTGTAAATGTTTTATACATTCTAAAGATTTAGAAAATACCTTGAAAATATTAAGCAAGGAAAAATACAATATTCGTTAAGCTATTCCTGAAAAAAAAATGTTCTTTTATTGTGTAAAATCTTTAAACGCGGCGGCCTACATTTCTTAGGCTAACTTGTGATATAAATACAATAACTAAAAGTGTTACATTAAATCGGATGATTTTTAAATAAATATTTATTAGGGTCCCTCCATGCTGTTTTAGAGTGCCGTCTCAAGGCTGGTTTTTTTAAGTAGATTCCATAAACATGACGCGGGCATTTCCATATATTCCGGCTGTGGCTTTTCCATGTCGAGCCTTATAAATCTGAGCCTGCTTAGAGCCGCACACTAGCACCACACATGCTCGGGTGTTTCTTCCTTCTGCTGACAAATCTTGCGAAGCCTGTACTAACGCACTGTGTGCAGTAAGACACATTTTATTAAGTAGGATGTTCGGGGCCTGTCCAAATGACTCTAAAGGAATATATAAAAGTGGCACTTCATGTTGCTCTATTGAGAAAGAAATAATATTGACTAATTTCTCGGACCAGGAGCCGTGAGAATACCTATATAAGACCGGCAGGTTTCCTACAGCTCGTCAGAGGGCAAGAAAAAAAAAGCTTTTTGAAAAAAGTGGGGTCATTTAGGTCAATTAGGCAAACGTCTCCTCCTCCCCTTAAATGGAATCAATAATGCAAGAAATTGTGGGAAAAGGCACAATATTCTAAAAAATCTAATTTCGGCTACATACATATTATACTATTAGCATTATGAGAATAGTCGTGAAAGAGAAAAGATCGTTGATGCAAAAAGTAATTGTGTGCAGAATTTGCACGATACCACGATACTTCGACTGAGCCTGTACAATTCATCTTTGAAACAATTGCAACAGATCCGTATGGCTCACGGACCTGAATATTTTAGTTGCTTTCTTAAATTTTGTTTAGGCCTTTCTAAATCTTAATTAATTTACGGAACAAAATTCAAACAAAACCATAATACTGGAACACGGGTAAATGTTTCGTGTACCTATTAACTTCTTAATGGCTCTTAATAAATTCAACGTCTAGTTTCGACCTTGGAACTCGGAAACTGGGAAGTTATTTACGAGGAAAATTTGATTTTGAGCAGAGTATTAGACAGTGTTAGAAGTGCTAACCAATCCTTGCAATAATGATGCTGCTAGGAAGGATGGATTAAAATTTCTGCGTTTTTTTTTACCTGTAGTAAGGGTTCCGCACCTAAAAACAAAACAGGAACTTTTTTATTTTCTTTGCTTGTCTGTCGCTTCTTTTCTCAAATTCGACATAACATAGAAATTTGAACTCTGATGATAGATCTTAACGTTCACCCTTAAAAAAAATTGTTTCATGTATTTTCTGGAGTATTGTTTGAAAGCGCTAATTCCAAAAACATTTTTTTTTAATATTTGATTTATAAGCTATAGAGATATATTTAAAAATCTGCGAAAAATACTCATCTTTTCCTAAGTTTCTGTGTTTCTAAAGCTAAAATTTGATTTTATCGTGTACAAATTCAAGCGCTTCCTTTTGGTTATCCAAAAAAGCACGGACTAATTATATCCCGGGGACGGGGGGAATATTCAGCATTATCGTGGAAGTGTTTTCGACCTGTTAGGGTGAATACTAACGCACTTTTTCTGTATCACACGTGAAAGCGTGACCTTGTGAAGAACAGGAATACAGTATTGAAACAGCCATGGGCCCTGACAGAAACCGGTTATACCTAGTTTGACAATTCACTTCCAAGATCCTAGATGTGCCTTTTAGAGGTAAACATGTTTTAAGAATAGTGATGGTCCAAGGAGCTCTAGCGGGTGTTAAATCTAAGATCACACTACAGCTGGTGGTCCGGCCTTCGAGCATATACCTTCCAGAGGGAGCCTTAGCGCGATAGAGCCACAACCTTTCTCTCTCGCTTTGGAGGTGATTGACGCCGAGCGATAGAGAAAGGTGGTAGACTTATCTCGCCAAGGCTGTTTCTGTGCATCGGAGAAAAAAAGGCAAAAAGAAAACTCCATGTGTTATCGGACAATCTAAAAACGTTATTTAGAATTCATTTACAAAGATGTAGACCGCTGCCTTGTTTTAATTATTATTAAAATGGTAATTTTAAGTACTTACTTAACGTTAAGCGTTCCGTAAATTTTGTCCCCTGTTATAGAATTAATAAGTTAAAGCCAAAGTTTGATCAAGATGACAGAAGTAAGACGTGCGGCTTTATCGCGGACAAAACTAATCACGAAAATATAATTAAAAATCAAATTTAATCCTGTCGGGATGAAGTTTAATTTTACAAGCTTTTATTTAACTTGCAATGTTTGTTTGGGTCAAATCTTGCAACTGAAATTTCAAGCAGTTATCCTCAACCAATTGAGCTAAAATTTAGTATCAAAGACCATGCGTGGTTAGCTAAGTGATGTCATTGTAAATCCAATAAGGCGGACCGCCCAACATGGCAGACTAGTTATTTTTTATGCACTTCCATGATATGGGTATTAAATGAAAGGATTTGCTGAGAGGAATACAACAAATAAATTAACGTCACTTTAAATCAAATATGGCGTACTCCCAAAAATGGTGCAGTATGTTTTGTTTGGTAAAATTTTACTTCTCGGACATGACGCCGATTTTGATGATATTTTGCATACAAGGGGTTTTAGGAGCGCTGATCGCGAATCTAAAAAAAATTCCCGACAACCTCTGGTTTTCAGGTTATGAGGCCTCCAACTGAACTAACCCTAAAATGCACACTTCCCGAAATTTCTCCTACCTGAAACTTATCATCATTAATTGGGAAACATACACTGAGCACTAACGTATTAAACCAAATACACTAAAATTTACAATATTTTATTGCTTATTTTTAGTAAAAAACACCTCAAATGACTCCAGTTTTATACCGTATACCTATGTTCTATAAATGGTTGGCTAATTAATAATTAAGGAAAGAAAAGGAAAGACAGGATTCATTTTAGGTTTTTTTGCTAAAAATAAGCAGCAATAAATTATTGGAAACTTTGGTGTGTTTGTTTAATATGTTAAGTGCGTAATCAGTGTATGTAAACTAGAGGTTGCCGAAAAAAACAAATATATTTATGATCAGCGCCCCAAAAAATCCCCGAATGCACAAAATCCTTTAATGCACCTCCATGATATGTATATTAAATAACTGATAACTAACAAATAAAAAATAAATTTATAGAAAAAAATAAAAATAAGCTTTATTTACACCTACTAAAAAAAAGAAAGTAAACTTTAAATTAAATCAAACCTATCAATTTTTTACAGAAGGCAATTTATATGATATATAAGATAATATAAGCTTGTAGCGGGATTTCTCTTTTTTACTTTTGTTTTCTTAGAATTACTTATGTCAATATCAAGTTACATATTGTATTCTTATTTATCTACATATGTAGTTAAATTTCGCGACAAGCTTTTATATGATATAAACTGTATAATGTAATAAATTGATAGGTTTGATTTAATTTAAAGTTTTTTTTATCTTGGGACAGTCCACGAAGGCTGATGCCTAAGTACTAACGTATCGTGGGTGTCTTCAGTGTGGTGAGAGGGAGTTTGTTCACACGGGACTTAAATTTTTGGAGATTGGGAGGAGAAGGAAAAACTTCTGCGGGCAGCAGGTTCCATAGTCTTGACACTCTAGGAATAAAGGAACGAAGAAAGCGGGAAGTTCGGGGCCTCTCTAACTGAACTGTAAAAGGATGCATAAAAGTTGCACTACGTGTTGCTCTGTTGGGAGCTGCCATAGAAGGAATAATACTGGCCAATTCCTCTGAGCAGAAGCCGTGAAAATACCTATAGAAGAGCGACAGATCCCCTACAGCTCGACGATGGGCAAGAAGAGGAAGCCTTTCTGTGAGCGTTGGATCATTAATAAGACGAACAGCCCTTTTTTGAATGGAGTCCAGAATGCTAAGTGTTGTAGGGGACGCCATTCCCCAGACATGAGAACAATATTCCAAAGAGGGTCTGATTTGGGATACATACAGAGGGTACAGATTGGAAGAAGAAATATTTTCTGGCTCGAAAGAGGAATCCAATCTTTTTGAAGCTGCCGAAGCTATGGATGAAATGTGTTTGTGCCAGTTGAGGTTATTCTCAAAAGTAATGCCGACTAGATTAAACGACTCTTTGTTCTGCAGAACTTGGCCGCTCATTTGTAAGGGATGAGCATTCGCAGACTTTTTTCGCGACAGCGAACATGACTGTGTTTTTGAGGCATTAAACTGAACACGATTTTTGGCGCCCCAATCCAAGATAAGTTTGAGGTCTTGTGAAAGAGATATCTGCATTGACCTGCGCTTATTTTCAAAATCAGAATTACACGGTGGCTTAAGAAATTGAATACTAGAGTGGAGGGTACTATCGTCAGCAAAACTATGAATGGGATTGATTGTGGAAGAGAGAAGATCGTTAATGTGTAGAAGAAACAGCGTGGGTGCCAGCACTGAGCCCTGGGGCACCCCAGCATTAATTTGGTAGAAGCTGGAGGAATGACCATCTACACTAACTGATATACGTCGATTAGAAAGGAAACTGGAAAGCCAAGAACAAAGCTTAGGTGGAAGACCGTAAGAAGGAAGTTTGTTAAGAAGCCCATGATGCCAGACCTGATCGAAAGCTTTGGATATGTCAAGAGCAACGATCTGGGATTCACCAAGAAACTCAAGGGACTTGTTCCAGTTGTGTGAGACAAAGGAAAGAAGATCAGCTGTTGATCTACTGTGACGGAATCCATATTGTCTATCATGTAAGATCTTATGTTTTTCCAGATACTTTAAGATTTGGGAATTAATGAATTTTTCCATTACCTTGCAAACAACTGAAAGAAGAGATATAGGTCTATAGTTAGAAGTGAGACTTTTGGATCGTTTTTTGGGGACAGGTTGCACACGTGCAGCTTTCCAACTCTCCGGGAAAAGGCCCGTGTCGTAAGAGATTCGAAAGAGGCGAGTTAATATGGGTGCAAGCTCGGGAGCACATTTTTTTAAGACGATTGCTGGTATGCCATCCAGCCCAGACGATTTTTTAGTATTAAGAGAAGAAAGAATACGCCTGATCTGTTTGACTTTAAAAATTACATCGGACATTCTATGAGAAACAGGGGCAACTGTTGGAAGAAGAAGATTAATAGGAGGATCAAGCGTAGAATTGGCAGCAAATTGTTTGGCAAATAGTTCGGCTTTTCCTTTGGAGGTAGAGACAATTCCATCTTCAGAGATTAGGGGTGGAAAAGAATTTGTGCAAAAGTTCTGACTAATATTTTTGGCAAAGGACCAAAAAGCTTTACTGCCATTTGAGCAAGAGAGAACTTTATCTTTTATTCGATTGTTAAAACGGTCTTTTGCTTCTGAGATGGTCTGATTATACTGATTTCTTGCTGCGGGGCTAGCCTGTCGATTTTCGGGACTAGGGTTTTGAAGAAAGTTTATTTTCTTCATTCCGGTACATTCAAATAAAAGCTTGTTTTTAATAAAGTTTTTTACTATTTATTTATTTACATGATAAAAATTCGCTAGAGAAAATTATTTAACAAATTATTAGTTTCTTTCAACAGCGCGAACTGCACTTTACACTTGATGACTTATTAAAGAAATAAAATTGGTCAAGAGCAAGTTGGACTGGAAAGAGTTCCGTACCGAAACATAATTACTATTAACGTATTTACGTAAATTTAAATCTAATCCAAATTTGCCTGTGAAGTGCACAGTAAATTGTGCTGAAACATTACTAAATATTTCTTTAAAAGTGTTAGACAATGTTATGGTTTCAATAACACTAAAATCTTGGACTTCCATTGTCTTTATTTGTTAATTGATACACAACGTTATACAATCTTCTCTCTTCCACAATCAATCCCATTTATAGTTTTGCTGACGATAGTACCCTCCACTCTAGTATTCAATTTCTTAAGGCACCATGTAATCCTCATTTCGAAAACAAGCGCAGGTCAATGCAGATATCTCTTTCACAAGACCTCAAACTTATCTTGGATTGGGGAGCCAAAAATCTTGTTCAGTTTAATGCCTCGAAAACACAGTCATGTTCCCTGTCGCGAAAAAAGTCTGCAAATGCTCATCCCTTACATATGAGCGGCCAAGTTCTGCTGAACAAAGAGTCGTTTAATCTTGTCAGCGTTACTTTTGAGAATAACCTCAATTGGCACAAACACATTTTATCCATAGCTTCGGCAGCTTCAAAAAAGATTGGATTTCTCTTCCGAGCCAGAAAATATTTCTCTTCTTCCAATTTGTACACTCTGTATGTATCCCAAATCAGACCCTCTTTAGAATATTGTTCTCATGTCTGGGGAATGGCGTCCCCTA
The DNA here is from genome assembly GCA_019359885.1 of Listronotus oregonensis. NCBI lineage: Eukaryota > Metazoa > Arthropoda > Insecta > Coleoptera > Curculionidae > Listronotus > Listronotus oregonensis. The sequence goes on from JAHBCN010000041.1 coordinate 439,495, forward strand.
CAACACTTAGCATTCTGGACTCCATTCAAAGAAGAGCCGTTTGTCTTATTAATGATCCAACGCTCACAGAAAGACTTCCTCTTCTTGCCCACCGTCGAGCTGTAGGGGATCTGTCTCTCTTCTATAGGTATTTTCACGGCTTCTGCTCAGAGGAGTTGGCCAGTATAATTCCTTCTCTGGCAGCTCCCAACGGAGCAACACGTAGTGCAACTTTTATGCATCCATTTACAGTTCAGTTAGAGAGGCCCCGAACTTCCCGCTTTCTTCGTTCCTTCATCCCTAGAGTGTCAAGACTATGGAACCTGCTGCCCGCAGAAGTTTTTCCTTCTCCTCCCAATCTCCAAAAATTTAAGTCCCGTGTGAACAAACTCCCTCTCACCACACTGAAGACACCCACGGTACGTTAGTACTTAGGCATCAGCCTTCGTGGACTGTCCCAAGATAAAAAAAAAAACGTTTCGGTTAGTGATGTATATCGTTGGAGATAATGGAAGTCCAAGATTTTAGTGTTATTGATTACTAAATATATTATTTATCGATTGTAGTGTTTTTCCGTGTACTGTGCTATTATTAACGGCCTTATTCTAAGCAATATGGAACAGGATGTACTTCTAAATAAAAAAAAATATCTTGCTATGGTATAATAAAAACAAATAAAATGAAACATTTTGTCTAGTTTAACATCGTAGAAACATCTTTTTTGAGTTTAGAGTTGCAGTGGAATTTTCTATCGATTGATTTTAAAATGAAGGCCACTCTTATCATCTGTCAAAAACATAAAAGTTAAGTTGACTGTTCATCTATTTATCGAAAACCTAATTAACTTTTTATTTCTTGGAACGTTGCCTGGCAAAGAAATGTTCTTATTATTCCTCGCGTATTAAAAATTAAGCCACGTTAATGCAATTTATTATAAAATTAAAATGAAAAAAAAAAAAAAAATTTCAACCCCAAGTACCAAACTTCAATTTATGGTAATTGAATACAAAAACATCTTATAAAAACTACAAGGAATTGTTCATTATGGTTGCCCTTACGCTGGTTTAAATACGATTACTTCCATATGTCAATACTTAAAAATATGAAAAATTTGTAAATTACGAGGGGTGTTCAAATATGACCCCGAAATTCGATCTTTAGTTCTTGCAAGGGAGTATCTAGAAGGCGTGCATAATGTCATAGTGACTTCAGTTGTTTTAGTTAGATGTTGTTAAAATAACAGAGCAGGCAGTTCATGTTTTCATTGCGCAAAGAATAATAGTTAGATTTCTTGTGAATAAGGGTACCAAATCAAGTAATATTTTGCAAAAAATTTAAGCATAATACGAAGAATCCACCTTATCAAAAACCTAGGTCTTTATTTGGTCTAAAAGGCTTAAGAGGGGAGCAACAATTTGTCGCTCGCGAAACTAATAAAATAACTTAATTTGGCCAAAAGAATTTTTGTCCTTTAAATGTCACCAGCATTGCAAGTTTTATGCTGGTAGAGTCAAAGAAATTATCCATTCCCATCTGCATTATCGAAAAGTTTGCGCAAGATGGGTACCCAGATTGCTGATTAGGAAACGAAAAAAGCAACGTTTTAAAGTCTCTACTAAGCTTCTCAGAAGAAAACAAAAATGAATGTGATACATTTTCATATTTTTTACTCACCTGCGACAAAACCTGGGTTCACCAATTTACGCGAGAATCAAAAAGATCAAGCCCAGAATGGCGCCACTTAAACTTTTCCAAACTCAAAGAAGTTGCGCCTTAAACAAATAAAGTAATGGCCACAGTTTTAGGAAAACAATTACCATCAATGCTCCTTATTATTTTGAAATGCTTACTAAAAAAGTTAAACCTGCCGGCGAACTCTGTAATTAAATAGAAAAATAAGTTAGAAAGATTCTTTTTTTCTATCACTAATCGGTACTCTATATTATTTTCTCTAAGTGGCTCATTAAATTGGTCGGTAACGGAAATATAGTATATTATTCAACATAAAAACATAGGTTGCTTTGTGAAAAAATCCACAATCTATGGAAAGATTCACCGATAGTAACCGATTTTTTTTATTATTATCACAACCCTGAAGCCTTGCTCTTTTTTAACGTTTTAACTTCTTGTTTATCTTGATAGCTCCCTTTTTATGGGAGATATTAGGATTTACACTGGGACTTGTTTACACTTGATCTAATGTCAAAAATAGAGGTGATGCCATACCTTTTTGACGCAATGTAGTTATAGGACTTCAAATAGTTTTTGGAAATTTTATTAAGAAATTTGGTAGGGAAATATACAGGAAAATTATTGGTATATTTTTAAGGAAAATTTAATAAGGCGTTCAGATTATTATAGAAACTTGGTTGAAAAATCATAAAATATTTTGAAATGTTAGGAAATTTTGGAGAAGAATAAAAAACGCCAAAAATTATAAATGCGTTATTTTAAAATGCAATGTCCAAATATATTTAAAAATATGTACCTACACAAATTCTCAGTTAAAATACATTTTAAACACTGATGGGGTTTAAGACAAAAATTTTTTTGTTTCCCCAAAGTTGTGCTCTTCCATGGTCCATTTTATAATCTTCAAACGACAGACCACAAACATCAAACTTTAATAATTTAATTTATTTATTTAAAGAAAAACTTTTAATTCAAATAATTAAAATATGACCTGAAAAATAAACACATAAGTAAACAAAGATTTGCAGGTTAGGATCACTTCAAAAGTTCAAAATGAAATGAAAAAATAAGTAAAGCAATAACAGAGATAAACTTACGTAAATTTTGATGGGATAGAAAGAGAACAAATCGTAGCAAGGGCTTGGCTAATCTTTACATTTTTTTACTGGCATTCTTTACCACCCACATTTAAACTAATTCCTTTTCGAATTAATATTTTAGGGACTAATATGTTTTTTTTTAATTTGTTAAGTAATTATCTTTAACAATATATCTCTATATTAACACTCTGTATTTTTATATTTCTACACTTGTATAGATATTTATTTTAAAATACGGTAAGTAATTAAATACTAAATTTATGTATTTTACCTGTCTAGAGACTCGTGTCGTTGGTAACATATTACAAATTACAAAATATACTTGAAAGTAGAAAGAATTCTGTAAATGTTTACAAAATATGATTTCTTCAAATACAAATTTTTCAATATACACATGTAAAAATATATTTTCAATTTTAAAATTTCTGTTTTGATGTTTTTCTTGAAAATAAATATGAGCGTATAAGAAATATCTAAAAGAGATTTTTATTCGATATCAAAAAACGAGCAATGTGCAAAAAAATCCGATAAAGGTAATGTAGCTGCTCAATCAATGCGGTTTGTAAAATACGGTCTCATAAGTATAAACCGTCTTTTCCAAAATAAAACGAATTCAGCTCAGTCTTTTTTAAAACAAAGAAAGAAAATAGTTACAAATTTTATCGTCCTATTTATATTTCAAATGACTCGTTTTATTCTTAAGGTTTATATTTTAAAAATCTTTACTTTATTTCATGAACCATAAATTTACCACTCACCCTACAGCAAAAAAAATCTGCTTCTACAAAATCCTGTAATCAATGTTTCTGAACCCAATTACGTTTTTTTCCATTTCAAAAATAGAATATTATTCTCCTTATTTCTATTTCCCATGCATGAGGTATCGTAATCGCAAAAAAATCGCAATCTTAATGTTTTTGCAAGTCTTCAGGTTTTGGGATCCCTTGACTACCAAAAACGTAAATCAAATGTAAAAGAGAATTAAAGTTGGTGCCAATAGTAAGTCTAGGGGTAGCCAGTGGCGTAGCTATCTAAGGGTTAGGCGGGGCAGTGCGGCCATTCGGTTAGTTAAGCGACCTTCAAATGAAATACATATTCTAATCAAATAAAAAAAATTTGACTTTTCAACCCCTCACCAGCAATGGCTCGAACTAAACTTGCAACACGGCTTTAAGCATATTAATTTCGTTTAAGACAAAATTTAAATTTGTAAGTAATTCTCCTAAGCGAATAATTTTGCATCATAGATAACGATAAGAAATTCACATATCATTCCTTCACAGTCGCTGTGAAATAAAAAGTAGAACAAAACATGGTATAAAACCATCGAAATATTTAAAAATAATTGAGAAATTATTGGTTTTCAAAATAGAACATTATTTTTGTTATTAATTATGACAGTACATACATCAAGTATGTTTTTGCATGGATTCCAAAGTAAAATGTAATTTTGATTCTTTAAATAACATCTCAAAGCAGAGGTACGTTCTCAATCTTTTTTTAACTAGTATTGTTACCAACTGCACTCTAAATTTTAAAGACTCAATTCAATTCCACGTAATTATTTCAATCGGTATTAATATTAATATTGTAATTCATCTATGTGATTACGTTAAGGCTTACTTTTAGTGCTACATAGTGTAATTTACGGTATCTCTGTTGCAAAGTAGGTTTTCTTAGCTATAAATTGTGTTATTTTTATTAAACTTCTACTGCCTTATACTGCACTAAAGCTGGCGATAAGGAGCTTATAATGCAGCAGCTCTGCACCTTTAAAGTATTTATATTTTAACCAGTTTAGATAGGGCTCCAGTTTTATTTTTGCCCCGGGGCCCTTGGTTACCTAACTACGCCACTGGGAGTAGCCCTGCATTAATTTGGTGAAGTAACAAGAGATACCATTTACCATAAAAGATATATTTCGACTGACAAGAAAACGAGATCCACGCCTTGGATATGTCAAGAGTAACAATTTGGTATTCGCAAAGAAACTCGAGAGAATTGTTGTAGTCATATGGAAAGAAGATCTGCTGTGGACTCTTTGTGACATAATCCGTACTTTCTATGACGAACATTTTCCCTAACCTTGCAAAAAATCTAATCTAATCTAATGTTTTCATTCAGCTAGTAATTCATCCGTTTGCTTTGGCTTGGCGCCGTCCAAATGGAATCAATTTGCCAGCTCTCCCTTTTCCAGACTCACGCTGCAAGCAGCGTGAGCTTTCCCAGGCTTTGTCGGTGGAACCTCTGGCTCTGTAGCCTCCAGAAATTCCAAAACTTTTGTAATTTTTAAAATTTTAAACTTTTCAAATGCTATTTTAAACTGCTCACGACACAAACAATGGCGATCCGAGCAAGGACTGCAACTGGTATTACGTATATCCGCTTTCTGTCAATAGTGTCACTCCCTGCTGAGCGTGCAACTATCTTCCCCCATGGAAAAATCCCTCGTGGGCCCCCAAGAACAGAAAGGGACAGGTATAGGACTCTTCGTTCACAGCGCTTAACCCCAGAAAAAGGACTCCATCGCTTGGCATGAGTCTCTCCTTGATACCCGAAGGCAAAGCAGTAGATACTGCTTCAACCGCCTTCTCGGAAAAAACTAGGTAGTTTTGTTTATCGCGTGCACTTTACTGTTCGGAGGTCAAACAGAAACTGTTGCAAAAAATGGGTGGAATAAAAATATGCCTGTAGGTTAGAAGTAACAGTTTTGATTCCTTTCATGGGAAATGGCTGCTCACGGGCCGTTTTCCAGCGATCCGAAACAATACATTTAAATTTGGCTCCACAAAACATATCCTTAATTTTAAGACAATTTAATTTAGAATTATTTTTGGGCTAAAATACTAATTCAAATATAGTATAACTAAAGTTTTAGTGGGATAACTTAATCATATGCAATGTTTTAAAGTTATGGCTTTTAAATTTATGTAAAATTTTCAGCATAAGGAACATACCTGGATTCCCATGTCTTTGTTTTATTGTCAAAAATTGTATTGTCATATTTATTCACACTCCAACTAAACTTCACAATAGTCCTTTATTTCTTTGGTAATTGAATATATTACACCAGATTTCAAATAAAAGTTTATGCATATGTACTGATGCGGTGCGGATGTGGAAATTTTTCGCTTATCTCTGAAACTTGGTAATAAAAGAATGTCTCGCTATTGAAAACTTCGTACATTTTCTAATTGTAATAAGGACAATATAATCTAATCCTTACAAAAGACGGAGTTTTTGACAATAAATCCAGTAAGATGAACTGAACTGAATACGACGCGACTGATACCGATTATACACAAAATCCTTAGCATTAAGGCTGTTATTGTCGCTTAAAAAAACGAATCTTAAGTGATAGTAAGAGCTATGTCACAGCCAGCTTTAAATATTAAGACACACAATGGAAAAATCAGCAACACTAGCATCGGGGCTATCCGACTAAAACAAAAGGTCGTGTGGGTGTTAACTTTACCAATATATCTGTCGTTCGTATTATATTCTTGTTTATAGCGAAAACTAAGCACAATTTGAGTTTTTTTGCAGCCGGATTGCTCTTCATGATATGTTTAATGAGTGTTGGTTAAATTTAATATTAAGGAACAAAACACGTGTGTTTGTCCTGTTGTAGCTATCCCATATAGGTCGTTTCATTTACGACATTGCGTATGCGTGCATAAATAACGATGTTAGGAAAAAATAAAGGCGTAATTAGAAAACGAAATAAATAAAAAATAGCTGAGAAATAATAGCTAACTACGAGTAGCACTAACCGTTGTTACGATGTTACGCTTGATTTAAATGTAACTATTTAAAAATATAAAAAATATATTGACTTGTTCTCTTACAAATAATAATAATTTATAGTGCCACAACACTAGTTTTAGAAACAAACTGCACAAAACTTTAAATAAATAAAATTTAAAATCTATCATTAAATAAAATAAATAAGCACTGTAATACTTTAAAAAATACCAATTTGTCTGTTTCTTCATAGGAAATTGCCTGAAACATTCATTAATAAAATAGATAAAACTTGTTAGTCTATTTCTTTCACAACTAGAAGAAGCAGACAAGCTCCGCAGCTTTACAATCTTGTTTCCTTTATTTTATGTTTGTCGCATCGGTATTGCTAAAGCCCAATTTTTCTTGCCCTCCTACGCTTTTCCTTATTTGTTGGTGCATAAAATCCTGCTAGACTAGAATCACTTGGTAGAATAGTTGTTAATATTTTGTTAAAAAAGAGTAAAGATATACAGGGTGTAAAAAGTATGATGCTCATAATTTTAATGGGCGATAGTGGAGCTCCAAATAAGTCAAAAAGTTCATATGACATATGTGTCAAAACTTGACAGATTTTTGTCTAAACGATATCAAAGGTTGAACTTTGAAAGCAAGTATTTCTGAAAACCTGAAACTTTTGTCTTAATCGCTTATCAATAGATGCATTTGCTAATAAAATAATCTAAGTTTCAAATGTTTCAATCTACAGATTAAAAAAATATAAATAATACTAATAATAATTTTTACCCCAGTTAAAAATGTAAAAAACAATTGGCAACAGAGCTACTTAGCTAGAAGCCTGTGTAGTCAGTTGTAAATACGTGTTCAACGGCCGCGACATTTTTGGTTGTTTTTAAATCGGGAAAAATGCGGATATGTTATAAATTTACAAGTGTAGTGTCCAAGAGTTTTGAAAACGAGATGTGTGCAACCGAGAAATCCTATTCTTTAAGGAAAATAAAAACGTGCTGTTTTAAAACATAATATCATGTGCTCTAAAAGTGAATATTTAGCCTATTTGTGGTGAGTACAATTATTTTTTTAATACAAATATTAACCAAACAATAATGTATTGTTTTTTACATAAATTTAATTTCAAATTAAATATCAAAATAAATTGCAAAAAGTAATTTTTATTATTTGTATATAAATAAACATCTAATTAAAAAAAAGTGTAAATATGCAACTCTCGCAAAAAACGTTCGACTCGCTTCGATGAAACATTTTTTTTTAAAGTTTAAAAGGCCATATTTCGAAAACAGTTAACTTTTGACCCATATGTTTTTGGCCTTTTCGACCTGACTTTTGATCGTGAGCATCATACTTTTTACACCCTGTTTTTTTTTTTTTTTTTATATATATATATATATATATATATATATATATATATATATATATATATATATATATATATATATATATATATATATATTTTTTAATTTTTTTCAATAGGTAAGTAATTAGAATCTCATACCTTTATGTGGAACGATAAGGAAGTTATGATAGGGGTATCTAGATAGCTCCCGAAACGCGTTTCATTGCTTAAAGGCCAAAACGGAAGTCTCAAAAATTAATTCGCTAAAAAATAAACACCTTCGACAAGCAAAACGTTGAGAAAAGGAAACAAAAGTATCGACACAACAATTAGGATTAAAAATGTGGGTGAAAATGTGTACCTTTTCAAAAATTAAAACAGGTAAAGCATATATGTATAGATTTTCGGAGAAGCTTTCTGTTTTCATAATTTAGTAATTTAATTTCTAATTTCAACCCTCTGTCTGTGGTGAATGGTTTAATCAATTTAGAAAGGGTAACCTTATTATTTCATGAATATTTTAGCTTAAAAAAATTTATACACCATATAAAATTTTTTTAGGTTACAAAAAATTGCATTTATTTTTTGTAATTTTAATGATATTTCTAGCATTTCACACCTCCAAACGAAAAACGAAACTCTTAGAAAAACACCTTTGGGTTTTTCCGTCTGTTTGTTTTAAACTTTTTCTCAAAAACGTGATTTTTAAATTTGGCATTTTTTTCATTGCTAACATATTTTGACCAATTAAAGATTGGGGCATATTAATTATAAGCGCCTATGTAATAAAAATGGTACACCCATGAATAAGTATTTTTGGAAATTACGCCGAAATAACTAGGACTTCTAGTGGCAACACTACAAACTCATATCATTTGTCAATTGTCATTAAGTTTATTTAGTCGATTTAGTTTTGTAAATAGCGATGTGATGTATTTTTATCTTGTTGTCGGTTTATATTTTTGCAAAATTAATAGTTTTTGACTGTAATTGGCTACGCATGAGTGTACTATTTTTAATTCCTAGTAAATAATGTAGTTCTTTTTACCATTTTTGAAAAGCACCCATTTCTCACCTAATCTTCTAGGTTGTTTAGAATTAAAACAAAAAAAGGAACCTTAGCAATGTGATTTTTAAGTGTGCCTTTTTCCTAAGTAAAATTTCCCATGTTGAAATACGTTTGCCTTGAATAATACATCATTTAGGTCAACATGTAAAATAACAAATTAAATAACTAAGTGTTCGTCGTGAACATTAAGCTTTTCAAACTTAAGAAAAAAGTAATTAATTTATATTATAAATAAAT
>JAHBCN010000041.1:448686-666186 GCA_019359885.1 Listronotus oregonensis
TTTTTTTTTTGTCAGAAAGGTATATTTTAAAAGTTGAATAAGAACCGTTTTCAGATATTTAATTTTTAAAAATTTAAAACCGCATCTGATTTTATTATAGCAAAATAAAAAAAAAAAAAAATTTTTTTTTAAAAATATGTATTTTAATTTTAAATAAAATTATTGTTCTTAAATTTTTTTTGAAAACATAAGCTAGGTTTTAAATTTTTTTAAAAATTCCACCATTTACTTCTAAGCACATGTTAGCTCTGGTGGTGAACACCCTGTTTTAAAACGAAGGCCTTGGGACCCATATTTGTATAGATTTTTATGTTTATTTTTGGACCCTGAGTACGTACCTTAAGTATTGACACTTCCTCATGAATCACCCTGTATATATTTTTTTTTCCGCACTATCTTTAAACACGAGATAAATACTCAAAAGGTTAAGCACCCATCTCTTATATCACTACCTGTGTGATTTTGTTTCTAAGAAATTAATACCTTAAGGTGCTTTTTTGCCCGGATAAAAAAAGATAGTGCCATTTTTAAAAAAATTTGGGGTTAGGATCAGCATGGGTTTTTTTTTTTTCTTTAAATTTTTTAAAAAATTTTAAATAACTTATTTTTTTTTAAAAGTTTATATTTAAATTTTTTAATGGCTTTAAATCATTTTTAAAAAATTTTTAAAAAAAATTTAAAAATTTTTAAAAATTTTTAAAAAAATGGGTTACTAGTTGTTATCCGTGATATAATTTCAACTCATTTTAGAGTTACGAAAAGTGGTCATCTTTAAAATAATTTTTTAAGCGTCCTATTTCCAATAATAATAATTTTTAAAAATCCCAAAGCCAACATAATACTTCTACGTTTTTTTTTAATTAAAACATTTTATTTCATGGAGAATTTTTATATAAAAGATTCAAAAGAGGATTGTATTTAAACAAACCTCTTTTAATAAAAATACTTGAAATATTTTCCAAAGCATCCAGGCCAATAGTAGGTACATTGTGCTTGGGATTTTTAAATATTTTTGTGAGACACTGTAATAGATATGTTGGGATTAAAAAAAACTCCTAATAATATAATAATAAACGTTAAAGAACAAAATATTATTCTCAGAAGCAAACGAATTGGTCTACCCGAAATTTCGTCTAACATTTTCGCATGTTATCATCTATAATGCGTTGCATTGCCATTTTTAAAAGTGAGTAAACCTTGTTAAAACAAAACTAATATTCATTTAGGCGAGCTTGTTCTCCTTGTTATTTTTAAATTCTCTTTACTTTTTTCCCAAGCATTATAGGTATAATTGAGCAAAAATCGCATATCGAGATTTTTTCGATTTTTGCGTTTTATGGTAAACTGATCACGAAAAACATGGTTTCTCAATTCCTTCGGTTTGTTATTCTATAGGAGGTCTGAAAAACGGCTTTACCGACACAGATAAACGTTTCCCACAGTTTGGCCTTGTGTTAAACTCCAAATCGAAAGTTTATTTGACAGTCTATGTACAGGATTCAGAGCCGTTCTTATTAATTTTGGCGCCCTGTGCTATAAAAACCAATTAGCGCCCGCCCTAGGGCCCAGGTATTGAAATTCTTAAATAGGATTTTTTTAATATTTCATTTCAGTTATAAATAAAACTATTTTTAAAAAAAAAGTTGCCCTGGTATTTTACGTTTTTGGGCCCGTATCCGAACCGGGTCGTTTGCTCCCCCAGCAGGAAAACAAGATTTTAGAGTCAAAATGGTGATATTTTTAAAAGCGTCTCTGGTACAATTTCTCGAGCGACCAATTGGGGACCTGTGTAGCTCTTGAGTCCCTTTTTAACATTAGAAAGAAGCTTGAATGAGCCCAGGACCAGCCCAGGGCGGCCCAGAGCGGCAAAGGCGCCATGGGCGTTCAACGACAAATTTGGTTTCCCCCGCCAAGACGTTGAATTTTGACGATGCATTTGTGTGATTTAAAAGACGGTCGACCCGGCACAGTTGGGGAAGCCCATGGCGCCTTTCTTCCCTCTGGCCGGCCCGGGCTGGTCCTGGGGAGATACAGAGCTTCTTCCTAATACCAAAAGTACTCTAGAGCTACACAGGTAACCGTCAAGTTAATAGGTCGCTCGAGAAGTTGTACCAGGGCCGCATTCAATAATATCACTATTTTGACCTCTAAATGGCCTTAAAATCTCGTTTTCCTGACGTAATGGGGAAAAACTGACCCCCGAATTTGGATTCAGGGCGCCGAAATACCTAGGAATACCGTGGTCCGGTCAAATGGTTAGCATTTTAGCGCTTTCTTTGCTTTAAAGGAATTGCAAGCTAATTGCAGAGATCTTTAGTAACATTCGTTTACTCAATTGTCGGCCGTGGTTTGAAAATTCCTCATTTTTACGTTCGTGGCGCCCCTGGGCTATAGCCCAAACATCCCATAGGGTTAGTATGGCCCTGTCAGGATTAGCTCCTTAAAAAAGTAAATTTGAACTTTTAAACCCCTAAATAGCCAATGGTTTTAGAAACGAAGGTGAGTTTTCTACGCAGATTAGGCTTGTACAAACCTAATAGTTTTATGTTCATGTCCGTCCATATACAGGACGATTACCTTACAAATTAAAATATATTCTTTAGTTTACAACTTTTAAACGGCTTTACCGAACGAGATACAATGTAGAGATTGGGCTTCTACCAGCCTCGAAATTATTTTCTTTATGCAAGAAAAATATGGCGGGCGATATTTTTCTTGCAGTTGCGCGACTATTTTGGTGAATATTTAAGAATATGTTAAGGTATTAACCTTAAAATATTTTGACAGTGTATAACTGACTTAACCTAAAAGAGCGTTAAGTGTTGGTTACAATATATTTGTAAATAAACAACTGAAAAATTAATTTGTGCATTTATTTTATACTTAAGAATTTTATAAATAATTAAATTCCTTGTTTGCAAATTTAAATTAGTTTATAGAACGCCATTGTCAAATCAAATTTCAGCAATTAATTTTAAATTGCAAAAATTTTGAATAAAATTGCATCCAAAAAAATTGCAACAAAAAAAATTTTAGCAAGAAAAATTTCAGAAAAACTGTAAAGCACCTATAAAAAGTAAAATGGGTAAATAAATTTAATTTCTTCCGAAATTTTTTCCTATTTAAATTTTTATTGATATATATATATATATATATATATATATATATATATATATATATATATATATATATATATATATATATATATATATATATATATATATTTTTTTTTTTTTTTGTCTTTTTAGTTCAAGCGTATATCACCAGCGCTAGTGTCGTTTTTCTGTTTAGATACGGCACGCGCGATGTCACCTCACTAGTGTATTTAGTATATTATTCATAAAAGTAGGTGTTGTAGCGGCGTAGTCACCTCAAAGATATCGCAACACTGCATTAGACAAATATTAACGAGAAAGATTTTTTGGAATCACAAGATTTTTTTTTTGGAGCGTTTTGTTAAATGCAAACAATTGTTTAATTCCTCTGCTTTAAAAAAAAAGCCATACAAGTAAATTTTAATAAAATAGGCAAAGATAAGTACATCACATGTTTTTTATTACTTTAAACACATTTACAATTTTAATTTGTAAATTAATTAAAAAAAATTTTAAAAAAACATGCTTTTTGGTGATGTTACTGCATAGTTTAAATATACAATATATGAGTTTTGTCACTCAAAAGGGGTCTCAAAATGCATCCCTCTTATCTCCGCCTGTTAATATATTCGTACTAGTCGAAAAAGTTTTTTTGGGATTTTTGTTCCTGAAAAATAGTTTAATTCTCTGGTAATAATATTTGTTCAGGGGATCTTGGGTTTTAAATAAAAAAGGGGTTTTTTTTTTAAGATCCCAAAAATTTTTATTAATATGGGGCAATATTTTAAATTTTGAATTTTAAGGGTTTTGGGGTTAAAAAATATTTAAAAATTTAAAAATCAAGTTTTGGGGAAAATGTTTGGGGGTTTTTTCTGAGTTCCAAAAATTTTAAATAAAAGGGTAAAACAATGTCAGAACTGTATTATAGGTTTTTTTTTTTTTAAGATAAGGTTTTTTTAAACCCCTTTTTAAAAGTCGCATTCTTTTAAGTGAAATTTCCCTCTGTAGGTTTACCCCAGAGCCTGCTAGGCGTAACTTTTAACATTTGTTGTTTTGAAAACTAGAGTACAATTACCTTTTAAACCCGTTGAGTATAATTGCCTTTTTTTGATATTGTTCTTATTTTTGGGGAAGGGTTCCCCAACTTTTAGCATTCTTGATTTCCTTCGGGGGAAAGGGGCCTTTTTTTCTATTATTGTTCCCCGTTTTCAGGAAAATTTTTTTTTTCACCCCCCCGGGGGCTGTGGGGGTATGTCGCTTTTTATAGATATTTTGACGGCTTCTGTTTTTTAAAAATTGGCCAGTGAGTTCCCCCCCTGACAGCTCCCAATAGACAGTGTCGTTTTTTGCATTCTTTTAAAAGTCTAGCTTGAGAGGCCCAGAACTTTCCACTTTGTTAGGCTTTTACCCCAAAAGTATCCAGAGGGGAAAACCCACTACCACCAGAAGTGTTGCCTTCCCCCCCCAAATCCCCAAGTTTTTGGGTCTGGTGACAATAGACTTCATCTTACCAAAATTAAGACACCCACGTACGTTGGTTTAAGGCCTTTCCCCCTTTTTTAGGTTTTCTAAAGATGAAAACAGTTTAAATTTCATTTTGCACTCCTAATACACACACAAATAAAAATGTTGTGCATATCCAATTTAGCTAGTGCCCCCTTAATTATTCGTGAAAGTCTGGTCGCCTTTTTTTGAGGGGTTTTTAATACATTTCTATTTTGCTTTACATTTTACAATAGATAGATAAATATTTATTTGTTTAGTTGAATTTTATAAAATAACCCGGGGAAATATAAAGTCTTTTTTTTCCCGTTAACTACAAACCGGGGCAAACATTACCCCACGGGTTTTTTTTTTTTAAAATCGTTTTGAAAGCAGTAGTCTGAAAAGAGTTTTTGAATTTTTTTGTTTTGTTATGCCCCAGAGAACGGTGAAGAGCAAATTTAATGTTGTCAAGTTTGGGTTTTTAATTTAAAAAAATTGATTTGAATAGCTGTAAGTACTTAAAAAAACCCAAAAAACCGTCATTTAACAGGCAAAACTATTTCTCCCAACAACCAATTTTTAAATTTTCAACAGGTTTTTAAAAGGGGGACGCATATAGTTTTAAAAAAAAAAATATACCATCGTTATGTTTTGCTAAAAAAGAATTTGTCGATTTGTCGTTCTAGGGATAATTATTAATAGGTAACAGAGACAAAAAAAATTTTTTTAAAACAAAAAATATTATTAACATTATGCTTATTTTTATCGTAATAGCATTTAAATAATGAAAAATCTACTTCTTCCCTGGCAATCCCGATCAGAGGGAAACGCATGAATAAATTGGTATTTTCACACAAATATCCTCTAAAACTTTTTTTTTCGGTTCGGATCGGCGTAGACGCCGCACGGTGTTAAGATTGATAAAAATAAATTTAAAAAAGAAAAAGGAAATAAGATAATATTGGCTAAATCCCATTGTTTTGTCTCGAGAAATATAGTTAATTAAGATTTATCGAGTTTTTCGTTTTTTTTTTTCCTAATTATATAAAAAAGTTGCGCCATTTAAAAAACTGAAAGATAATAAAACTAGCGCTCCCTACCAACAACATGAAAACTATAAAATCTTTTAAATTGCTCTTTTTAAAACCCTTAAAAAATGAAAAACCAGATAAAACTTTAACACTCTGTCTCTCAGTTGCTATTAGTTTTAGGATAAGACAAGTTGGCATAAATCACATTATTTTGACTCTACTATTGCCCTTTTAATTGTGTACATGAGGGAAATTGAAGTCTCTCATTAATTAAGCACCAGCTTAAAATATGGACATAAAAATAATATGCATTTTGCGATTTTGTCGATATGAGCACGATATAACGAACAACAAATTATATCTTTTTTTTTATTTCTCACACCTTTTTTTTTTTCTCTGCGCACAATTCTAAACGCAGGTGTAGAGGATAAAATTTTTATTTATTGTTCCTGATTTTTACCATTTTGGTAATACAAAAATTATTTAGGCTAAGTTTTGTTTTTTAACCAAAAGCAGTTTATAATTAAAAAATATTTTAACAAAAGTAGGGACCAAAAAGAATACCAGACGTAATAATTTAAGTATCTGTCAGCGAATCGATAGATACTTGTTTATTTCGTTCTTTTATTGCAACTTTAAAAGTGTAATATAAAACACATAGTTTCAAAAAAAGCTGAAATATCAAGATACCTTCAAAAAAATTTTATTGAATATTTCACTCATGTATAAATTTTCCCATAAGACACGTTAAAAATAAAAAAAAATTTAGCGAAAATTTCACGTTGCCTAGACAACGTGGTATTTCCGCAATTACAAACACAGAACAATTGAACCTGTTTGTTTGTATTGTCAATTAGAATCGTCAAAAAAAATCAGTCAAAAAGTCGATTTGGTCATGCACACGATGAAGAAATAGATAAAGTAATTAAAAAAACGATTTCAGTTATAGTTTTAATTATGTTGCATAAAAAAAAAATTAAAAATCCTTCTTCTAACTCGTGGAATTATAAATAACAAGCTTTTTTTTAAAGTTTTTCGGAATTTTTAAGCACTCGTGGTATTACCCCCGAACAACTCATAAAATATTATTGACTAATAAAGAGTTTTTTTTTGTAGTTTCTAAATTAAAATGTTTTACAGAGCTTTTGCTACTCAAATTAAAAATAAGGTGTACCCTTTTTTTTCCAGAAATAAAGTCTTATAAATGAATCGGGAATAAAAAGAAGCATTTTGTTATAAAATAAAAAAACTAAGATTTAATAAAAAAAGAAAAAAAAAAATAAAGAAATGCTAGTTGTCAGGTTAACGTACTAAACCTAAAAATAAAAAAGTTTCTTCATAAGTCTAAAAGTTTTTTTTTTTTTTTATACTTGCCTTTAAAAGTTACCGAAATATACAAACATTGTGTTTGTAATATATCTACATATATCTTTGCCACCTCGAAATATGTGGCAACATTGCCTGAGGTGTGTAAGTTAGCTATATTTAACAGCTTATATATAAGCTGAGGTGACTTCGCATTTAACTTTACCTGCGTTATATATATAAAAAAAATTTTAAATTTTTTTCCCTTTAGAAAAAAAGCAATCAATGGGCTCCCCTTTTTTGAAAATACATTTAATTTATTTTGGAAAACCGCTGGGTTATAGGTGAGGGTTTGTCCGTCATATTCGACACTGAGGTGACAGCTTTAACACCTATACATAATATACATATATATATACATATATATATATAATATATATATATATATATATATATTATATATATATATATATATATATATATATATATATATATATATATATATATATATATATATATATATATATATTATATATATATATATATATATATATATATATATATATATATATTTTATATATATATATATTTATATATATATATATATATATATATATATATATATATATATATATATATATATATATATATATATATTATATATTTTATATATATATTATATTTTTATTATATATATTTATATATATATATATATTTTTATATTTTAGTCATATTTTTATATATATATAATATTTTATTTTTATATATATATATATATTTTATATATATATATATATATATATATATATATATATATATATATATATCAATACAAAAAATTGTTTAAAATTTTATATTATTAAGTAATTTTTGGCGTTTGTTTCTGTATTTCTACTTCCCCAATGTAGATAGCGTTGGAGTTTAAGTCAATTAACTAGTCTAGAATTAATTGAATTAAAAACACAAATAAAAATACTATAACTTTAATTTCTAAATATTAATCATATTTATTAAGGTTTTAGACGGGAACTGTAAAAGTAATTTTTAAAAACCCAGGAAGGGTCGACGGACCTCCCCTGACCCCCCCTGCCGCCGGCCTTGATCCTAAGTTGGTTTAATGCAATATTATTAAAATTATTCTAAAAATCTAAAAAAATAGTTTTGAAATAAAAAGTCAGTAAAGACCCTTAAGAAATATGTATAAATAATTCAGCGGCAAAATTACCCGAAAAAGTACATTAAAATGATAATTTCATGGTGATTGATGGACCCTAAATATAATGGGACAACAGATAATGACATTATCGCTGTACAACCGATTATCTACCTTCAATGATGATAAGGTAATGATTTTGTTTTCTTTAAAAACAACCTGATTATAAATAATAGCACAAAGTCAAAGGGAGGCCAAAATCATGTGTTTTTTTTTACTTTTACAGAAAATACTACTATCTACTTAAACATTATGGTATATTTGTTTTATAATAAACTTAGAGTTTATGTACATATTGTAAATTTTACTAAATGTTTAGTCGGTTTTAAGTCGGTAAGAAACCCAACCTTCATTTAAAATGTTGTTTTATTTTTTTTAAAGAAACAGTTCTTAAGTTAAAGCTTCACTAAATGACTGGCCAATGGACCGGAAGACCGATGGAAATGAGAAACCCCATTTTTCGCATATAACGTAACATGGCGTCTCAAGTTAAGTAACAATGAAAAATCTTCAAAAAAAAGAAAATGGAAAAATTTTGTTTTAAAAAATAGGCGTATAATAAGCGTGAAAAACTAGGCGCTAACTTTTTCTCGCTTCACGCCTTTGCTAATTTTTCCTAAAAAAAATCAAAAAGAAAGTAGAAAAAATATTGTAAAATTTTAAAATAGATAAACCGCAAAAATAAAATTACCAGACAATTAAGCTGGTGAGACTAGTGTATTACAATGTCCCTTAAAAAGGGAAAATCTAAAGAAACACATAAAAAACTTACCTTATTAAACATGTTAAAAAAAACTTAACAGCACCATGCAACTTGAGATTCATATGCTATTGTAGGAAAATTAGGTGAAAAAAAAAAAATAATTAGACAGGAATATGGAAAGTACCTGCTGTACAAGACAGAGATAATATGCAGATTACCTAAATAACATTTGTATATGTATAAGGATAAAGCGTTATGTTAGTCTAAATAAACAGTGTTATTAAATATTTATAAAAGATTGAATAGTACTTAAGGCTGAAAGCATGTGTAAACTTCTATTTATAAAAAGTTAGCATTACGAAAAAATCTCATATTTGTTTATGTTAAAGTAACAGATCTTTCACAGCTTAAATACTGGATTAGTATTTTTAATATTTCTGGTAGGTAGAAGATATAATTAATTAAAGTAGAAAGTATCAGTGATTTAATTAACTTACGTGTGCAGTATTTTCTTCCTAGGAATCCCGAATTCGACGGTCCACACGTTTCTGACCGAAAAACCGCTGTTTTTCTAAGTTCAACTCAGATTAGGTTAGATCAAATGTATTTCCCTCTCTCCAGCGAGCCACTAACAATTTTCTCTGTGAATAACGCACTAAATTCTAAGCTAAGATGAAAATTTATACAAATGACGTTTAATCGGACCCACGACGGTCCGCCAACTCTAATGGAAGGAAAGCACGAATACACTAGCCTGAGGTTTCATCAAGTGAATTTGAATGCTTCGAAAATAGTATATCTCTTTCTAACTTACGGACATATTAAAGGAGGATTACACTAGTCGATGGTCTAACGTAGATATTGAAAGCGCAGTGAAAAACAGGGAGTAGGGCGGTATAATTCAATTTCAAATATTGAATTACGTCTCGGTTGAAAAATTTCTTACGCACTTTTCACCTAAAGAAACAGCATTTCGCCGGTTTCTACGAGAATTCTGTTAAAACAAAACTAAAAATCCTTATCTGATAAGGATGCAAATCACCTTCAAACAAGGGACTGTTTGTTAATAGATTACCAACAAAATGGCTGCTTAGGGAATTTTGGTCCAGTGGCGTAGAGAAACGTGTTTAGGATCTAAAAACAAATAAAAATAAATATTTAATAAAATAAACTTATTTTTAATCGACCGACAAAAAAGGAGGTTAATAATTCAATACGTATGGATGTAATAGTACTAAAACTACTAAAATTCACATATGATAATCCATTATGGCTTCCAAACCAATATACAAAATTTTATATGTGTATGTAGGTATTTATGTTTGTCCACGCATTTTTCCAAAACCATTAATCGAGTTGTAAGCTTTTTTTTTATTGGCAGTACTTTTTATGATATGGACTAATACGTGTTAGTGTAAAGGCCCGGCGTATTGATACGAGCTACGAGTGTGGTGCCAAAAGAAAAACATCTCAAAACCTTAAAAAAAAATGTAACTCAAAATTATAATATATAAAAAAAATCAAAGGTTTTTAAGTTAAATGTCTTCTCCACCTCATTTTATATGGGATATTTATTTCCCACTCTGATAAAGTTATATATTCGACGGCAACGACCTCAAAAAAATGTGTAGGCCCCTAATTTTTGTCGTACCTATCTTTTAGTTAAGTTTTCTTATATCTCATTAACCATTTGCTGCTTTTATCAGAACCACCCCCATATTTCAAGATTTTTTTTTGTTTCGACTTAAAAAGCCTGCGCTCCCCACTTTTCGCACCACTGCAAAAACGAAAAGAGTCCAGCCTGTTTATGTCCAATAATATTTTGTCTTAGATTCTACGCAGTAAAGATCTCAGTTTACATATGACTAAACTGCACTGAAGGTGACATAGGATTCAGATCATTTTGAGGAGTTTTTGACTTTGTCAGAAAAGCTTATAACAAGAAGCTGTACGTTTTAAAAACCTTGGTATATAATAATAATAACAATAATATATTTCATACAAATACACAAATACAAGAAAAGATGTCAACATAATAAAGCGAATTTGACTCAGTTGGAACACAGTATTTAAATATACAGTAAATCATATCTAATAATAAATACAATATTAAAAACTTTCAACATCTGTCAGCCTATTAACAAGGGTTATACCTTAATACACACTTTCTCCCATGAAAAGGCTTCCCATTATAGTTCTGATTTTGTGGGTTGCAAACGGTTGTAAGTCGTATGTTCTAGATTAGCCAAAATGCCAAAAGGTTTCTTGATCTTTGATGATATTTTCTTTCTAAATTTTTGAAAAACAATTTTTTTTTCTTTCATTGAGGTTGAAAAGCTTTGTTCATTTCTTATTTTATCTGGTTTTTGCTGACGTAAAAAACAAACAATTTTGACAAAATTTTTGATTTCGCTACAAAAGATTGTTGAGTAAAGCACTTTTTATCAAACAAATCATCAAAAAAAGTACTGTTTAATGCAAAATCGAAAATGACATTATTTATATTTTAACTAATAATTATTTATCTTTTATCTTAATAAAATTATTATTTTTATAATATATTTAGGTTAATTTGCGATTTTATTTCTTATGTTCCGCCACTGGTAACTTTCTCCTCTTCGTGACTGGTACGGCCATCTTTTAATTTATACGGAGACTAAAATAGGTGGCGTTTAATGGATTGAAATAAGTATCTGTCAGAAAAAGCTGTTAGCAGCGTTGCCAGTTGGCGGATAATTGTCCGATTTGCGGAAAATATTATCATCAAAATATTTATGGGTATTTTTTTTTGTTTTTTTTTTTTTACAGTTTTAACTATTTTATCTCTTTATTTGCAGTTTTCTTAATTTTAAGACCTAAACACACTTTCTCAAAGTTCTGCTATTTATTAGTTATAAGCTTCAAGCATATATTACTGGAAGCAGCCTTGTCGCTTGGCCGGGCGAGCAAGCCGCCGATCAATCAACATGCGGAGCGGGGTATATACCCCTCCCCGCCGACCAATCCGGATGTGCGCAGCGCGAAAAAAAGATTATATTTTTTATACACCTATTCCTCTTTCTCCACCTCACGCTTGTTGGAACGGCTAAGTGGCAAGGCTGCCTCTAGAAAGTATATGCTTGAAGTTAAAAACAAAACAAAATATGTTAGCTTGGACAAACTGTAGTTATTTTGAATGAACTGGTTTTTATCCTTGATTTAATAAATAAATCAATTTTAAGCAGGTATTTTTCATTATTAGCAAATGTGGTTACTTTTAATATAAACTTATACCTAAGTCCTTAGTGTGTTTAAGCATATTTGCGACATCACTAACACTAATAATCTTTTGTTTTTATACAACGTGGCCATGTGACTTAAAAGCGACGTCGCCTGTGCGATTTTATTGTCGCTTTTAAATTAATAAACAATGCTATACTTTTTGCGAGGTGACCACAACAGGTAAACAACAGGTAAACTTAAGTTTATTACCCTTGACCACAACATACCGGTATCATAGCATAACTAACAAAGAGTAGCACGATTTCATGGATTAGCGGTAAATGCGGTCATTTTCCTCGCGCAGGTTCAGCAGCCATTTTGCTGGGATATGATCTGTCTTCTTCATTTGAATTTTAATCGTTTTGTTGTGCTTAAAAATATCAAAGGTGTTTAATTTTTTTTATGATTTAGAAAGTGCTTTAACCCTTAGTATCTTAGAGATGACTCTGTATATTCTTTGTACTAGAGTACTTTAAGAACATATTTTAAGTTACAGTAATGTACATAAGAGAGTAAAAGGTAATTGCTTAGAATTGGCTTTCACTTTTTTAGATTTATTCTTTCGGTTTATAAATTGGCAAAAATTGATTAACAAATGCAAAACTAGATACAAAATATCATCGATATAATAAAATGGCGAATGAGAAAATATCTTTCGGAAGGTGAAGGTCGGGGAAGAATTAAAACTGGTACATCCGGCAACACTGGCTGTCAGTGTGTCAGCGACACGACGGATATTTTACTAGAGAAGGAGTAGGGAGTTGTGAGTGTTCTGTCTGCTGTGATAAATTTCTGTGAAAAGTTTGAGTTGCAGATTAAAGAATAAAAATAATAATTGCAATATAAAGACCAAAATGTCGACGTCGGGAGATTTTGGGAATCCCTTGCGGAAATTTAAGTTAGTTTTTCTAGGAGAACAAAGTGGTAAGTTTTTTGACGTTTCTTGATGAGTTGTAAACTTTCCTAGCAGGCGTAGTCGAAATGATCAATAAGTGATTCCCTTTTTGTTTTATATGTATTCCTGTCAATAAATATATTATTTATTTTAAGCCATTACTGCCTGACCTTATTTCTAGCTCGTACATCAATTATATGCCTTTTTATGCCAGGTTATGTTCCTTCTTTTCTTCAGAGAAATTTCTCATTAAAGTTCATGTTTAAATGTAACTGTACGTTAAGGTCAATATATTTGTTTAAGTACTGGTTATGTCATTCACTAAATATTTAAAATACTTGTTGTTAGATCAAGGCATATGTGTGGTAACTTTTACCTACATGACACCCCCACAAAACTGCAATAATTCTTATATTACAATAATATTTAACTGTACAGTAGGGTTATAAATGGAGTGATGTAGTATTTATTATTAAAATACAATTATTTTTCTTCTGTAAATAAGTTATTTTTGCATTAGGTTTTTTTATGACCTTAGCTAAATAATAAGAAAGTTTTATGAACTCAACATTCTAGTTTGTTTGCATTAGTCCCGGTACCTTATGTGGTGACAAGCTAGATGACCACCCCTGTGTCACTTTTTTAAAGGATCTATAGATCTAAATGTAGGTACAACTGATGTTATTAAAACATTCATCTTGACAGAGTTACAAGTATCACTTATTAGCTGTACTTATTAAAATTTTTTTGTTTATATTTAAAATGTATTTTTTTAAACAAAAAGTTTTAAATATTTTGATATTTCCTTTTTGTAATTGTCTAGAAAGTGGCCGCAACTCCGATTTTGATCAAATTTGGTATACGTGGGTTTTTTGAAGCTCTGATCACGAATCTAAAACTTTTTTGGCGGAAACATTTCGTTTTCGAGATATCCATCATCAAACTAACCTTATTTACACTAAATTGGAACACAACAGTTTATAAACGTCTTTTATAAACTTGTTTTTTTTATTTATTTTATACCAATTTTATTTAATTCCAAACATTTACTTTTAAACGCCGCAACCATGTATAAAATAGGGCATTTTTAAGCAAACATGGCCGCCCCAATTAAAAGTGATACTTGGCAATTTAATGGAAAATAAACATATAATAAAGTTTTTAAAAGGTGTGTATAAAATATTGTGTACCACTTAGGTGTAAGAATCAAGAATTGTGTACAAAAAAAAGGGAAAATATAGTGTAAATAAGGTTAGTTTCATTTTAAAGTTTGATGATGGATACCTCGAAAACGAAGCGTTTTCGCCAAATATTCTTTCAGATTCGTGATCAGCGCCCCAAAAAAATCCCCGTATATCAAATTTGGTAAAAATCAGAGTTGCGGCCACTTTCTAGACAATTACCTTCTTTTTCTTAACCAGGGCCTCTTGCCCCATTTTAAAGCAAAAGAAGGTAATTGTCTCGAAAGTTGCCTCCACTCCAATTTACGAATCCGGAAACAATTTTTTTCCGTAACGTTTCGTTTTCGAGATATTTATCATCATAAAAATTAAAAATCAAACTAACCTTATTTACACTATTCCTCCTTTGCACAGAATTTTTGATTTATACACTAAATTGGCATATAATATTTTATAACACATTTTTAAAACCTATATTTATATTTATTTTACACCTTTTTTTCCATTTATTTGCATACCTCCACTTTAAATGCCGCAATCATGTATACACTATCAGCAAATATGGCCGCGGCCTTTGACATTAAAACTTCCCAATTTATTGATAGAAGGTGAAAATAAATTTAAAAAAAAACAAATTTTTATAAGGTGTTTATAAAATATTGTGTGCCAATTTAGTGTAAAAATGATAAATTGTGTGCAAAAAGAAGAGGAAATATAGTGAAAATGAGGTTAGTTTGATTTTCAACTTTGATGTTGATATCTCGAAAACGAAACGTTGCCGAAAAAAGTTGTTTTCAGATTCGTGATCAGCGCCCCAAAAAACCACCGTTTGCCAAATTTGGTCAAAATCGGAGTGGAGGCAACTTTCGAGACAATTATCCAAAAATAATGTCTTCATTAAGAGTAATTATATCTATCGGTTTAAAGCTCAGTTTAAAGACCAGAACTATTTTATGTTTATAAAACATGAATAATTCTGATCAAGTTTTTTTTTTCAGTGGGAAAGACCTCTCTAATAACAAGATTTATGTATGATAGTTTTGATAATACCTACCAGGTAAGACATCTTATTTATTATTTATAATTGTTTCACAAAATAACTGGTGAAATTAAGAAGCTGTTTTTAATAGACACAGAGAAAAGTGGAGGGAGCTATAGCCATTTAATCTTGGATTTATTATCTTTAAAAATTAAATATTTTTGATAAACATTTTTGCTTTTTATAATTATTAAACTGCATGATTTATCTGTGAAATAATATTTATTAAAAAGAGTTTTGTTCCTTTGGAATGCTTTCTTATGTTTGTATTGTTTTAAATATACATTAAAAAAATTGAAATATTTCTTGTAAGAAGCTTAAAGAATAGTTTTCTCCATTTAGATTTTGTTATCTTTATCATTCTATTAAAAAAAATAAAAAGTTGTTTTCCTAAAACTGCTTTCTCTGATACAAAATGCATTCTTAGGCAAAATTCTGTAATTAGTTTTATATAACAATATTGGATAAGTTAACGAGGGCAAAGTTTAAATTTCATCTGAAACAATAAAAAGAGGTATTCAATTTTAAACAAATAAGATGATTTTTGAAATCCCTAACAATAAAAACTTTGAAAATGATACACAACTTAATCTGTTCGAAGTTTTCTCCTTAATAATCTTTTTACAATCTTTATAGGGACACCGAAGTATTTTGTAAAAAAAATGGTTTGTAAAAAAGTTAAAACATTGGGATATCGCGTAATATATCATTTTTTCCCGTTAACCACTTTGCCGTGGAGGGATACTCAAAAATCATTTCTCTCCCTGAGTATAACACATGCAAAAACTAGGTGGTGCGATATTTTCGCGATAACAATACATTCTTTATCGTAAAGGACGTAATAAACATCGAGAAGTATTCCTTAGTCTACCTTTACACGGTGTACCAAATTAAGTGGTCACTTTTGCTAACTTTTTTATTATAACAGATACAAAATCGGTTAAATTAACAAAGTAGCAGCATTTTTTCTGCTGATTAAGATGATGAAAAAAAAACAATTAAATAGCGCGTTTTTAAATAAATGGAAATGGAACACCCTATATATTTATGACCAGAACGTTTGAAAATCGCCTACAGAACTAAAAAGTTTTAATGTAATATCAGCCTAAAATTGAAAATAACCGAATTATTACCATATTTATTTTTAAGACAAGTTGGTTGTGTATTTTTAAAATCAAACTAAATTCTCTCTTTATTGTTTTATTTCAGCGTAAGAAATAAAAAAACACAACCTACATTAAATTGTGCAAAGACATCACCGTTTTGTTCAATACATTTTCGGGCATTCGTTAGTACACGTTTTGTGGCTTTTAAAATAGTTCTGCCAACGATGGATGCTATGCCTCTAATGCTATCTTTAATTAAGTGCGTTCAGGTTCGCATATTTTCTTTTATAAACTTCGTCTTTGACATGTAAAAAAAGTAAAAGTCTTATGGAGTTATGTCAGATCTTGAGGGCAAACGGATCGGACCATTTGCTGCTAACCACCTATTTTGGAAAAGCCCTCCTAACAACTTACTCACTTCGTGAAACTGATGGGGAGGAGCTCCATTTTGTTGAAAATAGGTTTGGTTATGTGCCTCTAAGTTTACACCATCTAAATATTCCTTCAGTATTTCTGACAACATATCAACATATCTCCTACCTATTAAAGCGCCTTCATAAAAAATTGGCCCAATTATTTGGCTGCCTATTAGACCACACCAAACATTAATACTAAATCCTACTTGCGGATTTCTGGGATGAGGAATAAACAGATTTTCTCTAAACCAATAGTGCATGTTTTTGCAATTAAACATACCCCTATTTGAAAAATTCGGTTTATCGCTCCAAACTATGTGCCTCAAAAAGTTAAGATTTTGCCTATACATATCTAAAAAACCATTGGCAAAAAATTAGTCTTCTTTCAGTGTCGCCAGGTAATAATGTTTGCACTGGTCGGTACTTATAGAGTACAAACTTATATATTTTTTAAATTCTTCAATTTGTTAATAAATTTAAACCACTGTCCGTTGCCAAATCTCTAATTGAATTATTTTTGTACGCTTCAAAATATGACAACATATTTACTTCTACTTGTTTACTTATTAAAATTGTTTTTAGTTCTACCCTTTCCAAAAACTCTTTCATTATTCCTAACTTTTCTATAAAGCTTTAAAAAATTCCTTCCGTATAGTTGGTCACGTTCAGGATACATTTGACCATATTTTTGTTCCAGTGCTCGGAAACTATTTTTTCTGCAGACAAGATACGCTTCTAACATATCGCATTTTTCTAAATGCGTAAACGCCATTTTGTAATGTTTACAACTAAAAATCTAAGACCACAATTACTATGTAAAATTACATAAAATGCTTGCTTTTGTTGACAGCAGAATAATCTACCATCTATTGAATGAAGCTCCTCCTACTTTAAAAATACACAGCCCAAAAAATAAATATGGTAATAATTCGGTTATTTTTAATTTTAGGCTGATATTACACAAGTACTTTTTTGTTCTGTCGGCGATTTGCAAACGTTGTGGTCAAAAATATACAGGGTGTTCCATTAAAAAAAAAAGATTTTTAACCATTTATTCGGAGAAGTGCTATTAAATTATTTTTTCCCATAATCTTAATCAGCAGAAAAAATGCTACCTCTTGGTTAATTTAACCGATTTTGTATCTGTAATAATAAAAAAGTTGGCAATAGCATTACATGAATTCCTAATTAATAGTTTCCAAAAATTAGGAGTTTTTTCTATATTTTTTGGTTTATTTTTTTACTATTGCTTGTGGTATTTATTTCTGAACATATTTAAATTGTCAGATCTTTGCTTATGTCTAACAATGGAAGTTATTATTTTTTTCTTACTGAAATATAACTCAAGAAAACTACTCTCAAACATTTTTTTCAAGAGATTGATAATAAATATAAAATATTTAAGTTCTGATTAATAAATTTTTAGATTTCATAAACTGATTAGCTATTTTTAATTATCTTTATTATAATCAATATTTGGAACGATGAGTCAGATTTTTGTCGCACTGATTTTTGACCTAAAAAAGATGTAAATATTTTTCGTCTGTTTTCATTCTTAAAAGTTTAAAACAAAACTGTAGTCTACTTTTAATAAATTTAGTTTTGGAGTTTTAAATCTTTTATTTATGGCTGTTTGTAGTACTCGACCGACAGTCAGCGCTGATACCGGTCGAACGTAGCTATACCAGTGAAAATGTATGATCATATAATTTCATTGATATAGCTACGTTCGACCGATATCAGCGCTAACCGTCGGTCTAGCACTAAATCTAGCCTCACAACAGTAGAATGAGTGTCCTGTCATAACATAAACAGGTTTAACAAAATTGACCATATGGTACCATGTGTGCGATTAACCCTTCATTGTCTTATTATAATTAAAATTTGCCTTATTGATTTATTATCTAAAAAAAATATACGTCTTTTTGTACATTTAACTCTTTAAAGTTAAAATAATTATTATAATTTCGTTTTTTGTTAGTTCTGGTTACTTAAATTAATTTTGGTTAGTTTTCTTTATTGTATAAATATAAAATTAGTATAACACAACAATATAATAGTGTCCGGTCACAATATAAACATGTTTAAAGCAAAATCGGCAAAATCCTACTACGCGCGCGATTATTTGTTTTTAATTATCTTCATTATAATCAATAATTAGAACGGTCAGACATGTTTTTGTCGCATTGCTTTTTTTACCTAAAAAAGATGTTTAAATTTTTAATAATTAGTACTTAATTAAATAGTTTCAAAAATTTTGCCCTTAGAATTGCTAAACAAACCACACATGGGCCAAGCATTTTTGGGGAGTTAAGATATAACTGAAAAGATAATATAAATTTTCCAGTTAATGAGATATTAGCTGTTTCCAAGTCAACTGTTACAAGTAAATCTTTTCCTCTATGATTTAAATATAATTGCACTTATTCATTCATTTGAGAATTAACCAACAAATCGAAAAATCTGCAATCCAAATAGTTGATAAATCATAGCAAAAAAACATAACAAGAACCAAAACAATAAAAAACCCGCGAATCCTCCAGCATTTTAATTTGACACTTGACTAGTGGCGATAGCGGTGGATACTGGGTACAAAGTAAAGACGTAGATACTGACGTCATAACACCTTCCGTATGTTGCCGCTTGTTGCCAAAATAAACCGGTATGTTAACTGTCCTAACAATTTTCAACGCGGTATGTCGCCAAAATTTGTTTCCTGTGAAACATTTATCGCAATTAAGGGTTGACGAATCGGCGGGTACGATTGGCAAGTACAACGTGTCGCAACTCATATGAATAACGAAAACAGATCACTTTTATTTCAGAGATCTTGTCCAGCCTAATACCTCTAAAACAATATATTTGCTGTCGCGAACTTATGAGCGACCAAGTTGTGCTGAACAAAGAGTCATTTAACCTGGTGGGCGTTACTTTTAAAAATAACCTTAACTGGCATAAACACATTTTAATATCTACAGCCACAGCAGCTTAAAAATAACTTTAATTATTCTGCCCGCAGAGGTTTTTCCTTCCCCTTCAAATCTCTAAATATTTAAGTCTCCTACCACACTTAAGACACCTACGTTAGTACTGAGGTTTTAAGCTTTCGTGGACTGTCCTAAGATAAAGAAAAAAATTACCAAGTTTAAATGTATTGTTAACTTAAATTTCTGATACATACTGATTTTTTTTACAAAATTTTGTGTTATATTACTTCAACGAATTACTAGGATCCTTTAATGACGTTTTTATTCTGCTTGTGGAAGGCGTATAAATAGCATTACCATGGTAATGCTGTTAATACCCAAGTCTTTCTTTTCTTTTTTCAATTAGTTTGGCACACACATTTCATTGACCTATAAGAAAATATTGCTGACTTAAGTATTTATTAAATTCCATTCAATTAATTTAATTTATTTAAAATAAAAACAGCAATGAAAGGTCTAAAGCTTAAAATGTGTTTAATTATATATTTTTTTAATTATATATTTTGTTTTAATATAGGCAACAATAGGAATTGACTTTTTGTCAAAAACAATGTACCTTGAAGACAGAACGGTACGGTTGCAATTATGGGACACTGCAGGGCAAGAACGATTTAGATCCTTAATACCATCCTATATCCGGGACTCCACAGTGGCTGTAGTAGTATATGACATAACTAGTAAGTGACAGATAATCATTTGAATCAGGCGGCGTAAACGGTCTTGAACAAGATCATGTAAACCCGTTTATGAAGAGAACAATCCGAGTCTTTTCCGGTCTTTGTTTATGGTGGTCAAAATGATGTTAAAAAGTGGACGTTTCTGAACGGTGGATTGGGGCCGTCACACACAATGTTCTTAAATTTAATATGTTTTTTTTTTGTTAGATGCTAATTCATTTCATCAAACTTCAAAGTGGATTGACGATGTAAGAACGGAACGAGGTAGTGATGTAATTATAATGCTAGTCGGCAATAAAACTGATCTCTCAGATAAAAGGCAAGTCAGCACGGAGGAAGGAGAGCGGAAGGCAAAAGAACTGAATGTAATGTTTATTGAAACTAGCGCCAAAGCTGGATATAATGTTAAACAGGTACCAAAAGTTTTTTTTTGTACATACAAATCCTCTATAAAAGGGCTAGATAAGCCAAATCTAATTTATTACATTTGGTTAGACTTTATTTAAAATTGTCCCTAGTTATTCTGTACTTAACTTTCACATTATTAATATTATATTAATACCCCTTTATTTAAAAAAAAAGCAACAAACATTTACCTAAATCAATTATATTATTAATGGTATTAATAGGCAGCTGGAGAATTTAAAAAAATCGTGTTTGCAAAAATGGGTCGGCTTACTGAAAATAAAATTAAGTTATGACATAAAAAATCTAAAATAAATTATTTTGTTATCTGTTATTTTAAGTTGATTTTATTTTCAGAGAAAAACTTAATTAATGTATGATCTTTTTAAGTTATTTAGACGTGTTGCCGCAGCCCTCCCTGGCATGGACTCAACAGAAAACAAACCTCCAGAAGATAGTATCCTTTTTTTAAAAATGTTTTTTGCATGATTTTTACCTAAAAAAATTACCCATGCTGCATGCTGTGATTTGAAGATATAATTTTTTGCATTTTTCACCGTTTATTTCATTTTTCTTTTATTTTCCTTAATGAAAACTTTCAGTGCAAGAAGTTGTCCTGAAAGACACGCCCAACGAAGTGAAAGATCCAGACGGAGGCTGTGCATGCTGATTTTAGTGTAGATTTATATGTTACCTATATGCTTTCGATTGTAAATGTTTTTTTGTAAAAATGTATTTCATTATTTTTTTAACATTGTTGCCTTAACTTTAGGTTATTTGTAGATTGTTGTATCATTTTATTTTAAAAATGTAATTTTGTATAGTGCTTACTCAGCAAAGCCTTAAATTGCATTTTTAAACGTTCTGATGAAGTTGCGACTTATATTTTATTTTTTGCAAAAATAGCTGAACAGAGCAATAAAATCGTGAAATTTTGTGCAATATACTTTAGAGATTATAAATTATGCAAACTATGAGAACATAAAAATTCAAAAGATGAAGTGAGCATTCCTTAATATTAATCCAAATTAAAACCTACTATTAGTCAATTATTTACATTATAAATTATACATTTTTGACAGGTAAAGCTAAAATATAATAAATCAACTTTAAAATTAGGCAGTAATACTAAATGGAGAAGTAAGAAGGGCCATTTTATGGCTTCCTCATTGTAATGGACTAAATATTGGTATTGCTTTAAAAGAATATTATAGCTATCAACGTAACATATAAATTTATAAAATAAATACCACTTGGCTCAGGTTGATAGTATATGTTCATCTATAATAAAAGCTTAGTGTCTTACTTTCATACCGTTTGCAGTATACATTTAAGTCTGTAATGCTACAGATATTATTAGCTAAAACTTGATGCTTACTAAAGAAAAAAAGAATTTGGGT
Source organism: Listronotus oregonensis (assembly GCA_019359885.1). Lineage (NCBI taxonomy): Eukaryota > Metazoa > Arthropoda > Insecta > Coleoptera > Curculionidae > Listronotus > Listronotus oregonensis. The sequence goes on from JAHBCN010000041.1 coordinate 470,886, forward strand.
TAAAATTTTGGTAAAAGTACTTCATTATTTAACCAACATATGCTCAAAATTGCATTGGCTTCTGACTTATTTATTAATTATTCACCTCCAGCAGCTTCTATGATATATCTATGAATATTAAACTATAACTCTGTATATCTAGTATAATATATTCTCACCATAACCATGCCCAGTGTACAATTATTGCTCAAAATTTTATAAATATTCGTCTCATAAGTATTATATTTATTTCGAAGTGCATTTATATATTCTTTAGTAATTTATTTAATATATTTCTAACTATTGTTTTTTTTTGGTTAAAAATAACCTCTATTAACATTAAATCCAGTGTCCAACAAAATATCCGCATTAAATGGAAAAACGTTATTAATAAGTGTAATTAAAATTTTACTTTGGCATCCTTTTTATTTAAAGTAGAAAAATGAAAATCAGTGTTTTTACAGTTCTAGTCACAGTGGTTAATTTTTATTTTATGCTATTTTAATTTGCACCACTGTTAGTAAATGGAACTCTACCCAACTCAAATAAAATTACTAATTTTGCAGATATATGTTGTCCTAACTATAAAAATATATTGTTAAATAACCTACTCTTGATTTTTAATTAAACAAAAATCACTCAAAGAGGCATTAATTTTATTTGGGTTGGCTCGAGTTCTATTTACCCAGCTCCCAGTTCTTTTAATAAATTTAGGTATATTTATATATAAATTTGGATTAATTTGCCTGCGATAACTGAATACTATTTAACTTATAAAAGTTAACACAAAAAGTTTTTTTTTCTTGATGTATGGAACTGACCAGCTAAAACTACTGCCAATATAAAATTTTACTTAAACTAAACCCTAAAAGAGTATCTATTTGATGCAGACTTTTTGACAAGCACAGTATGTATAGAAAGCAGAATACTTTTTTATATATATATATATATATATATATATATATATATATATATATATATATATATATATATATATATATATATATATATTTGTAAAAAGCTTAAATTTTTTTTATCCCTATCAGTTTAGGGCGTTTATTCCCCAATCTCGATTACACACTGACATGAGACATTAGTGTAATCTTGTTTAAAAAAAAATGGCGTCTAAAGTATGGGAATGAGAAAGTCCATTTAAAAACCATCTATTTAAGCAGTATTGGATAGCAGAATAAACTTCCTGACTTTATAATCCATGTTAATTAAAAGTCAAGGTTAAAACTATTTGGACATTTTAGTTATATAGCTATATCTACGTAATTAAATAATTTATTTAATTTAATAACATTTACTTTGGCCTACAATTTTTACTTCAATTTTTTTAATGCTGAAGTGCTCTTATAGATTAGTTTTTCACTAAGTATATCGGTCTTAAGCAGCTTGGGCGTGAACAAAATTGACTCTGACTATATTAAAATGCCATGTAATAAAACTTACCACAGTTATTGGATAAGCACTTAGTTATTGACAGCCTAGGTAATAATAAAACATAGCATTTAAATAAAATGTGATTATCTAATATAAATTAAAAATTTTTATCATTGCATCAACGTTCTGCTTAAACAAGAGGAAGAACGCAGAAACATTGTTTTAGGAGTCCCTTTATTCGCAGAGAATTATTGCTTTCTGCTGGGCTTGCTTTATAACATGTATTTTAAAAAATGTTTGTTCTACCTTTCCTCCATTTTTTTTGTGATAATATCATCAGTCTGTGAGCCATGGGTAATCATTCAATCGCAATTGGTAAGCGAAAACTGACAACCAATTTTCGCCAGTGTCTCTCTTTCCCACAAATGACATACATCCTGGCCGCCATAGACTGCGCAAGCATATGCAAGAAACCATTTTATAGAAATCCATCAAACTATACCGAAATCGCAAATACGGGCACTTCCAGTCTGCTGAAACCAAAACTCGTCTTCTCTCGTTCTAGGATGCACTATACGTACGAATGCATATGCACTTTTAATACATGCTGATCTACCTGCGGTTGAAATAAAGGCCCAATTGTTTTTTAGAATTTTTTAATTCGAATTGATAGATATAAACCAGAGGTCCCCAAACTATTTTGTCTCGTAGACCTCGTGTTTTTCGTTTTTAAGTGGACCTTCTTACAAAATATTGAATTTTTGTGAATTTATCAACTTCATGTGTGTTTTTGACAGCTGCTCTAGTATTGTGCTACTCACTTGAAAAGCTTTAATTTTCTTGGAGGCCGTAGCGGCCCCTTGGGGTCGATATAGTCCACTTTGAGTATGATCGATTTAGCAGTTCTTAAAATAAGTGTTATTTTAAGCAAGTAACTGAAGGCTTGGGAATCTAACAGAAGATCCCTTTGTTTAGTGATGTATTAATTGCCTAGGCTGTTCATTTGCGACTTATGGCCACCGTTCATTCGCCTTTTTAACTTTATTAGTCTTTTTTTCAGGAGCTAAAAGTAAGATCATGTTTTAAAACATTTACGAAATTTAAGTGAAGATGATTAATATTTCATTTATTAAAGTATGTGATTTAAGCAATTAAAGGCAAAATATAGGAAAGTAATTTTAGTTTAACCTCTCCACCAAGCACCGTGGTTCTTAATTAGGGTCTTATTTAATTTAGTGCGTGGTGTACATATATATTTATGTATTATCAAGGTTTATGTAATAATGACATTGTTATGATGTAAATTTTTAAAATATTTTCATACTTGATAATGTTGTTTATCTTTGATCTATGAAGCTCCAGATTAAAAAAATACCTAAAATGTTATTATGTATTTATGTGAGTGAACGGTAGATGTATGTCTTAGTGATATAAAGCATGGAATGCTACAGAGAGTTGCAGCAAATGTACACATGCAATAGATAAGACTGAGTAATCCTAAGATCTAAAAAAATCTTAGGGTTATGGTATGGATAGTTTTATCACGAGCATTTTGCAACTTTCTGTATATTTTATAAAATTTTGTAACCAGAAACTTTTCACCAAATAAATTTAATATTAAAAATAAACAACCAGCGTTTTAATATTATTTGTTTTTTAAGCTTGTTTTCCATTGCTTGTTTTGAATGCTTGCTAATATCGCCAGAACAACGAATTTTCCTTAATGAACATTTTTTCAGCTGTTGATCTTCAGACTCAGCCGCAACTTCAAAATGATCAACAAGACTCTGAGGGTGGTTGCATGTGCTAAAATGCGGTATCATCGAGTAATAGTTTGAAAAAGGATATTTTTTTTAGTTATAAAGGGAAATATAGTCTCTGCCTATTTTAAATGTTAACAGAAGGCTTCGGTTTACGCTGAACAACATTGTTATCCAAAGCACAAATTTACTAATACTATAAATATGTAAAGTTTAGTCTAAAAAGTTGTCCAGTGTGAATCTGACCTAACATTTGCTAATAAGTGTGATAAGTATTGCAATTTTGCACGTTATATGTTTGTGGCAAGGAAAATCCACAATTTTGCAATCATTAATGTATAACCTAAAGTTTTTTATATTCGATTTTACCGACGAACTAAATTTTGGTTAAATGTAACTCCACAACTAAGGTCCTTCTAGGTAGGTAACACGTGGTGTTTTTGGAAAATTTTGTTTTATTACCATTCTTTGTTTTTAGATAAAACCACTCATTTATTTACTACTCTTATCATCAACACTCTTTAATATATAAAATAAAGTAAAATATAATTTGCATCGGTAGTTTTAAGATGGGTTTTCGCTAGAACGTCTGGCCGTAACGTCCTACCGCAGCAGAAAACCATTACGGATCACAGTTTTCGTTGAAACGAAACAGAGCAGTCACTATTTTGCTTTAAAAAAGAGTAGATCACTATGCGTTTAGCATTAAGAAATTAATAAGAAGAGTAGGCGCTGGTTTTGTTAGAGGGCGAAGAAGATGAACAAGATTTTATTGGAGTTTTTTCGGAAAATCATTTAATAAAGATTTTATCTTCTTCAGGTAAATATTCTTTGCTAGACATAATAATCCATCCATAAATAAGTCACCACGTGGTAGACGGCAGTTCAGCGGTTGCGGCTAGACTCCACTCGAAGCAGTACGAACGCAGCAGTCCAGCCGCGTCTGCTAAGAAGCTCTAGTAAAAACCTATATGTAAACATTCGTAAGAGATATCGGAAACCGCTCGACGTTAGGGCCGGACGTGACTGCCAAAAGTCGATGGTTGTGGCAAAAGCCGAAAAACGGTTTCGGGTTTGGCCAAAAATATGCCTTTGGTCGGACACTAACTTAAGTTAATCGCCTTAACATTGCAAATGAGACTTTTAGTAATCATGCCTCTTAACTGATAAAGCAGAATATTAAAGCTTGTCTTACTTGAGCAAATTTGGTAGAATTTTGAAAGACTGATGCGAGCTTATGACATGTACTACCATTAGAATAAAAAGCAATATACAGATCCCGATATTTATATTAAAACAACAAAAGTATAAATTAGTCTGTACAACTAGCGTCTCTCATGGATGTCTGGTAAAAGCACACTAACAACAACATCCAAGACACATTTGCTTATAATAGTGAAGTGGCCCTCCTGTCTCTGATTTATCGGTGGTCGATAGAGTGACCTAGAGATAGGAAGCTTCATCTGTATATTGCTTCTCAATCTAAAGTTTTAGCTTTTTTGCAGGTGTAACACGCTGTATCTTAAAAAGCCGTGGACTTTCAATTCACAACGGTATGAACGATGAGCAGATCATATACCAAAAACATCACTTGCCCAAAGTAACACATTTGACTCGATTTAACAAAAAAACTGTGCTCTGGTTAGTCAAATTTAAACCTAGCTTAGCACGTCGAAAAAATCAGCCTTCTTTTTACTATATCGCTCTATTTTTGGTTGTTCATTGTACAGCTCAAACACTTTTGTACATCACCCTATGCTTGTTACCATTTTTAGATAATGTGAAATAAATTTTTTTCTGGTTGTTTAAATGTTTTATAATTTCCTGTCCTTAACATATTTTAATTTCATTGGTCACCTTCAAAGCTAATGAAAAATGCCTTTTACAGAAAATATAAAAGTGGAATAGGGTTACTCGTAGGCAAATGACCCCATTCGAATCAGCTTTTAATCAATGGCGGCTCTAGGGTTTTCAATTTTTTTTATCTAAAAGGGAGACCTGGGACCCCCACCAAATATTTGCCAGATGCTATTGGCTTCAAAGAGAACACTTTGGCAAAAAAAAATCATTTGAAAATTTGCAACAAAACTTCATTTTTTGGAAGCCCTCTCAGGGAAAATGGGGCTTTCAAAAGCAAATCCTCTATTTGTATTTTTGTCGTGAGTTTGATCACATTTTACTGTCAGATCCCAAATTTTTGCATCAAATGATTATTGTGTAAAAAAAATTTAACCCAGGGCCACCGGCAAGGCGGGTCAGGGGAGGGGGTCGACGGACCCCCCTGACTTAATTACTTAAAATAAAACAATTCCCGTCTAAATCCTTAAATTTTACAATATCGCCTGGGAATTTAATTAAGTATAATTATTATTTAGTACTTAAAGTTGTGGTATTTTTGTTTTTAATTCAATTAATTCTAGACTAGTAAATTGACTTAAACTTTTTGACCCCCTTTACATTTTTTTTTCGCGGCGGCCATGTTTTAACCTGCTATAGTTTTTAGAAAAACATAGATAATTTTGCGAAATTTGGGATTTCACGATAAATTTGAACAAATTCACGAAAAAATACAAATAGAGGATTCGCTTTTGAAACTTGGATCTTTTTCTGGGGGGATCCTTAAAAATAACTTTTTTTGCAAATTCCAACATAAAAATTTTCTTTACCGAAGAGTTCCCCTTGGGGCCAGTGGTATTTGGTAGGTATATATTTGGTGAGGGTCCCATGCCTGTTGGAAAATTCTGATCGAAACCTATAAAAATCGTAAGTGATTTTATTCGATTTTTATAGGGTATAGAAGTTTTAATTAGACACATTTTTAGGGGTTTTTAGGATCCTTTATAGGGTCACTACACTTTTACAACAGTTTGTGTTTTGCCAGAAAAAAAAAAGAAATTCCTATGAGATTTTTTGGGACATCTCCAAAACGTTACTGTATAATACGTTTCCCCATATACTCGTATATTGTATGAGATTTTATGGGACTTGAAAGTGCTACCATTTTATAATATGTAATTCTTTAACCTGTTGACATTGAGATTAGTTGTTTTGAAGTTTTTTGACAAGATGGCGTCCTCTCAGTTCAACTTTGTTCGATAAAGATTGTATTTAGAGTGGCTACTTTATTGTCAAGGGTGCCTATGGCCTACATTGGTGTGATCGATCCCAAAAAGGATGAAACACGTGTAACCATCTTGGCTGACCCAAAGTTATCCATTTATTTGGAGGATTCGTAATTTTAAAGAAACCAAACTCTTATCGTACCCACCAGGATTTTTTTTCCTTCTTTTAAAAAGCCTATGCCCAAAGAATTTATTCTTTGTTTGGTTACCATGAAAACCCAAATCATTTCTAGAAGTATCCATTTCCAGGGTACTTTGGGGTATATATTTATTTATTTATTTATTTATTGGCTTAAACGTATAGGGCTGATATTTTCTTTTTATAAAATGGGATAGGGTAGCAATATAAAAAAAGTTTTCCTAATAATTAAAATATTTTTAAATATTATTAATATAAAAAAGAGTAAGTCATTCTGCACTTTTGATTTGCCATATTAATTAGTACCCTTACACACCATTAATGTCAATATTTGTAATCTTTTTGTAAAAGGAATAAATAAAACAACTGGTTTAAAAAACAATACTTTGTCATATATTTCTTCGGCGTAAGAAGACCCATCAATTTTTACAAAAATATCAAAACCACTCTCAAAATCTGGGTGGCGGACGCGCAGCGCCGCTGCCCAGAAAACGGATTGCAGTAAATTTATACAATATATTTTTAGATAGGTATTTTACTGTAATGATGTCTATTTTGCTTATGGTTTAAGTATATTCAAATTATTCAACAAATTACAGAGTCTATTCAGTCGTCCTAGGAGAGGTCTGGATTTCAAGACAACAAAAAGAACGATATATAGGCCATAAAATTATGACAAGACCTAAAAATAATTGGTCAGAGGCTAACTTTTGCGTTAATATATTCAGCTGGAGGATCCATATTACCAACCAAAAATCACCAACATAAGGAAAACTTCCCAAAATACCCGTAAAAGTGTTTTTTGTAATTAGATTAGAGCTTAGAAAACTATAGTTTAAAATACCGCTGAAGTTGGACCATTGAATATTGAAAGCTAAAAAATATTTAAGAATAGAAGAATAACTTTCCCGTAAAAATTTAATGTAGACTGTCACAAAAGTAATTTTGTAGTTTTCTTTAAAAGGTGCCAACTGAAAAAAAAATCAGTTGAGGACACATCATTACAACATTCGGTACCATTTCAGTAGTTTAAATTAAGACAGATATTACAATAAAATTACATTCAATATCTAATGACAATGCGAAAACAAATTAATAAATTCTTACTTTAAAATATGTTTTTCTAGTTATTTGCAGAAAATACAATTTTTTGAATAATACTTTAAGTAGTAACTGAATATATGATATATTACAGTTGAAAATAATAAATCTTACTTTTATTTCAGATTTGAAAAAAATTAGATTTATTCCTCGGCTTAAAGTCAAATATTTTAAATGTTTTCCTAGTTTTAAAACTGTAAACAGATAATTTTGTGGGGATATCTAGAGGAAAATTTTCTTGGGGATTTCTTTTTAGCAATGCATCACCAGCTGACTTAAACAATGAGGAAAAATTAGACTGAGACAAATTTGTTTTTTGGTAAAAGGCTTAATTTTATGAGCGTGAGAACAATCTTAGCACGACAGTATAGGGTGCTGTTAGAACCTATATCGAAAAATTTTATGCATTGTATAATTATATATAATTGTAGTATTATACAATATAAGTACTATATTAAAGAATTTTTAAGTATATATTATGTATACTATAACTATGAGAACCACTATAAGCTAAGCATACTTTGCAGTTTTTTTTGGGATAGATAAAATTACATATAGGCTAGGTAGTTAAATAAAATTCAGTTATATTTATATATGCGTGATTATATTTTAATTAAGATTTAACGTTTATTTTTATGAAAATATTTGTAGCATTTTGTAATCTTCTTAAATTATATTACAATTACTGTGGAACTAACTTTACAATTTCAGGGCAAAATTTAACAAACATAACAAGGAATAAAAAAGCTTTTTTCACAAAAATATTATATTTGATCCTGAAATGGAACATTAACACCTTAAATATTAGGTTTATTATTCACCCCTCTTTAATTTAAAGCTCAAGACCTTTTATTTTATAAATAAAAGCACATCGTAATAAGACAGACAATAAAAGTTATGTATATAATAGTAGGTAGACGAGTCGCACACTAACGACTATATCCGAACATATCCAATTTCATCCCATGAGTCCGGGATGGCCATCGGTCTTCGAACGGCCACTAGCCGGACACGGGCTTTTGCTTTATACATCAGTTTATATTATAAAATAACAATTATAACAAATTAACGATTTAATATTTTACCATTAAAATTACAAATAACAACATTCAACTGAAATGCCACTTCACAAATATTTTGGCATTAATAAATAGGAGATTTGTGTTTTGTATTTTATTTGCAAATCGTACCAGCGGGGCCGAGCTTTGGAGAATCTGCGTGCACAGAAGTACGACCCGGGTCACCGGCACTTAAGTTCAATATACAAGCATAATTATATGCCATACGGTTGCTCGGTATACAATATTAACACCCCATCAATAACTATTTCCTAGTAAAACGTGAGGTCAGGAAAATAAATCTTGGAATAATTGTACTATATTATCTTATCCAATGTGAAGTTTATTCTGTTAATTCCTGCGCGTAAACACAGTAGCTCAGTCACCGAAAACCTGCGCCAAATACTAACGATCGACGAAACGACGGTTTTTGATTTTGGTCTGGGCCTTTTTGAAGTCACTAACGAGTCACGAGCTGAGTCGATAATAACTTAGAGTCTACTAGTATTAGCAGTACGCGAAAAACATGCTTATGTGTACAAACAAGCAACTCCTTACACCGGCTTCTTACTTCCTGTTTTCTTATTTAAAGCTTAGGTTAAACGGCCAAAAAAGCTTGGATGGGGAGGATACTTAACATATATCCTTTAAGAATATTTGTCGAGTTTTAGTCTTTATAATTACAAGGAAGCTGCATTAACCACAGTGATGCTCCCCTGAAAAGCCACACCTTCATTTCAATTTTTTCCGTGCTTAATTTAAATATTCGAGTAATATACCTATTTGATGTAGATTTCAACTGTCAAATTTTTGAATGCAAGGATTATAAATATGTAATCAATATGATTGTGTATATATTAAAAATTGTAAATTTAAGAACTTGTAATTCTTCAGGAAAATAAAACAGGTACAGGTACCTTCGCACTAGATTGGAAGTTTCATCTCTTCAATGTCAAATTATGCTGTTAAATAAAATTGGATTTTATTTAGTGAAATATTTTAGACATCCTATTAAACAAATTTTGTTGAAAGTACATCTTTGGACATAATTAGTTGAAGCATTAATTGTAGATGTTTTTGCGCTTAGTCCCCTTTTAAAACGGTTGTTGTACGCTCCACGGACTAACCCGTGGCGATTGACGGTCAAAGCATGGTCCAGCAATAAAAAATAGGTTTAATAGTATACTGGAGTAATACTGACTTATCCAGGTTCAATCGAATAATAGTACTTAACTATAAATTTGAGTAAAAAACAAATCTTATAACTCCATTTACGCAAGGTTATTCCAAACAATTTTTTCAGTAATGGAGGACCTGCATACAGGGTGGTCAAATTTGCTTATTTTATTATTACAACGACTAAAACTAAGCAGCGAAAAAAATCCGCTTGTTTAGTTACTTATTTGACAATTAAATTCCACTCTTCATTTTATTACTTGATCGTACTACTATTACTACTACTACTACTGTAGTGCTTGGCATGTGAAAGATATTTGCCCGTCAGAGGGTGAGTGGACGAACAGATTTCCTTCAACAGATGATCAGTGTGCTTACCACTATGCTGCGTGGTGAGTTGCCTTAAGGCAGCGCAGCGCAGTGGATGGTTTCCACAAGAAAAAAACGTCGCCATTACTAGGCCGTTAAAGAGAAATCTAAGGTGATTTTTCCCGTGGAAACGACGATAGTCCTCGCTGATCACCGCCCATAGAAGAGAGAAGCTTATTCCGATACGGAGTGTATGTATACATATGTGCGTGTGACAAGCCGCGGGTGTTCGGGCTGCTCCGTCATACACGAATATACTAGAAACCGCAATTATCACTCTATATCTATCACATATCTACCTCAAAATTGCGACGATACACAAAGGTAGGATACTCTGTACAGGGCGTCCACAGAACGCCGATATTGGGTAAGGCCGAAAGAATTATGTTCTGAGCCACGACTACAATCCTCGAAAAGAAGCTAATTTTCCTAAAACCAACAGCTTTTGATACTACAAAAAGCATGTTTTATGCACATATAATAATATGTCAATAACGTCATTCGGTTATGATTAAGATATTTTTGTTTTTATTTTTTAGTTTAAAGAAAGATAGCTTATAAATATGAATATCACCGTTCTGTTGTCGCGTTGCTACCTGTCGCATGGTGGCCTTGCCAGTAGACACAGCTTCATTACGTTAAGTCCTACGTATATTACAAATAAAACGAAGTACAACAAAAAAAATAAACGAGTTAGTATAAAATACAAAACCATTAAGTTTAAGCATCAGCAGCAGCGCCTAGGCGTCCCGCGCAGTCGCGCTTTCATCAAACAACCACGCGGGGCGCAAATCTCTTAAAATCTCAATTTTAATAATTTATTCTAATCTATCTACATAACTGTATAATATAATTTAGACCTAGGTAATAATAGATTGTAACCGGGGAGAGACTATAACGTAGTGCTTAACAAACAACTGCCACTAGGTATAGCGTTACGTATACTACAGGCCGGTAATCAACCCCGTCATTTGACATCTCTGCTATGCACTACATCCAGATAAGCATTTTTATTAATTATTCTTCTATCTATTTTCCATTTGATTTACAAATAATTGTGCCACAATGTAACAAAAAAATTCTTAAATTACACTTTAGCAAAGGTCTAGTCATTTTACAACGAATTCACCTTAACATTCCTATTTCCTTTTTGCAGTATGTCCAATTTTTAAAATATTTTTATCTATAAAGTTTGTATAAAAATGCGAGCACTTAATATTTAGACTATCCTGTATAAAACTATGACCCCCATACATTGTGAACTAAATGGAAAATGTTCCAAAACATGTTTTGTCTGTAGTAGAAGTTCGGACACTTAAGCCAGATATATTCAATAACAACAACATAATGCTAAAATGTCAATAAATTAGGGGCAGTTATTATCGTAATCAATCACACACACGACTATTTATTGATGATTGGTTAGTAGTAGTTCAGTGGTTGTTTGACTTAAGTGTCAGCGGATACTTATCGTAATTCTAAACATTTACGTTAAAGTGGAAAAGCAGAACGTAAATAGACGGAATTAAAAACAAGCCAAGTCAAACGGGAACGACCTAGGTGCGCTAAAATTACTGCCTCTCTCCGTGTTTGGCAGATTGGTAGGGCGGGCGAACCCGGCGCCCCGATGGATACGAACCCCGAGGACGCCCGCCAAAGAGGACGACCAAATGCTTTGGTTGGGTAAGAAAAAGAGTTCCCGCGAAAGGCTGCGAGTTGGTGCGGGGTGCGGGTCCCCGTCCCGCCGCATAGGCACCTGGCTGGGGCGGCCTGGCCCCACTTATTGCTTTTAGCTCGGTGGCGACTGCTTTTAAAGTAGTCTCCTTCTGAGACAGCCCGATACCAGAGTACAACAGTTTATACTTTACACCACACGTTTACTTTTAAAAATATTTTAATTAGTAAATACGGTAAAAGTGGTAATAAATGAAGGGTGAAAAAGACGTAATTTGTATTAGATTGTACGCAGGTATCGGGTGCGTGCCACCGCCGAACTATGTCCCGCGGCTGCGTCGGCCCGGCCCGGCACGGCAGGTACGGCAGCTCAGAGTTGGCGAGGAGATGACGGTGCGGCCGGCGCGGCGGACGCGTCGCGCGCTACTGGACGTCGAACTTTAGCAGCGTTAGGTACGATTGGAACTACGCAGCGTACTAAACGACGGCTAGACCGCCGTCTCCGTGTGGCTGTGGGATGACAGTCGTTCCACATCGATCTCAGGAATAGTCAATTCGTCTGGGATGTTGTCCGCATACTCTATGGAAGAAGTTTGCGACAACCTCTTAGAGAGGGAAGTTTGTTTTCGGAGCACCTCGGCTAGGGAAGCATTGCTGTGCTCGCCGTATCGAGCATCTAGGCCCTGTCGGAAAGCATTAACTACTCGGATCTGAAATTAACAGAAAACACCAAAACGAACAGAATTAAAAAAAGGAACATTCCCGAAAGAAAATGTTAGCGAGCTGTTAGCACATTCGGGAAAACAGATCGTGCAAGATATATACTCAAGCCCCATAGACTGGTTTCTCCAGTGACGTAGTTAACAAGCCACATCACAATCCTAAAAAAATTCTTAAGTATTTTTTTAAGGCCACTCAGTAAAGATATATAACTTACAAGCTGCATTAAATAAATTAATTTATTAGTTGTGTCATATGCATAACCTAATCTATATCTATCTATCTATATTTTTACTACGGAATAACTTTTGCAAATAATTTTGTTCTTAAATATACAAATAAATGCGCCTAAGGAAACTAACTAATAAAGGTCTCTAAAACATAATCAAGAGCAAAAGCAAACCAAACAAATTAATGGATACTATCTTTGGCACTAAGAGTTTATATTTATCATCTCGAATTTATTGAACTTAAAAAATAATCTATATATTTACCTTAATAATCATTGTGCTTTTTTAAGCAATAATTTCCTTCACAGATTTTTATTCTATGAGATCAAAACCGAAAATCTTAAAGTAATATTCCAAATGATGGTATAATCGAATATTATTTTTTTACTAGGATTTTACTCCATAGGAACCATGATATTTGGCCGTGAAAGTTTATGTATATTTATTTTCCAATATTTAAGTTTTACATATTATATTAAAAAAAAATGAGAAAAATGTAAAAATTTGAAGCATTATAAAACACAAAACAAAATAAAAAATTATCTTATTATTTTAATAATTAGCTTAAAGAGTTTTAAAATTATTTTTTACTTTAGGCTTTAATAGTAAATAAAATGGCTGAAAGGCTTAGTGTTAGATTGTAACATAATTTATCTAGTCTGTGATTTATTGCAGCTAATTCTGTTCTTCAAACAATACTCTACCGATTGGCCTAAGGAAGTATTACAAGCATCAAGCAAGCCGTCGAGTTTTGCAAACGCAGTGTAGCTTCAACTTTTACTCTACACACAAAATTAGCTAATACGAGGAATATGCAAATAAATTTATAAAATGAAAACTTAAAATCAAAATTATACGTTAAAATGGTGTAATAACATCAGTTGCGAATATTATATACACTTAAAATTTGTTTTTTGGTAACGAACAGCTAGCGAGGTAACGCGCTTTCGACGGCTTGCCAAAAAAGGCATTCTACTTTGAGCTAACATTTAATTGTAAGTGGTATCTACTGGAAATCTAAATGACGCACACACACATACAGTTTTTACTAATACCTAAGAATTTTTTCAGAACTAGAGAAATGTTAGAGTCGCCAAAGATATAGGACAGTTATCTAGGAAAGAAAATATTTTCTAAACTTAAAACGTACTTACCAAAAAAATCTTTGATTTTAATTTCTAGGTGTTTAAAAACTAACTCAAATTGGTGCTTTAGTGAAATGAAAATAAGAAAAGCTTTAAGCAAGTTCCTGGATTAATTTATTATTATTAAACGAACATTTATAGACTTTGCCTCAAAAACTAATTTTACATTTTGGGTAAATACTTAAAAGTTTCTATAAAAGTAGGTATTAAGCAACTTAGTCTTCCCCTCCCTATTAAGTTACACCCATTGTAGTTACAGAGCACACCGACCTCAGAGTTCGTATTGGGAGCCTAATTAGATTGGCGAAATCAAATTACTTTGGATCTATTTTAACTAAACTTAAAAATTAGTTTTTTTTCGATAGAATTGGATAAATCAATCTGAATTCGGCAGTCAAAATTGGCTTAGTATAGCAATAATATCTATTCTATTTAAAATCATTAAATAAACCGTGATAAAATTTAATGGGTTGAAGTTTAAATGAGTACGTGCCTATTATTGTTCATTTAATAATTTGGTAAAAGGTCCATTATCAGTGATCTGGGTAAATAACGGACCAAAAAAAATCGCAAGAACTTTAAGATGCGCATTCCTAAGCCTGTTACTAACATTTCACTAAAAAAAGGACAGTAGTATTGCAGAAGAATCGTGCTTGAGACAAGATTATTAACTTAATGTTAGTAGGATTTTTCAGTTTATTAATTTTTATGATTTGGTTATACATAAACCGATTTATGTAAATGACTTAAGGGGTTATCTACATGGCGTATTTTTAAAAATGCATATTAAGGATTTATGAATTAAAAAAAAATAAATGGGAGAATCCATTCTTGGAGCCAAATTAAGGTAGATTTTTGTTTTAATTTATTGAGTTATCTTAGCAATTACTTTATTTCTACTTTTAATGTATGTACAAACATTTATTTGATCTATGAGTTTGAAGCTCGACTAAAAATCTACCTTTAAAATAATAGTAAGAACAAACATGCAAACTTCATATATACATGCCGCACCACTAGCTGTGGCTTGCATACATACACGTGAAAGAGGCTGTCTGACAGTATCTACCTGTCAATGTACTTGTGTTGGTTTCATGCCGTGATTGGAACTCAGAAAGGCAGGATACAAAGCAGTAGGAAACTAAAAAGCTGAGCCTCCAGTCAACTTTAACATATATATGGAAGGAACAAGATGGAGGTTGGGTTTTAACATCGATGGGATTATCGACACTTAACTTGGAATCTAACATATTATTCTGACTGTTAAATAGTTTCCATTATTTGAAGCCCATACAATAAAGAAACTTCTTACCAAATCATTGCAGTTCCTGTAAGAACAAGTTTGATATTATTTAATAACCGGAAATAATGACAGAAAAACAATAACAAATATGGAGTTTTAAAGTGCTGATTCTGTATTGCATGGGGGGTTATCTTGAATAAATAGTCAGATGAATATGTTAGACCCTTTGGGGTACATCGAGATTATTTTAGTAAATTTGATTATAGAAATTAGAGCTGTCGAGTAAAAAAAAAACAAACAAGACAGCAGGCTAGAGTAGATCGAACTGCAATGTTGTTACACCGCAGCTTATCGATGAATAGCAAGCAGTCGGATCTTGTCATACCGAGTGATAATTCAGGATTAAAAACATTGAACTTGCAATTTCCACAAATAACACAATTTAAATTGTTTGAGCACCACTTAAACACACACGAATAACAATGTTTATACATACAGTTTTTACCAGATATTGCTTAGATTGCTTACTTGACTTTGCCCCACCTGTATGTATGTATATATGTGGGTATTAGTAAACACACCAAAAATTGGATAGAAATAAAACAATTATTAACAAATACACACATAAAAATAAAAAGGCCACTTAAAAACAACTTGGCATTTAGTCAAAAATAAAATTTGTCAATAGATTTATAAACTTTTTATTTAAAAAAAAAAATATCGCAACTGTGTTAAAAACAAAAAACTAAGTACACTTTTTCAATGAAATGGTGTATATGCTGCGACACAAGTTGGATACACACAGTGGCTCAAAATTAACCCAACACTATACAAAAAAACCAGAAAATTTTTGTTTTTGTTAACAAACTAGTCTAAATACTGTAGTTAGCTTAAAATCTATATTGTTCTTTTATAACTGCTACCAATGAACAATTACAAGCTTCTTTATAACATTAATTAAGCGACGAAATTACAGGACAAAACAATTTAATAATATATTTGGAAACCCAAAAAAAATAAGACAAATATAATCTATCGATTGAATTTGATAGTCTCTCTTAAAACTTTTTTTAAAAGCTGATGAATGGCATTAAGGCCAGTTTTAAGGTTCTTAGAAAAGAAATAAATTATTTGTTATCAAAGGACGTGTGACAATGTCTTACAATTATACACATAAAGCGCAAATATTTGGTGAAAGAAAATCAATTTACTTCTATAGTTTTTTGCTTTTTTCAGTTTCTACAAACGTTTTGAGGGTTATTTAAGACAATGTTAGCAATACCAAGGGTTTTTGTAAAAATTGTAAAACCTATTAATTTTTTCTTAAACCCTGTTCTTGCGAGTTTTTATGGAAATATAACTGTTACAAAAATACTTTTGTATCTGTCCCTAGCAAACACTTTAGCAACTGCGTTTTTCACTTACGATGTTTTATTATCCTAAAGAAACTGTCTAAACGACATTTTTTCTAAAAAATTGCATTTTTTAGCATATTTTTTTTTTAATCTATATGTAACGACCGTATGATTATGTAATTAGCAAGGTTATCATTTTTTATTTTAATAACAAATATTAATCATGTAAATAAATCATGCTATAACAATGTCAGCAGATAGGTTAAACCATAACAAGGTTATATCGTAGCAAGGGCAATCGTAGGATTTTGGTACAACATCACGAAATGAGCTACACTAATTTGTATAAATTGTGTATTCTGAAATTAATAAAACGAGTATTGTACAGTTGTTAAATCGTATTTTACTCAACCTAGGAAACTAGGGAATAAAAGGATTAGGAGAAAACTTCCCCTCATTCCTTTCAGAAACTAAAAAAAAATTAAAGACATGCTTACAAAAAATTCCAAAATTCACGTAAGAAACGACCTTTAGGTATATTCGGAAACTATAGGAATGCTAATTTATTTTTTAAACAAAACACACACTCGAACACACTCAGACGGTAAATAATAAATTTATAACATCATAACCGCAACTGGCTAGTAAATATCAGTTATTCGTTTTCACAGGAGATAATTCATAAATGTTTTTTAAAGGTTGGTTTAAAAACCTGTGTATTTTTCCTTACACCACGCTATTAAAAGCTTTTAAGCAATAATAACTGTTACAAAAATACGTGTGTATCTGTTCGTAGCAGGGATTTTATTCACTGCTTTTCGTCACTTGAAATTGAAAATAACCTGTTTACCTTCAGAAAACTATAAGAACGCTTACTTTTTATCTAAAATAAAATAAAAACTATAAATAATATTAAGTCTAGGAACTTACAAAGCAACTGGCAACAGAATATATTATTAATATTTCGGTAGCGTTTTCCTAATGTTCCGTGCATGTTATTTACAAATTTTATTAAATTATAAACGTCGAAAAACAATAAAAGGTAAGTTTTCTGGTTTATTAAGTATTAGCTCTGAAAGTTTTACCTTGAGTCAACTAAAAAGTGTAGTATCCATAGTACGCGCACATACGAAAAAAATATAAAAATTATACAGTACCAAAAAACAATTTTATTGTAAACAATTTTATACAAATAAATAAAAGCCTCTACATTAATTTAACAAACAACACTAGAACTATGTGCAAAGAGGCTGTTATTACCTATAAAGAAGCATCAGGCGCTAATATAATATTCGAGATATAATCATTAGATAAATATTCGAGGCCATAAAAAAAGAAGGTATTCTTTGTGACCGGGCAAGCGAAAATAAGTTTTAGTCTATGCTGTCACCGTATTATATTTACTAAAATTAAAAACTTACAATTAATTTTCAAGAACAAGTTAACATGGTAAGTTTTTCTAACAATTATGATCTCTATGTACAGTAAAATCACTCAACAGTTATAAGCAACGAGAATGCAGCAATTAAAATTTTTAATTCTTAACAACTTTCTCAACAGCTTTTTACTATGCTGTTTCAATCAAATTTAAAACTTTTTAAAACCCATTGTTTTTTTTAACATTTTACATCCATTTCGCGTTTGTTGTTTCGTTGGACAAACTTGGCTAGTAACAAGTCTAATAAGAATAGTTACAGTGTGTCATATTTTAGATATGTAACCCTTTTATAGTATTTTATTATTGCTAAACAAAATCATTAAAATACAAAATCTCTACAAGATTTGCTTATATCATTTTTTACTAATTAGCCACTTACAAAACTAATACAAATCAAACAAAAGAATACGTGATTTTCTTTCATCTACTATATGAAAAATTATAAGAAAATCATTGAAGTTTAATTAAGACGTCTTAAAAGACAGTATTTAAACTGATTATCCTTTTGTAAGAAAATCTTCCTTAACGCAAGAAAGAAATAGATTTTGAATAGTCCTTGTGGATTTCTCCATATCGGTATGGATAAAAATATCAGAAATTTTTTTCTAGTCCTTGTAGATTTTCTCAATATATCACAAATATAAAATAAATGTTTTAATCATTGATCATTAGACCCCAACATTAGTATTCCTACTTTAGGTAGTAACAATCTCTGTGAAAGCAAAGGTAAAACGAATAAAACTAAATTCATTTTGTTATGAGCCAAATCGTCCCTTAATAAAATCCGTCCAATTTCGTATTATTTTTGCTTAGCAGCATAGTTTTTGTATTATCTAATCTTGATTAAAGCTTTTTTAAATAATGTTTGAGAAAGTTATCAAAACATTAAAAAAATTTAATTTGTGGGCCATTTTGCTCGATGCGATTGTGTGTAACATAAAATTTCCTGGCTTCTTACTTCATAAAGTTCAATATTTACATTATTTATATCAAAAGTTTTTGAATATAGGTTATAAACAAGTGGTTTTCCCTAGCTATTAGGTATGTCAAACGAAAAACAAGGGGTTATAGAAGGTATATCTTCGAAACTAAAATAAACGCGGTCGAAAAAACTGCCTGGCTATATTGAATGATAATATTTAAAGTTAAATTTATTAAATAATTTAAGATTCGGCCGAGTTTTTAATCGTTTTGAGCGATCTTATGCATCTGTGAACTACGTGTTTTAAACAAAAACGAAACCAAACAAAAGGATCATGCATCATGCTAAACACAACTAAAAAAACACAAAAAAATCGGAAAACAAATAACTACAAACGGAAAAAAAAATAAAAGAAAAAGTACTTCACTGCTTCAACATTGGCAAAGGCTACACTGGTTTATAAATATATCTGTGGGATATGGAAGCTTTGAATAATACCAAAAGGTAGTTTTTAGTGCCTTTTTAGCGCAATCTGAAGCAGTGGAAGCGATTGCGCGCCAAATAATTACAAACAAGAGCGAATAGCGCATACGAATTACACAGCGGACAGAATAGATGTAGGAAAAGCAGCTTACAGCTTGGTCAGTTGAGCTCTTGCTGTATGGAACCGGAATCAAACGTTCTTGTAATTCACCACCTATCACCTTCAAGAGTAATAAAGGGCAACATTAAAGAGTGATTCGACAGACAGTGATAGACACAAAACAATAAAGTGCACAGAATAATAGACACTACTAAGTAAACCTGAAAGAAGATTGTAAAAAAAACAGCGCGCATCATATATACAGGTCATAGTTTTGGTAAAGCCTACATACTTGCCCTGAAAATTCCTTTTAGCTATCCCAAACTAAATTTTTGATCGTTAAAAGATAAGTGTTCTGAAATATCTAATACTTCCATAAATTTTAATAAAAAAACCGTTTTGTAACCGGGCAGTACTTTTTTTCTCAACAGAACACTTCTCTTTACAAAAAAATATATTAACATGCAATAATAAAATAAGCAACATACCCGAGGTATTTCGTCAAAGGGTTTTGGATATTTTTACAGGTTGAAAGTCATATAAGCCTCACATTTAGGATATAAATTGCTTATTTTCGGGACAAAATGCATCTTACCAAATCTACAGATTTAATTTCTTTATAACCCCACAACAAAACAACTAACACTATTGATGTTGTTTTCGGATATTTGCAAGTTGTAACAATTTCCAGCTACATGTAACACATTTATTTACAATATTTCGTATATTACAATTACCATTTTGTGAGGGTAATGGAGGATCTTTTCCCCTAACTAGTCGATTACCTATCAATTGCTCTCCAATGCATCAGAAAAATTAGATCGATTAACAGGAGGTGACTAAAGTTTAGGTATTTTATTTACTTAATCATAAAGATTTAATGACATGTCTGTTGCAACCTACAGTGTTAAGTGTAGAAAATTTATACCAGAAATGTTTTGGTATAGTATTTTTCAAGATATAAGAAAATGACCAGAAATATCGATTATCTCTGACCGCAATAAAAATCCTCGAAATTGGTGCTTTATGGCCATGCCAATAGGGTTGAGAACAATTCAGGGCCGCACTAAGACATCCGCAAATAAGACATAGATCTTGATGTTGTAAATCGATGTAGGTCTGGGATAATTAGTAACATACCTAATAGTACCATACAATTGATTTAAGTTTACTGATTCAGAAGCAGTCGAGACTTTTAGTCATTTTCTTATATCTTGAAAATACTATACGTGGGCATCCTTAAATGGATTTGGAGGAAAACGAGCAAACAGATTCAAGAGGTTAAGGATGCGCTTTCCTACAGTAGGAGTGATATGATTATTTCTCGGTTCTTGTAAACGTGCCGAAAAAATGTTTAGTAAGTTTAATAGAGTTTTCTAAAGTTTGGCAAAAAGGCTATAACAAGATAACCATTTGTTTTTTTATCAAAAAATTTTAAAAAATATAAACATTCCGGTTTGATTACAAAAGTGAGAGTGTTGGCTTATTTATAATTTTTGTGCCTTTAAATCGATAATACTTCACGTAGGTAATATTGATCCTCAGGACCGACTAGCAAGGGGTCCGGATTTTTTTTTAAATTAACAAAAATTTACAAAAATTCAATATTAGGTTAGGGGTCTAGCCAAAACCCCCGCATTAAATAAATAAAGTATTTTTGAGCTTCTTATTTGGTTGTTATGTTTGTATTTTACAACAATTTTTTTTTAAATAATTTATTGAAGAATGTAAAGCTTTATATTCGCAATAAACATGTCTGGTTATTGTATTTATTTCAAAAGTTATCCTTTTTTGAGTTTTTGACATAAGAAGGCAAACGCATTTCAACTTACGAAATTTTACAAAGGGAAAAATATCCCCAACTTGGGAACTAATTTAAACTTTTCCTAACTTCCGATGTACATGTTAGCGTAATACAACAATCGAATTTGTATTCATGTGTGTTTTTATTATGACTAGTACTTTTTTACTCTTAAAATCGACCGGACGTCTTGCTTATATTAGTACTCTTTGCAAATGCTAAGGAAATATAATATTTTGATCTCTGTAGAAACAAGCACAATTCCCGCTAACTAAGTTCTCTCTCTCATAAACTTTGTGGACTTATTATGAAAAATGTGTTTAAGATAAAATAGATACTCAATTTTAAACATTTGTTTACTTATTATTGTAAATGAAATTAAAAAATGCAGTTTCAATAGTACCACCGATATGTTTGTATAAAAAAAATAACGTCTAACATATTTTAATAAAGAACATGTAATAAAAGACAAATTATATAATTTTATTTAACGATAAGATAATTACATATTTGCATATTTTTATTATTTCCAGGTTTGTTTCCTGCTTTTGTAATACTAGTACGCATTTTTAGTTTATATTACCATTCGTTTTTTTCTCTTTAGTATAAAATTTTTTTTCCATATTTTACAGAAAGTGCTGCTTTTTAAAAATGTTTTACTGTTAAATAAAATTAGTCAGTAAGGTTTGGGATTATAAAGAAATAAAACCAACTAAAAAACTCCATCCTGTATATTGACTAAAAAAACTGAAGAACAAGGAATTAACAAGCTGTCGCTGTATTTTTTGCAATAATAAGAAAACGTGGAGCTAAATATGCTTACACGTGATCTATAAAAAAAATGTGTTTAGAGAAAAACAGACACACGATAGCTCAAACGTGTGTACTCTCGCCTTGGCTCAGTGCCGAATATGATGAACAGAGCATTAAAAAATTATATGCGTATTATAATATATATATTTAAATTATATTAGCGTAAATATGCACAACACTGTAACACTGTAACACTGATTTTTCGATACGGATTGATAAAAATACTGTCAGAAAATAAAAAAGTTTTCCAAGACAAACTAAAATTAAGTCCTTATAAGTACCGCTAGCGTTTTGTGTATATTTACGTGTTGGTGCAATAGAGCGTGTTTTTTTTTAAATGCCTTTAAAAATATGTAAATAATGAGTAACATGTAATGCGTAATTATTGTGAAAACAAAATAAAATAAGTTATTAAATGTAGTATGATTAAGTTCCCTATCATTAACTAGAATATCGAGAAATTAAGTAAATGTAGCCTGCTGACCCACAGCCTAGCGCAGCACATGATACAATTTATTTTGGCAAAAAAATAGCAAGATTCTTAATCTCACAACTCTTTGTTAATTTTATAATTTGAGATATAACGGATAAATATATCCCCGCGGTTTCATATATATGTCGTTGGCCGTTATGACACACAATACAGTTGACTCGCAAAAGTGTGCATGCGCTAAACAAGTTAAAAATAAAATATCATTTGTTTCCATTACCACTAACCTGAGAGTACTAACTCTAAAATTCTATACATACAGCTAGTCTACATAAATGACGAAATATTTTTATGTACAAAATAATACAATGTAGTAATGGTTTCGGTTTATGTCTATTAATAGTTCTAAGCTAACGAAAGGGCTAGTTAACCTGGAAAATTCCCAGACAAGTTTAATTCAACGATTTTTTTATATTTTTTCTATTGCTTCATTTGCATTTTAGCCACATTTATTTTCTATTACCTTATCCCCAACACTACTAGAGAAAAACTAGGTACTCTATTAATTTTTTTTAAATGTTATCTTTAACTAACATAGTGCCAAAAAAAATTGAGAATTAGCAAAACTCACACAATAGAGATCTCTAAGCTATAAAAACGTATCACTGTATATGAGTCTTTGTTAATAAAACTAGAGTGATATAAGCACTTTTTTATGTCTATTTAAGACAATTTAAATAATATCAAATTAAGACAATGTCCCAGGGTAATTTATTTTGAAAAGTGTTTTCTTGAAGGTCTTGGGTAATAATATAAAGATGTTTCTTGTCCTAAGTTGTTTAAAGCATTAAATGTCTGGGAATCACCCTTATGTGAATGTTATCTTAGACCTAGCTTAAGACCTTGATAATTTCATAAATGATTTTTATTGTTGCACCGGAAGGGCCGCAACAAAGCACTTGTTTTACGTGGCTAGTGATGAAGTTTAATTCTAAGCTAGTCACAATTTGGCCGTCAACTGGTTAACTATTTCGGCGATAGCTGGTATGATAAAATATTATAAACAAAGGAAAAAACACCAACAGTTAAAGGGAAAACACCAATGTAAACTATTTAATATTTACTTGAAGGTGGCTGGAGTTAATTACCAATTTAAACGTTGTATTTTAAATAAATTTTAAGTCCAAGAAACATCTTTAATTCTATTACATTTTAGTCAGTCATGCTACGAGAAGACTTTCTTTTCTTAAAATTTATTAAAACCTTACAAGACAAGAATTTATGAAAGAATGAACAATATGTTGACAGCTATGCTCTAGTAAACGTTACCCATTGAATTGTATTTTAAAAATAGGGCTTATTTTAACTTAACTAAAAAATGTGTAAATTTGTATAAAATAATCTCAATTCGTTAGCACTGGATTCTTAGTTATACTTTTTCATTGCTAATGGATCTCCATGTCTTGCTTATACTAGCAATGGAGAAGTTAAAGGTATGTCTTGAACCAAAGGATAAAAGAACTAGCTATGTGACTTACGATTCTTTAGCTAAAGCATAAAATCCATACTCCTTAAAAAAAATACTTCTAACAGGCGCACCAAAAAATCAACATATTACAAATAATTTTGAAATTTAAATTCCTCAATAAAAAATGGCAAGTTATCTTTCCTGATACTCAAAATTAAGCGCTAGTGTAATATTTATGACAGGCGTTTATTTTACAGCCATTCACCATTTTAGTAACTTCGTACTGGTTGAACGGACTAATAAATTCTGCTTTGTTAATCTGACACTGGATAACACTATTCCAAATGTGTTTAAATCTGAATTAATTTTGTAATAGGTAGTTGTAGTTTATAAATAACCAAAGCACTTTAAACAATAAAAATACATAAACCACACAAATGCCGCAAAGCCCCTCGCTTTATACAAACAGGTGCGTCGTTTGAGACCAGCTAATTTTTTATCTTTGGATAACTTATATTAGGATTATCTTTCATACATAAAATGCGTTTGTAGCACATTATTCCAATGATATAAAATTAACTGGTGCATATCTTAAAAAAAAATCGTCTAATTAAACTTTGACTGGGCCAGTGTGACATATTGGAAGGAAAAAACGGTTGACGACGGTTAAGGGTGAGGATACATGTTCGGGAGGGATTAAGGAGTTGCTAAAAACAAAAAACACACTAGTCCATTAGCATGGAGTGGCCCAGGCCGCAACGCTGGAAGCCTAAACTGGGCGTGCGCACTAATGTAGTCCCGTACAAATCGAGACGTTTTTTAATCAAGCTACCATTGGTTAAATTTGTGATGCTTATCTACTTGTCTATGTGAAAAATATAAATAAAGCTTGCAAAGATGAGAATATATAGCATAAAAAACCAAATCTGGTGGATAAAATGGGTTAGGATGGCTAAATATTCACAGAAACAATACTTTGGTGTATTTTTAGCCACCAGCACCAACTGTACTTATCCATCAATCACTAGAGTTTCTAAGCTAGTTTATATAATAAGAAAAGTTATTTAAGTATACTGTGTTACCACGCAATAGTAGGAGTAATGACTTATGTATATAAAAGATATAACCCAGATAACTTACAATTAGTTGTTTAACTCCTTGATTGTCAAGTGATATTCGGAATGTTTTCAAAGCAGCCGAAAATATTTATTTAAAATGGACAAAACATCTTTTCTTCAGAAACGCTTTGTTTCGGGAAAAAAACTATTTTAGGTTTTTTAATTTAGTTTTTATCGATTTACTTGATAAGGCCACATGTTAAAAAAAGATATGATGCTCTTCTCAGATAATTCTTTCAAGATTTTTTAAAATAACAAGATTAATAGAATTATTTACGGCAGCAAGCTAAAAATGTATTTAAAATTTTACTTTAAATGTTTTAAGCTTTTGTTTCTGAACTCTGAACATATATCATATGTTAAACTAAGTGTTTGCACACTATGCTCCTAGAAACATTTTTCTAGCTGTACAATAATTCCTTATTATTTTGAACACTTTTAAACACTCCAGGTATTAAGTATTATATAAGTAAATATACATATTTTATAGGATACATCAGCGGATAGATGTTTAATGACAAGTACGCATCAGATGAATTCAACCATACTGGGAAAGAAGTGCGCTCACCAGGTAGAGGATTCAAGCGAGCGTGCACGCACGCGCATGCGGCCGACGACCCGGCGCGAATACACGTGCGTACGCTGCGGCCAGGACCGACAGCACTAGATGCGCGTCTCATGCACGGGCTTAGGCAGGTCCGCGGGCGCGTATTGCGCGTGATAGGGAGGTAGGCGCAAGGTGTTGGGAGAAGGCGCGAGCCGCTGGTCGTCCTTGGGGCGTTGAGCCGGGTGCGCCGGATCTTCGTCAATGTAAGTGATGTCTGAGAGTGGCCGCGGGGGCCAAGGGCCGGTGTGGCTGCGCGAGCTGCGCAAACTGTGTAAGCTGTGTAAACTATGTACCGAGCGCCGCTCCTCTAGGTCCTCCAGGGTGGACTTGAAAGCTCTGATTACTCGCAGCTGCAAACACAGGGAAGCAGGGTCTCATCAGGCGGGCCGGGAGTGCATGCTCGCGTTCGACCGTGCACACGCACGCACGCTCAAGACGAGCCGATTATTATCGTTGCTCGCCCCCGACATTTATCATCATTTAATCATTTTTAAAGCATTTTAAAAACGAACACAATTTAGCGAATTAAGCTTTAGTACCTACGTAAAGCTAATGCTTAAAATTCAAAGTATTACAGAATAAAACACCTTTGTTTAAAGAAGTGCATGATACCCCAAAATATGCAATGACATTTTTTAAACTATTTCCAAAAATTTGATTAGATTCTAGATATTTAAATGTAAAAGCTAGTAATATTACAGTTTAGAATTATAATGTGTTTTAAGTGCAAAAACTAATTAAATTAATTTATTGCTGATACATACATTAAGGAAAACCAGTTTTTGTCTAAACCATAAGCAGTATATAAAATCATATATTAAAGTAAGCTTTAAATTACATATTTATTAACCGGTACAACGTTGATTTGTTAATTGCACTACACTTACTATAAGGGAGAATAACTGTACAGGGTCTTTGATTATATTTACGTCGCCTCTGGAGCCTTTATTTTTAAAGATCGAAAAAAATGTTTTATATAAAAATTGTATGATTTTTTCCATATTATCTTTTCAAAGTATCAGTGAAAAAATATCTCGATAAGAAAATGGAAAAATATAGGCAACTTCATCTTTTTAAATGGAACACCCTGTATATTATGCGCTGCAACGAAAGATCTTTTTTCTGATTTCAAATATATATACATTGATGATATTTGGGTGAACCGTTTTTGAGATATTTAAGCTTAAATTATAAATAAATTGCAAAAAAATTTCATATTGCTATCAAGAAAGCCATGGAAACAATCAATTGCTATGATTTATGTTTGATAAATATGACGTCTCCATATTGTATAAAGTTGAAGTTTATCATTTTAACTATTAAGAATTATTTATATTGTTTTTATCGATGGGCTATTCAGAAGAACAAAAACTCGCTATTGTGCGTCTTGTTTAAATTGATCCAAAATCAAGGAGGATATGTAGAAAATAACTAAATTATAAATTTATACAACATAACAATTTTTTTGTTTCGTGGCTTTCGATATCCGTATGATTTTTTTTCAATTTATTATTATTTAAGCTAAAATATCTCAAAAACACCAAATACATCAATGTATATATATTTAAATCAGATCAAATAAAACTTTTCGTTGTACCCATAATATACAAGTTTTACATTTAAAAAATTGAAGTTCTAAATTTTTCCATTTTTTTAAAAGCGATATATTTTTACTGATACTTTCAAAAAGATAACATTGGAAAAAGGCCCTACAATTTTCTATATAAAGAAGTTTTTCTATCTTCAAAGTAAAGGCTCCGAAGCACTAAATATAATCAAAGACCTGTACAGCATAAAACTGTTTTATTCTTTAAATATAGAAAATATAAATAACAAATTAAACTGCATGAAAATAAACAATTATTAATTTTGCGTTTCACTGAGCCGGTAGCACTATTTTTTATATGTTATGTAAGTCATTTATATATAAATATAAGGGGAATTCACTCCTAAATATGCTCCCTGCTGTTTTGCAACCGTGTTTGCAACTTTAGAATTTGTGCTGTTTAAAAAACTATTGAATCAGCACAACAAACAATAATCTACAACACGGGCCTCAACAACACAGGACAAACAAACATATTTCACTTACTTTGAATTACTTTTCTACGTAAATTTGGCCAATTAAAAAAAAAACTATTATAAATAGTAGGAGTAATATTCTCGAATATCGATGACTTACATACCAGTTTTCGCTAATGTTGAATGATGATAAATGTCAGTAGCTTTAGTAAAATCACACTCAAAAAGTCACAAATTGTTGAGCTAATTTGACTTCCCTTTTTACGCCAGTTTCACGCCACATTTACAACTTTGGCATAAACCTTGATGTCTTGACATTTAGTTAATAAAAGCCTCTCAAAATCAAAATCTGCTAGTCAAAAAACCAAGGTTAGATACAACGCTGTCACACTATTCCTTACAATGAGCACAGGGGAATTTTTTTCTAAAAATTTATAACTCTGTCTCAAAAAAGTGGTCCCAAAGATTAATAGTTTACAGCGGAAAACGCCGTCCTTTCTTTTTTTTAGCTGGTGATAATTTAAACTCGTCTTCTAAGAGGTACTGGTATTTTTTGCCTAACCCAATATTAATTAAATAAAATATTTAGCGGTAAATATATACAGTATGACAAAAATTAAATTTATAACATTAAAAACTTGTGTTATTGACTAAACCAGTTATTAAAAAAAATATATAATTAAATCTTTAACGCCAACAGTGCTTTTAATACATATAATTATAGAAACGAAATATTTCGTTGGCATTTAAATCAATTTCAATATTAAAAATGATCAGTTGGTGGAATTTATTTTTTTATATACATACATTTGTACCTTTCAAAAAATGCAGTAGTGTTACCGCCGACATATAGTATCTATAAAAACTAATACCTTAAGCTATATCCCGATGATACCCAAAGTGTATGAAACACGACCCCAGAGATTGAGTACGATCTCCAAGGAGTCCACGTCAACCGTCAAAAACCCTTTGGAAGATGATACATTTATAGAACTCAATTTACGTTAGCAGGGAGTCTACATGGCAAGTGGTCCATGAAACAACAAAATTTAAGGTTATATGCAGTACATCCCCCATTAATATTTAGGCAATGTCATCAAGAAATCTACAGTCGGAATAAGTAACTTAAGATAATTTAAAAACTGTCCGATTTTATTGGCAATTTCTAGAAACCAGTTTGATGTATCTACAAATTTTACACGGGGTTTTTGTTAACACAGAAAAAGTGAAACATGTTTTTAAATACGATTATATAGGGTAGCCCAAATTAGTGTGATCTCAGAGATGAAACGAATTAAAAAATATGTTAAATGAAGACAGTTTTAGACAATTTTTTTTTAATTATTCGCCCTCGCAGTGTGGTTTGATTCGTTTCGGTTTTTAAAATAGTAAAAAAACTAAAATGTTGCATTTTTCAAAGTAGACGGCAGCTTTTTTGTCTTATTTTTTTTTCAGCAATTTTCCATAAAAAATTTAAACGTAAAGTCAGTTAAGTAAAGGAAACGTTTCTGTTTTCCTAAATCATCATGTACTTCTTTTCTCATATTTAATTTTTGTAGGATTAATAATCCACATAGATTTTTCATTTTTTTTTTAAATGACGATACCTATTAAAAAAATCACGTTTTTTGAAAAAGTGCAATTTCAGTGTAAATCTTATTAATTGGACGCCCATAACTGGTTTTAGCAAATATGCCACTAGAAATGTTATCACTATAATAGAAACATAATATTTAAGATAACCATGCCCACCCAGTAAATGATACATTTTTAGAATAAATTTGATATTTATTTATTCGGTATTATTGCAGAATTTACTCGGGAAATATTTTTCAAACAAAGTAGATACTTTTTTTTTGTACTATTATGATAACAAAACAAAGGCCCCATTGACCCCCATTGACAACACTACAGTTTTAAAAGTGTCTTAGTTAAATCCTTGTTACTGGGCTACACCTGGCTTTGGATTACTCCCAATAGTAGTGATTTTGAAATATGTATAAATGCCAGCGAATTTTATAAAAATATATTTATTGAATAACACCGGTTAGGTCAAAATATCCAGTAGTACTCCTTGAAGCACTTAATAGCAAAAACCTAAATTAAATAAAAAAGTAAACACATTATATGTACAAAATCAGAAAAATCAAATTAAAAAAATGATTACAATGCCTAGCAGAATAATAATGTGAAAGGTAAAAAATGCTGCTTGGTTAAAATTAAAAAAAGTGCAGAAATTAAAGTGTGTTTACTTTCCTCCAGTTTAATATCTTAGTAATTAGTATATTGGTAAGTGTGATTTGTTAAAATAATGGTTGATTAGTTATTTACAATTCCCAGGATCGTCAATGTTGCGGAAACGTGAAGAAAATCAAAAGATAGAAATAGAGACAGGTCAAAGAAAGAGCGTAGAGGGCATAATACTCTAACATACGTTTTTAGTACTCTAATATCATCAAGACAAAGCGTTAAATAATCATTCGTTAAAACACCATTCATTAGTTAGTATTAAAAGCGGCGGTTAAATGGTCTTCAAAGATTTACACAACCATCACCCAGTCATACCTAAAAACACGCACTAGTTTTCTAAAGTAAAAGATACTATTTCTTAACCATAACTTCATTTCATTTAAGAGGTATGATATGATATAACCTGTCGTGTTTCAATCTAAAGAAATATCTACTCGCCTGGAATAAAGGCTTGCCGAGCGTTTTTTTAAATATGAATGCATGAACTAAAACAACTTATTTCACAAGGCATTTTGTATTAAATTCGTTAATGATAAATATCTTTCGAATTAGCAACTCACAAGATTTACTGGCATTGAAAATAATTTTCTTAAAAATAAAGACCCATAATAAAAATTTTCTACAAGAATGTTTTTATAACGCAACTATTAGCTTCTTGGGTGGTTTTTTTTCATGCTTCTTATGATTTTAGGACTGTTTTTCAAATTATTTTGAATAATTTAAGCAACATTCCATTTAGCATAAAAAAAGTGAGTATTGCCACTAAATGAGATAATCCCAAACGTACATTTGTAAAAGTTTAAAAAACGGATCACAAGAGCAAGAATAACTTTTAAAATTATATTTTTTTACCAACATACTTTCGTAGCTATCTTTTGCATGTATAATGCTTCATGTAATTGGTTTATTGCAATATTATTTAAATTATCTTAAATATGCTTAAATATATCCTAAAACCTCTTAATTTTACGAAAAATATATAAAATACAAGAAACTTTGTTCTATATTTCTTGATCTTGTCATGCATAGCGTAAGCTCTAAAAAAATAAAACGTCATTTTATCAGTGGTCGGTACTTAAATAATGTTTTACTATTTTTTTCCTGAAGTGAATAAAAATTGTAGTGCTGTATTTAACATTTGCTTCGAGAAAAGACGGCTCTATCTGCCTAAATAAATAATTTTTAGATTAAAACAAAGTGTTAATAATAAATTCTCAGATAAGCATTCCTATTCACAGGTAATCCTATCGACTAGTGACACACAAATATAAGAGCTAAAGAGAGAAACAAGTGTGGTTAACATAATGGGTACATTTGTTAAAACTAACGTTAGAAACTGCCATCTTGAACACTAGTAACGTCAAATATCAGCGGTAAAGTTTTCTTGAAATTTGTATCCATATGAGATAGCGAATTTGTTTTTCTTTAGTACATTTTAAAATTCATTCCTAACATCTTAACTGCGACCAAATTCTACATAAAAAATCTAAATAAAAGTGTGAATTTTTAAGTACCAATGCATAAAGAAAACATTTTAGTATGTTACTGTACCCTAGAGAAACACGTGGTAACGACGTTTCATTACGACTTTTAAAGCTTTTTACAGTTTTTTTGAATACAGAACAAAATTTCTAGATTTTTGTCTTAAAATGTAATTTTATTTTGGACCATTATTTTTTTATAAATGCGTATTACATTCATGAATAACCAAAAGTTGTCCACAAAGTGAAATAATTGTAGCTGTTTTCGGGTTCGGTAAATTACTGTTCTAGAACCGTCCGGCGCTTGCGCAGTTCAAAATTGCCTGTTCGGGTTTTAAAGACCTGTTCTCGGACTTTTTAATTCTGAGTTCGCGTTTTTCTAGGAGTACATTGGGACAGTTCTAGAACCGTCCGTATCGGTGGATTATGATTGCGTTCGAGATTTTTAAATGTCTGATAATCCTGGAACTGTCAGAGAACGATTCAAAGTATTGAGCTACCGCGCATACATTTCTGGGCAGTTCTCGGATAGTTCAAGAACCGTTCGTAAAACGAAACCCGAAAACAGCTCAAGTAACATTGTGTTTTCCTTTTTCGAAATAAGTGTAGCTCAAGGCGCCTTTATTCACTCTAGGTTAGCAGACTTAAAACATATAAAAATATGGTAAATTTTAAAACAAAAATAATAATAAAGAAAAAAAATATAAAGGGTGTTCCTTAGAAACATGCTAATATTTATGGGGGTGATTCTTGGACTCATTTTAAGAAAAAAACTTCCTACTTATGTCCTTAAAGTCTTAACTTTTCAGATACAGGTTGATAAAGTTTTTTTTTTAAAAATCAGTTTTTTTTTAAAATGACTAAGATACTATTGTAGACATCTTTATGAAATTTGGTGCATGTCTTTTATGCATCAAGGTGCATTTTCTGATGTACAAAATTTTTTATTTTCTCTACCAGTGGCGTCCGTAGGGGTTTTGCATTAAATATTCTTAGAGAACAAAATACTAGGCCACTGCTTTTTTTTAATAAAAATTACTTTTAAAGTCCTTATTCATTTTTGAGCAAATTTGATCTCCTGGTTTTTCTTTGTGTGACGCATAATTTTTGCTTAAAAAAATATAAATCGTTTTATTTAGGATTAATTCCGATTTATCATTTTTGAAAACATAAATCTGGTTATCCTGGAATAAATGACGTTTTTACAAACGTCGATGCTTTAAAGTAATAGCTGTGGACTTAAAGTAAGTTGTTGGTGTTAAAAACCATCACAGCGCATCATTTATTTGATTTTTAAGTGGTTATTGAAGTTATTTTGGTTGTCCGCTGTTTTTCTGAATATCAGTAAATATGAATGCTATTCAAAATTTTTATAACAATCATGTGTGGGAGGAAGAAACCCCCCATGCCATAACCGAAACCCATTTTTAACTAATGTATGAGCAGGAATTATTGGTGACTATCTAATAGGCCCAGGACGCCTTGATGGTCCGCCTTATTTACACTTTCTCGAAGAACTACGTGGGTTGCTTGAAGATGTGCCAATTGCGTTAAGGAATCGAATATGGTACATGCTCGATGAAGCCCCTGCTTATTTCAGTGTAATTGTCCGAAACCATTTAAATACAGTTTATCCTAATCGTTGGATAGGTCGCGGAGGACCTCAGCAATGGCGAGCAAGTTCCCCGATCTCAAAAGTTTAGATTTCTTTTTACCGTTAATACTTTAGAAGATTTAAGAGACCGAATAGTTGCCTCGTGTGATACTATACGAAATACGCCGGGGATATTTGAACGTGTGCGTAATTCCATGCGTAGACGGGCGGAAGCATGCCTATTAAGTGAAGGTGGCCATTTCCAAAAAACATTATAATCAGTGTTAGTATTACTGGTAAGTAATAAATTTGAGCCATTCATTTAAATTTACTTTCATAAAATGAAAGAGAACTCGTTTTTGTGCAAGCTGAAATCCTCACTGAAATTCTAATGTGGTAATTATGTTTTTTTTTCTTAAAGTAAAATTAGTTACTTATTTCTGAACTAATTACCAATTGATATTAAACGAACTCAATAGCTCAAAAAAAAAAGATTTCCACACGACCAACACCGCATCAGGATTTCTCCAGTAATACGGTTTTTATTTTTTTAAGTGAAAACCATGCGTCGGACAAAGAAAAACTAGGAGATCAAATTGGCTCAAAAATGAATGGGGATTTAAAAAGTAATTTTTATTTTAAGAGAAAGCAGTGGCGTAGTATTTTTTCTCCAAAAACATTTAATGCAAAACCCGTACGAGCGCCACTGATAAAATAAAAAAAAATTGTACATCAGAAAATGCACCTTGATGCATAGAAGGCATGTACCAAATTTCATAAAGATGTTTACAATATTATCTTAGTTATTATTAAAAAACTGTTTTTTTTTAACTTTATCACTCTGTATCTCAAAAGTTAAGACTTTTAGGACATACGTTCGTAGGAAGTTTTTTTTCTTAAAATGAGTCCAAGAAGAACTGCCCCCTTAAATATTAGCATGTGTGTAAGGAACACCCGGTATAATAATTGTTATTAGTCGAAAATTAAGGGACTTATCAACGTTCAGTGTGGGATTTAAAATTATACACTGGAAACTGTCAAAATTTAACAATTTTATAAAAGACAGTATTTTCTCTGACATGACAATAGCAGCATAAGTTCAGAAATTACCAATTAATCAAATCCCTTTTTTAAAAATATGACTGTTGGTATGCTCTCAGACTGGAAATCTATCAGATTTGTTTAACACTTGGATACAACAATCTTTCCCATACGAAAAATAGATAACATAATTTTTAATTTACATAAATTAAAGATATTTTTAATCACAAACGTACCGAGCAAGTATCTTTTACTCACCAGATTACATAACCTTCAAACATACACTAAAAAAAATTGGCTGTGTTGTCGGCAGCACGCTGTAAGGTATTGGTTTGGTAAATTGGTATAAAATTGGTAACAAAGAGACATATAGCATTGGTTCAGGTTACTGGTACCACTAAAACTAATTGAGGTACAGGGGAAGGGGCGACAAGACACATCCAGGAAGGTTTGCTCTAAGAATATCTAAAATGGTATAGAGTGCAACAGAGCAAAGTATCGGCAATCGCATCTCATCTAATAGAAGGCCTACTACAAACTACATACTTGTTTTGCGTGGCTGAATTTGCTTGAGGCACCCAACGGTTCCCTATACCTCAGTTTCTTTCATCGGTTCAGCTGGCTATTAAACGTATAAAAAATTTTATATTATTTTTTTTCTATGATCACTTGCGTCCGTATCTTTTCGAAATGTTTTTCAACCATATTTAAACATAACACAAAACTCTTCAACTCTTTACGTCGACACACCTCCTGCTAGAAACCTTTCTCAATTTTTTAACGTATCGTGTTATAATGTCTAAATACGGAAAAAAATCTAAAAAATCTTTTAAAAGAATCAGTTTGACATGTACTGCCGAGGAAGTGCAGTGTAACAGAAGCTTACAGGGAAAAAAGTTACTATTTTTATAATTCCAAGTTCGTTTAATTTTAATCTTGCTTAAGTAGAATATTGTCCAGAAATTTAACAACACATGTTAAGAAATGAACAAAAAGAAGAAACAGTATACTTAATAATAAAATATGATCAAAATATAACTTAGATTAATTTCAAAGCTTTCGTGTATAACAATTAATTTTTCTAAAAAGAATATAATTTTATTTAATATAGTTAGCAGCATGTGGGATGGGGCTGCGACCACCTATGTAGTTATAAATGAATGATTTTGTCAATTTAAATTTATATTTTTCCTTCCGTGCTGCGCTTCCCCGACAACGTACCCGTAGCTTTTAAGTTGGTTTAATACAATTGTGGCACAGAAACTAAAAATATTGACTGTAGAAACTTTACATACCCTTTTAAGAAGAAAAAATGTTCAAATATACAATTATTTTATACTAGAAACAAAAAACATAGCCTTGGAAATTCGTGAGCAAACCTGGACATTATACCGTTTCTCCCTGCCACACAAAATTATTTATTTTTATAAACATTACACAAATCCAACATTGAAGAGTAACAAATATTAATTCTTCTTAGTCGCTTTAAGATGTCAACTTGCTTGTTTATACATTTTACATCACTGTACAAAGTTTTTAATAATATTTCTAGGTTTGTGTCTCTTTTATTTAATCATACGATTGTATTTTACTACTTTATATATTCGTAATGATTTTAAAAAGAGAAGCATATCTAAAATTATGATTAGAAACATTTAGCAATGGCTGAAATATGGCGCTATTTTTTTTGCAGCTTACAGATCTTCAGAAAATGTTAATATCATAAATCAGCTACATCAAAAATGTCACTATAAAAAAATTAAATTTGGCCAAAACTTCTTAAATAAATATTATAAGATATTAATAATAATTTTGGTGGATTTTTAAAATAATAAAAAAGTGTTAAATATAAAAGGTATTAAAAACTTCTACAGAAATATCAGCCAGGCATTTGACTGGTTTAATTTTCAACCCGAAGTACTAAATTTCTAAACTGGCTACTTGCACTACATTTTTTCTTCATTTTTATCGTATTTTATACAAAAATAAAGGTACCACTTAGAGTACCTCTGACATATAAGGGCGTGTATATATGACAGAACAAACGAAAACAAGTGAGATAGTAAAAACACGAGCGTATCAGTGAGAAAGACATATATTTTGTCACTCGATTAGACTCGTGTATAAAAGGTGCAACCTCAGACAACACAGCCATAAGATTTTTTAAATCACGAACTTTTCAGTATTTTCATCGAAACCTTATTTTGCTCTGCTACTTAAATCATTACTTACTGTTACTGAGATTGCTTGACAGTTAAAATAGCAGTGTCAAAAAAGGTTGTCAAATTGTTTTCTGTTTTTAACGTGATCTTTCAAACATGCACAAATATTAAAACTAGATGCTAACATTTGGGCAGCTGAGCTTTATGTATGTTGGTATTTAACAACAACTATTTAAATGGTTTCTACAACTACGCATGCAGGAATAGCAACCCAATAATACATAAAATGAAATGTTCAAAATGTCACATAATTTTATTTGTACTTTAAATAAAATGCTGTGTATTGGGTCGGTATTAACAAGAAAGTTAGTAAAAGCAAAGCGAGCATCTAAAGCTAAAAGAGAGTTAGAGAAAAAAAGAAAAGACAAAATTTAAAATATCACCAACTCTCTCGAAATGAAAAAAAAAAATCTGCAAGGACGGGAGTAGGTCCACTGCTGGCCTACTAGAAAACATTAAATGGTGATTTAGTTCACTACATTAAAAAAAAACTTTTTTAATTGCACCTGCAAGGCATTTGAGTTATTCTATTTGACAAACATTTAAAAGTAACGCTACAAAAAAATACACTGACAACTAGAAGCGAATAGTTACTTCTTGGGTGGACAACAAAGATATTTTTGACACAAGTAAAAGCCCCCACAAACAAATATAGGCAATAATGTATTTTTTTTAATTTTAATTTTACCCCAGAATGTAAAGTTTTTAAATAAATGGAATAACAAAAAGTTGACCACCCAAAACGAGTGATTAATATGGCGACACGCACTGTCAACTGTTAAGCAGCAATCATGCTGGTCAAATAAGACTAAAAGAAAAAAAGTGGTATAGGAAAACAAGGATGAGACAGACGGGGAAGGACCATATCTGAACTTGGTCTATTCTTTGCCTATAGAAAACCTATATTATGAGCTCTGTTCCAAAAATCAGTCACACATTTCATATCATTACATTTGTATTTGGGTCAAAGGCTCTAGGCATCTAAATTGCTTCTGAATGCAAACTAAAAGCCTCTGACTCATATCTCAATGGACCATCTTACCTCTGGCTTTAGCCCAGAGGCAACATAGTCAATTCGAGTAAATTTCGCTTTTTACAAGAACCGATTCAATTGTTCTACCTTTCTCAACAAAACTTACCTGCGTTTGTAACCTTGTAAGGCCTCTTATCCACAAAATCTGGCCTGCTCGGGGCTTTTTATCAGAATCTACGTCGAATTTCTCTTCTCCAATGGTGATAGCTTCGGTATATTCTTCAGGATGACCACGACCCCATCTATTACACAAAAATTATTTAGTAAAAACTTCCAAAAATTTTGATTTGGAAAATTTTATGAAATCTATATCCTTAGAATTAGAAATTAAAGTAATTAAGCGACTTATAAAATAATGCAACCAAATATTTTCATTTATCATAATTAAATATAAATGTATTAATAATGCTCTCTCCGTTAGCGTAGTGGTCAGTTTCACCACCCTGGGTTCGATTCCTAGACGGAGAGGCATTTTCAGTGCTTGGATAACGTTGACGGAACTGGGAAGGAATGGGTTAAACACCGGCACTCACGGTACTTTGGTATTTAGGTATATATATGAAGTATATAATATACATATATAATAATCCTTCGTGAGCTGTCATAAAGATTAAAAAAAAATGTATGGAATGCCTGCTTAGAAGAACATATCGTGAAAAACTAACCTTATATTAAGCAGTGGCGGCTCGTAATTTGTAACATTATATAAGTAAAAGTATCGTTATTTTCACGTATCTAATTTATTGGTTGTATGTCTCTGGAGAGACGTATGGTATTGCGCCCTCAATAGGAACCGCCACTGATATAACATTACTTACAACTTTAAGCAGAACTGTATGTCTACGCAGGCAGGCAAATAGGTTTACAGTTCCACGTTCAATTTATTAAAAAAAAAATGGTATGTGAAGCATGTCATTAGTGCTACTGATGTCGAGAACAACCTTAAACATAGTTACATCCTGTCAACAGTTAAAGCTTGCCAATCAAAACGCTAGTTTTTGTAAGTTCAGCAATTATTAGACGTTAGGAGTTTTTTTAATAAAACTAAAATTACAAGATTTTAAATACTAATATTCATAAATAATTTAAGGTGGTACTTACGATAAGATCTTGGGAAGTTTACGTGTGGGGATAGTGGTGATTAACTGACCCCATATTAAGGTTCCGATACCAAAGAACAGACACCAACCCCATTGTTCCAGTGTCAAAGCTTTTGTTGAAAAGGCCATACCACCATATTGGATAATTACGATCTACAAAACGATAAATGTATAACAATTTCTAAATGCAAATACGGATAAGTCGTACTTGTGCCGCCATAGTACCAATCCAAATAGTATAGAAGATGGGATTAGTGAAGATGCCTTGGAAGATATTTCTTTGTCCGTGGATTTTCCTGGCGTTAAACTCATTGAACAAGGTCATCATGACAAACGTATTGAAGATACAAGTGAAATGTTGAGTGGGTCCCGATCCGATTTCTGCACCTCTTCCTGATTCGATGTCGAAGAACTTGTCACCTACAAATGCAAATATTAAATACCTGTAAAGTAAACAATCTCAGAAATACTACATACCAACAAACAACATAGAAAATATAACAGTTAGTTGGTAGACAGCTTGACCAAGAATGTTTTTCATCATGGTCCTAGAGATCAGTGGTTTTGTTCTTCCATAGGGTTTTCTAAGTAATAAGTCATCTGTCGGTAACTCGGTGGCCAACGCCAAAGAAGCCAATGTGTCCATAATCAAGTTTACCCATAACATTTGCACAGCCTAGGAAATAGAAAATTAACAGTAGTACATGCATTAATATCAAGAGCAATTTTAATAACCCTTACCTTCAGAGGACTGTCTTGCACAGCACAAGCACCTATAAACGCAACTATAACAGCAACAACGTTAACAGTGAGCTGGAACTGTAAGAACTTAGCTATACTGTCATACACATTTCTGCCCCACATGACAGCCTTAACAATACTACTGAAGTTGTCATCAGTCAAAATAATATCGGAAGCTTCTTTAGCTACATCAGTGCCAGCAATTCCCTAATAAAGAAAAAAAAAAGAAATGATATGTACATAAATCTTAAAAAAAAAACAATCGGATTTCAAGAAAGACATTAAAACGTAAAAAATAACATTTGGTTTTTTTTACTTTAGATTTCTTGAACTCCTGTCAATTAATAACAATTATTTATATTATTTTCTAAATTCTTACCATAGCAAAACCAACATCAGCTTTCTTTAACGCAGGACCGTCGTTAGTACCATCACCGGTGACAGCTACTACTTCTCTGTTTTCAGTAGCAGTACTGTCAATAATACCCTTTACGAGAATATATTTATCAGTCGGAGAAGACCGCGCTAATACTCGCAATTTAGGCCAAACTTTGTCCAAAAGGTGTTGTTGAATCTAAAAGTAAAAACGTTTAACAACTGTTACGCATTTGGAAATAAAACATACCTCTCCGGAACTATCCCTAATTCTTTGATTGAAATCTTTGCCCTCAAGAATGAGGAAGTCTTCATTAGGTTTAATAATACCACATTTGGAAGCGATGGATCTGGCGGT
This sequence comes from Listronotus oregonensis, assembly GCA_019359885.1. Lineage (NCBI taxonomy): Eukaryota > Metazoa > Arthropoda > Insecta > Coleoptera > Curculionidae > Listronotus > Listronotus oregonensis. Next base: position 510,740 of record JAHBCN010000041.1, read on the forward strand.
GTTAAGGTTGTCACCAGTGACCATTCTGACTGTGATACCAGCTTTCTGGCACTTCTTGATGGCATCGGGTACCTCAGGTCGAACTGGATCCTCAATACCAACAACGCACAGGCAAGTTAAATTGCTGCAGATGTTGTCTTCTTCATCCCAGTTTGGTTCATGGTCAATGTGCACTTGGTTAATATCAGCTTTGCCAGGTACAAAGTCTTTGTAAGCTATGCATATCGTTCGAAGGGCGTCGCAGGCCATTGGCTCAATTACTTGTTTTAACAATCTTTCTTGCATGTCACGGGTGAATTTTTCCAATCGGCCATCATGACCATATATAAAGGCACACCTAAAAACCAAATTAATTGAGTATTTCGAAAAAAATAAAGAATGGTGGAGACTGACGCTAATAAAAACTACTAATAGTTAAAAAATAAAATCAATGACAGAAAAATATAAATTTACCAAAGTTATGTAAATGCTTACTTGTTTAAAATAATTTCAGAAGCACCCTTGGTAAATAACCTATAGCCGCCTTCTCGGCGAGGAATGACGGTACTCATCGATTTCCTATCTGAATTAAAAGTATACACTCTCGTAAATGACTCTTCGGGAAAATCATCGCGGATATTCTGATAGTTCTTGTTTAGATTCAATGAAAATCCTAATAACGCGCACTCTGTTTTGTTACCCACTTGCTTGGGCAGTTCTGATGGATCCTCGGAAAGCTAAAAAGTATATGAAAAATTAAACAATACATTCGTTATACACGAGCTGCCTTAACAATATTTTGACATACATTTATGCCTCAACCTTCGCAAAGAAATTTAAAACTTAAATATCCTTACCATAACACGTGATGTATAAGCACAGTTGACAGCAATACCCTGTACAATAAGATTGCCGACATGAGCTGGGATATCGCTAAACTTAGGGATAGTCTTGCAAAGTTGCTCACAGATATAAGATTGGACAACAGTCATTCTGTTTGTTGTTAAAGTACCCGTCTTATCTGAACAGATAGCTGTAGCATTACCCATAGTCTCACATGCATCTAAATGTCTTACTAAATTGTTATCTTTCATCATTTTCTACAAAAAAAAATATGCACTGAGCAATATAATTTTTCATGTTTAAATCAATATTCTTTTAAACACGTTTGTTATTTAATTAAAAGTTTTTATGCAAAAAATATAAATTTACCTTAACACTATAAGCTAAGGAGAGGGTTACAGCCAATGGCAGACCTTCAGGCACAGCGACGACAAGTACAGTTACACCGATAATCAAGTGACGAACAAGCTGATTGGCGTACGAGTTCTTCCATGGAAGTTTCTCCATAATGAAGGTCTTTACACAAAACTGGATGATCAAAATAATCACAGTAAGAACGGCGATGGTTGAACCAGCATACCCGATCTGAATTGCGAGTTTGGTCAGTTTGGCTTGCAACACAGATTTTTCTTTCTTGTGACTAGAGTGCTCTGCAGGTGGAGCGTTGCTTACGTGGTTTTCTTTGCCGTCTTCGGTTGCATCGAGGTCGTGTTTGTTCGCTACTGGTGCTGGCGAATTCATGTGACTATTGCCGGTTACGTTTTCTTCATCACCTACTTTTTTTAAAGTTATCAGTTTTTGAAAAACAGCGATTTGCTAGATGCCAAGATTTTGAATTCGTGAATCATTCTTTTAATATATACAGAACTTTTTATAAGAATCAATGCGTCCTAATTGAAAATAGTAAAGTCTCAAACTGAACCCGTACCAAATGCTTAACGCGTAAATACTCGTAAATTAATATAAACACTTATGATGTAAATATAGCATTTTTAGATCCCTAAGATGAACTTTGTGTCTTAAATGTGGTTTAATTTGGAAACAGCCTTTACATAAGAAATATAAAATTACATATTAGGTAATAGACAATAATGCAATAACTCACGAAAGAATTTTATCAATAAAAAAATTACATTAAATAAAGGAAATGCTTTAGGAAAGAATGTGGTAAATAATGATAAAATTCTTATCAAACTTGGCATCCCAACAAATGACAAAATACAAAGAACATATAACAAACAGAGTTAAAAAAATTTAATTTTAAAAAATATGGTTAGCATGCAGGTAGAATTCAAAAAATTAAAAGTTTATTTATAAATATTTTTAGGGTTTATTTGTTAATTAATTACACTTTTGTTAGGTTTTGATTTTAAGTTTATAATATAATAGTAAAAAAAATTATTCACCTGTTAAACTTTTCTTCTTCCGCTGCTTTTTAGCTTCTGTACAAAAACACATGCAAAAGGAGAACATTAGCAATCTCAAAAACACTCCCAAAGTCCTGACATGGGTAAAATATAAAAATATATAAAGGGAAGTTACAGTCTATGGTCAAACCATGTTTTTGAAATCTGCTGTTCTATACTTGAAAAGAATTAACCAAACAAGAAGTACAAAATGATGCGAAACCACAAGATTTCGAGTTTTAAACGCAAATATCGAAAAAAAAAATCAGAATGAACCAGATCAATATTAAAAATACTTTTAAACACTTTATAAAAAGTATCAACATGTCAGTCTCTATTTTTATGATTAGCAAAAATTAAAAACCAGATAAAAGTTTAAATAAAAAATGCACTCAACGGATTGTCTAAAATACAAACAACTTTTCAGGAGAAGCGGTATTATTTAAATTATTTTTTTCAATAAACCTAAAAAAACTACTTTTCTTTTTATTACCGAATAATTTTAACTTCTGTTTATTATTAAAACATTTTTTTTACAAACATTACTTATTACAAAATTCATCGCATCTTGTACTTCAAAAAAATTTAATATTATTTAAAGATAGTGGCACCATATACTGTAAGTGGCTAATAGCCAAGACTAGATAATATAAAAAATCATATACTAAAAATATACATACATGTATATCCCTTGCATAAAAAAATAAAATGTTTTTAAGATTCGTTTACAAATCTAAATTTAAGACGATTTTTCAATTGCCATTTTAGTTCTAGACCTAATTGCATCATTTACTTAAAAACAATTAGTGTTTATGTTGTTTTTAAGCAGTGCCTACAGTCTGAGGTGACACTAATTTTAATCTATTAAATGCGACGGAAATAAATATCTCGTTCGTTTAAAAGTTATGGCGCCAATAGATAGGGAGACAGACCGACAAACGGACTGAAATTTTTTAATTTAGATACACCAAAATGAAAATACTAGTATCTGCAAAAAATTTCTGGGTAATTTAATGGTTTTTAAATTGAAAAACCATCTTAAAATATTATAAAAAATAATCCGGTAAAAATTAACATTGAAACAAGGTCATCTGAAACTTAAATATAAAGCCTGTATAATTAATTTTTTAATATATTGTTATTTAAAATACCCTAATTTGAGTGCCAAAACTTTATAGTTTATTTAATAAAATATTAAAATTAGAAATAAAATACACATGTATGCTTTAAAAAAAGGGGGAGGGGGCCATAATAAATTCGTAGATACAGGGTCCTGCATATGCATATAATAATAGTTTTACAGCCTTTAATATAAAATTTAGCAAAAGGCTGTAAACACAATAGTTGTAGGCTTTAAACCTAAACATATTGTGGTGTCTAAAACATTCTTAGTCGTCATTTTAACGTTATAATGTTATCAGCATACCTTTTACTTGAACATGACTAATGCACAATTCTTTTCTTTAAAAGTAGAACCGGTAATGTTGGTCCACCACTTTTATCACTGAATTAAAATTGTATTAAACAGTCACATTGTAAGTATGATGACGTCCTGGCCTTACAAAAAAACTTAATATAATCATCACATTAGGTTGCTAAGTCAACAACTATTGTATTTAGCTTTTTTAATTTAAATTTTGTAGCAAAAGCCTTGTAGACCTTTATTCGATACATATGGCGAACCCTGTATATCGCAGTCATTCTATTTGATATTACAGACATTTAGAAATTGTGCAACTAACAATAATACACTTAAATGTCGTTTAATGCTTCAACTGTAAGTGCTCTCACAACAGGGTCAGTATAAAGTCCCTTAATTTAATTCAATCTATTTTCAGAAACATTTCTAGAAAATCCCTTCATCTGTTTAAATTTTTTAGTACCTTGTTTGCTGAAGGAAGTGGTCCAAAACCGGAAATTTTAAAGATAAAGTTGTGACATTTTTAAAGCTTTAACTTTTTTATTTTGAGTAGGTATCGAACTCACATGTGAATGAAGCTAGATGTAAGAAATATATATGAATTTTTTATTAAATGATTTATATAATAACGATTTAAAGGTACCAAAACATAAGGATATCTTTTGCAAAACTAGCATACGTGTTAAATTACACGAAAAAACAGTTCAAAGGACAAGAAATGGCAGTCTGCTGTGTTTATAAGTGAGATTTATTTGGAGCAAGTATCGAGTTTTCTCAATTATCGAATTTAATTTCAAAACCGTAAAGCTCGTTAAAATATGCAATTTGGTAACATATCTTTGAAATAGGTATGTTATTTGGGTAAATATTCAGATATTTACCGGAATAACATAGAATTATGGTTGTTCAGCCACTGAAATATCCAATTTGCGAATATATCGTGTATTTATGAAAAAAAAAACAAATATTTGGCCGTTTTGCCTATCACTAGTTACAAATGGTGCCCAAAAGTCGTAATTTGTTAGAATTTATGTTTAAAGGTTACTAGAGACATCACGGTATAAATGGTAAGGCTCTCTAATGTTTTTTTCAAATATTTATTAAAAAATTTAATAAATTAAATGCTAAAAGCCAACAAGCTATTCTTATACTGAAAATAAACATGGACAAATTACCCATATACTCAGTTTTGTTTAGTCCATAAAATATAAAAATCGCTTAAGAGTAAAATTTTTTTTGGAAATAAACTTAAAAAAACCCAAAAATGCATACTTAATAATCCATTTTCGTACAAAAGTTTGTTTACTTGGGAAACCGATCCTAGAAGCAAAACAAAATAAATTTTATTGACCTTACGAGTGTACCTTTTTACATAATTGTTTTTATTAGCCGATTAAAAATTAAACTGACGTGGCAGTAATAAATTTAACAACATGAATCTTTAATTTTTTCTTAATTTATTATTTCAAAAATTTTGGGTGCTGGAAGAATTAAAATAATGTTAATACTCGCAAGCGAGTCTGCGTAGAATGACATGGTTCCTCAAATGACCTCGGTTAATTTTAGAACCTACCATTTTGGTTCAGTGTTTATTCTATTATTTTTAGAAAAAAAACTGGTTTAAAATATGAAACATAAGCTAATCAAAAACAAACAATACACCTGAAAAACAATGCATAGTTTTTGCCGGGTTATATAAATGCAATTTTTGCTTTAATTCCCAAAGATATTAGAACCAGCTTGTGTTCAGTGTTATTGGCGTTTTTACATAGCTTTCTTTGTATTAATAATTTATAATACACAAACCAAAAAAGGGATCGTTCTAAAAGAAACAGTTAATTTATAGAAGAAATTCATATTTTTAAATTTACACGCGTCAATTTATTATTGAGCAAAACTTACATTATCTTTGGGCACCAACTTCTACCATGTAAAAAAAAAATTAAGTGAACATAACAATGTTGATTTAAAATAGTCTGCATTCTTTTAACAGTTCCATATAATATGCCTCAATAATAATAAATAAATAATTTTATATCTATTTTATTATTAGATTTTCCTGTTAAGCATTTTAATGAATGGTTCGCTCATCTCACAGTACTTTGCCGACATTTTAAATGAACAACTAATTATCCATTGTATCTAATAATACCCTTAGCATTATGCAATTATAGATATAATATAAAATGCAATCTGGAGGGGTATTTTTACCGAAACAATGAAATTTTGTATAACTATGAAGGCGCGTTGCACAGAAGCAAGGCATCATATTTATAAGTATTCCTATCATCCAAACGAGACAGATAAGAAACAAGGTTATTACACCGGGTACACGTATTCCAACCGCCGTCAAGCACAGCCATCTTGAATAACAGTGACGTCAAATATAAGCGGTGAAGCTTCCTCGAAATTCATAACCACAGACGAGCGAATATTTATAGAAAAATGCGTACCTTCAGCAAAAGAAAATAAAGGTTTAACACGACATCTACCATGCCGTTTTTTGGTAAAGAGTAACATAATAACTTCATTAATTTTAGGCAAGTAGCGAGAAATATAAATGATGCTTTGTTCTGGCCTGCATAAGAAGGTATGTTATCAGAGTTCCCTTGCCAGATACCCCTGGAAGAATACAATAAAATTATACTGACTAATTTATATTGTTGTCGGAAAGAATTTAATGTAAATAGGTAAGTATCTTTATAATTACACCATAAACTCGTGGGCGACGCTACCCGATCGTTAAGGAGCCCATTTATAAGGCGATATTTTTTTTAATTTTCGGAGCAGAATGGACAGGACAACATTTGCTTGACCACCGCCTTTTTATTTAGTATGTGACCGTTGAACAAAGTGAGTTCTTGATTCTTTTACTGTGTTTTGGTGGACTAGTTGCCAACCAAGATGCCTGAACGTCGGAAACAACAAAATGACTATTCACTTAGCAGCTAAATTTTCAAGCGATTTCATCAAATTTTTTCATAATTGTCAAGTAAATGGTAACCTTAACTGATTTGACAATTCATAAAAAAATAATCTATTAAATGTTCATAGCACCTGGCTAACAGTAAGTTACTTAAAAGTTGGATATTCTTTCGGAAAGATCACCCATATAACTTATTTTTTACTAACCGAAAGACCCTGTGTGTCGAAAAGCCCTTACAGATGGGAAATTATAGGGGGGCACGATTCAAACAGTACGACATGCGCATGGAGTGAGAAAGAACATACCTTTTTTCATCTTCTTAATTTCTTGTTCTTGTTGGTCCACTGCAGCTCCAAGCAGGGTGAAGATGATACCGGCCTGCGAATTGACACCCACAGCCGTTACCAACATTTTACCGGAACCTTCCATCACATGGGTACCTGAGAGAACCATTGGATCGAAGTGTTCTCCCTTTTTCACATGATCTGATTCACCAGTTAGTGATGATTCATCCACCTGAAAAAGTTAACGTTGTTTTAGTAAAAAGTACTCAAAAGAACAGGGTTTAATGTACCTTTAGATCGTTGGACTGGATAAGAATCCCATCAGCTGGCAAAAGATCACCATATTTAATTTGGCAAATATCCCCTACAACTATGTCACTGACAGAAACTTGATTGACTTCGCCATGCCTAATAACTGAAAATTTATGTTCTCCCTCTATTCGATTTTGTAAACCGCGGAACTGTCTTTCTTTAGTATAATCGTTAAACGCTGTCACTAATACTACTACTATAACTGAAATTAATATGGCGAGACCTTCTATCCACCCATGACTAGTTTCATCGTCATCAAATCCACTTTCTAAAAATTAAAAAAAAAGTCAATTAATGCATTTACCAAAAACAATTCGCGGTATTAGCAAAGCCTGTTTTTATTTAACATCTTATCAGGTATAATATTAAAGGTGTGTCGTTGCCAAAACCCTATAGTCCTCTCTTTCATCTGCACTGAATAAATAGTAGGATAGTAAAAACATATGCTTAACATTAGGTCGATCCTTGTCGGACACAAGTAATTTTTCTAAGTAAAACTTCGATATTAAAAATGTTTGATATTTTAAATTAAATTTTCATATTTGTTTGTCTGAAAATAAATTGCAACTAGAATGGCATTCTTAAGACCCAATTTTATTCGCGATTCTAATTTTTTTTGTAAAGATAAAAATCGACTTCTACTGGAAAGGTAATAATTTTAAGAAGGTTACAAATAATTTTATTTTTGTTTATTTTATGCTTTCCAAAAAGTTTAATTTTAGAATTTACTTTTTGGTTTAAAAATTATTATCGAAACTGTTTTGCTAATTTTGAAAGGCATTGACAATGTCTTTTGGGTTTTATGGCTTAGAGTTATATGTTCAGCAAATAGACTATACACCAGGGATGTTGCGAATATTCCGCTTACGCATCTGCAATAAATGTATGCGGAATTTCATGCGGATGCGGATGTCGCACAAGTTGCTCTACAAGAAAGAAATTAGGTGGGGTCGGTATTATTTGTTTACGGTAAATCAATCATTACATGTTTAGTTTCGCTTAACGTATGAACTCTTTGAACATTTCGGTTATTAAGTGTTCCAAAGAAACAATTGTTCAGTAGCGCGGGTTTAATTTACGAACCTTTGCGTAACAGACTTGACCCCGAGAAGGGGCCATATTGCTTTTTATTAAATATAATGCTCCAATTTTTAAATTTTTTACTAAATAATTAAATAGGTAATAAAATTATTGAATAAATACTATTCTTGCTATTTACTTCTGCACCCATAAAGTTTCTTTAAAAAAAAAAGATCCGCATCCGCGGATGTGAAAAAATCTGCGTCCGCAACAGCCCTGCGAAACACCAACCAAAATAATGTGATTTCCATCAAAACTTACATTTTAGGAAAGATGGTATATTTATTTAAATGCTTTTGTGTACAGTCATTAGGAACATAAATAACCTTCCAGAGATTAATGATTGTTCTTTTCTTACCTTCTTCTTCTGCTGGTGGTTGGTAGAATGAAAGACCCAAAGAAACTATGGCTGCTACTTCTAAAATAATTAAAGTTATGTCTTGTAAAGCTTCCCAAACTAACTGTAAAAATGTTTTCGGAGGCTTCGGGGGTATTGAATTTGAACCAAATGTTTCTCTTCTATGTTCTAAGTCTACTTGTGACCCACTAAGACCTGAAATTTAAAAGTTATCTCTTTACCATCACAACATATTACACTTTAAAAAATTGTGGAATTTTGGCAAATTGCGTGGCTTGGTAAGGGATAAGTGGGCAATCCTCACATCCCTCTAATGCGATCTACTGTTGTTGACCATAACAGAATATAGCTTTAATCAAACAGATATCAGCCTCGATTAAAAGTGTTTTTTAACATTTAGTTTTAATTATAAAAACTTAAACATACTGCAGTAAAAGGTAAAAAGAATCCCGCCCCTTATCAACTGAAATAACTCCCCATTGCAAGATTTATATAGTAATCCTAGCTATCTCGGTGGTCACTTTTACCAGCTAGATCTTTGCATTCCACGTAGAGCAAAAGTCCGACGAAGAGTACATTAACTTGTGATATGGTGTACAGTAGTTAGTATGAACTATATTAAATCACCCATCGCCATACAAACTACAAGAATGCAATCACCAGTCACAAAGTTTCAATGAAAAATATATAACTTGGTAACTTAGTGGCAAAAAATATTATTGACAGTGAATATCTAAATTGCTGGTTAATTTTGTTTTTTTTTTAAATTTGTTTTTCTAGAAAATAATATTAATCCTAAAAAACATCCACTGACTATACTACCGGTACTACCGCTGTAAAAGACAATTGGAGAAGTATTTGTTAAAAAAGTTAGTTAATTAAAGTCACTACTGTATTTATAATTATTTTTTGTTTAAAAGGACAAAGCTACTAAGTGCTATTAAAATTGTTTTTTTTTTTTAATTTTATCCTTTATTTTTGTTTAATAGTTTGATTTTTTTTTCTAAAAGACGACAAATAGAAAATGGTAATTATTTCTGCTTTTTTCTTTGCCGGGTTTATTCATTAATAAATAATTTATTGTTTGCTTTTTAAAATTAGTCTTTACTTTAAGTAATATAATAATTGTCACCATTATTATTTTTAAAAATGTGAAAAAATCTAAATAAATTCAAAGAGCGAATATTATTTAATAAAAATAAGGGAAATAATCATAAATACATTACATAATCTTATTTAAAGAGACATGAGTTTAATTCTAAATATAAAAACTATGTTTGGAAATAACTAGATATAACTTAATCTTATCAATAAGAGGCAATCAATTTTTAACCAGGTAAAAACAACAGACATTTGCCTCTTTATACCATAAACATTGATTGACATACATTAAAAAAACTTGAAGGAAAAAATGTATCCGAAGGTAATCTTCTTGACTATTTTAGTTTTTACTTGACAAAGTCAAAATAACTCGAATCTGTAACGTGATATGTCCTTCCTTCAACTAAACATTAAAAAAAGAAAATTAGTTAATGACGTTGTTTTTATGAACATTTTGTTGGTTTTAAAATAAAATTAACTAATCATAAAAAATACTAAACCCATACTTGTACCCTTAAATAGATTTATAACTACGTTATAGTAGTTTATTTATTTTGATAAATCTTGATCGCACTATAGATTTTAGAAGGCGACGGGTGGAATCGAAAATAAAAAGCAGGCAAAACAACACGGTCTTACCTTAAAAACTGAAATTAATGGTGGTAAAATGCAAAATTTACATAAAATCTTTAAAACCAAAGCTTGGAATAGATAACTAATTTTAAAAATCGGTTATAGCTTACCTTCGCTTGGGGATGTGTAAAGTTTCTTACAAATTTCTTGTACCCCACCTAATTCGTGAACTTTCTGGACTCCTTCGCGACCTCGATGTTCCATGAGGTCGCGGAGCTGTTTTAGGGATATTCCATATTGTGCGGGACGGCCGTCTATCGTAGCCATTTCTTACTGCAGTTCTGAAGCAAAAAAAAACGCGCTGTTTAGTATTCTGAAACACCACTATATTTGTGCGGTAATCATTTTGAAATAATTAAAGATTATGAGATTTGTAGAAAACAACATTTCACTATCAGTTATATCTGAAGGTCCACAGACGTCTTTTATAATCTTAAGTACTCCATTAACGCAATTACTCCTTAGTAATGACATCATTTGACGTCATACTCTAATCAATTATTCCTAAAATACTTAGTACAAGCTTTACATGACACTTGCAGTTAGTTATCTTTAATTGGAAGCATAAAAAAATACATTACTTAGGCAAAATTTTAGATACAAAAATCCACTCCTAAACCTAAATCTTTAAACTAATAAATAATAATATGTCATATTTGCTTTTTGATTTGAAAGCACCTAATAAAATTAATGCTTTAAATCACTGGTTCCCAACCTTTTGTTAAGTGCGGTCCACTAAAGCAAATATTCAATTGGCCACGGACCCTTCGTAATTTTTTTTTTTGTTCGTAACCAATAGCTAATAAAATTAGCATATAAAACAATATTTTAAATATTTTTATTAACGATAAAGAAAAATAGTCAAAACAAATATAAAACTATAATACGACTAGACACTTAAAAAATACGATTTTTGAGGCCCTATGTTTAACATAACAATCTTTAGGCTGATGGTCTTACTTATGGTTACAGGCGTGTCGTTGCTTGTATCCAAGTGTTTATGCTTGTTTGCTTTGTATTAATAACATATTTGAAAATACCTGCTTGCATAAATATGTAGTTGAAATTAAAACTAGATGCCTCAAAGCCATTTTCTGCATATTGAGATATGAAATTGCATTATTACATCAAAATATTTTAAAACTCACGGTATCACTTTGGCCAAAAATAAAACTGTATTTGCATGCACCGCCAATTTGTAATTTAATCACTTCTTTCTGGATTTCTTTGTAGCTCTTGCGGGTTTCACAATAACCTATAGTTCTTATCTGGATAATATTATTCAGACGTATTGGGGATAGTACAGAAGTAATGGTGTCACTACTATGCTGTCTGAAACTGTCATGAAATGCAGTAATTGCCTGTTTTAATTTTTTTATATCGTTGACGAGCCTGGGAGAAAATGGGCTAAATATATAAAAACTGGCACCTAGTCAGTATTTGGGCCTAACAGAAAATTTAAAAATATGTATTTTGAAAGGATTTTCAATCATTTTCTAAATAGTGCCTTTTTTATAAGCAAGGCAACCTGAAATAATGACCAAAATCTCTCTTTCCTAACGGTCTGCAGGTTACTGTGGACACCATTTACAACATCTTCAATTATCCCCATACTTAATGTTGATTTGTTCTATTCATTGCTCCATTATATATGCAAAAGTATTTAGCTACTGGCTTTTTATTCCCAGAAGCCTATGGCTGCAAATTTAATTTGTTTCAATGTAAAGAATATTCTACGAGATAGGTTTGCATTTTAAAATTTGTATTAAAAAAATTAATTTAATAAATCATTAATGTTTTTCTTGATCAAAAATATTTGCAATCAGGGCTGGCAAAAACCCGGATTTTTGTATCAAGTTGGTTGGTTTTTGTTGGGTTTTTGGGTTATTGTGAGTTTTTGCTATTTTAGACATTTCTTGATGAAAATTTAACCTAAAAATTTGTTTTGGTTTGGCGCTGGAAAATAAGAAAATATCTAAATATGGATTAGATCCAGTATAAATCCACCTTAAGAATGAAAAACTTGGTAGATCAAGAAGTTCTTAATGTGCTAGACACTATGGTAGATGTTCTAGAGTTTCTTTATGATGCACAATGTGCAGAAAATGACAAAGATCCGTTAATATTCTTAATCTTGCTGTTCAAGAAAATGCAAACTCAAGTTAAACAAGTTTAGATCCTAAGAATGTTTTTTCTTTTATTTGGGTTTTTGCTTATGGGTTTTTAGGTATGGGTTTTTGCCTAAATTAAAATGGGTTTTTGATACAAAAACCCACTGGGTTTTTCAAGTAGGTTTTTGGGTCTTGGCCGCCCTGTATGCAATACAATATTCGTCCCTACTTGTTTTAGAAAGCCAACGGATTTCGGTATAAAATCATACAGGATTTATAGCCAATTTCATAGCGTTATCTAAGACTTCAGGCAAAGCTAAGTAATAATTGACAATGAATAATGCAATAGAAGGATATTTTTTTGCGTTCTGAAATCAACGAAAAATTTGTTGGGAATTTACTAATTTCTGTTATTTTTTTGGATGAATCTTCAGGTTATCCGTTTTTTATTGTCGCGTCGCGGACCACTTTATGGCTCTTACGGACCACAGATTTAAATTGTGAAAATCGATTTTAAAAGTTATAAGGTCAGAAATCGCTGTTTCTATATAATGGGTGCAAAATAAATATACAGTGCAAGCCAGACATCTAAAATTAATACCCATAATTTTAAAAAGGTCATATATTCAGTGTGTTTTAAACAGATGGTATACCCATGGCATCTCCTACATAAATCACATTTTTATGCAACTTATTATCAGTGTTGTAAACATTTAAAAAAAAAGTTGGTAATGTAGAACTTAAATTAAGAAGCGACAACGTTGTTGTAAGGGACTATGAATGCCCTCATTGTCAGATTTTTGAACCTTATAAGGCGCGATGACATTTGGTTTTAATCGTAAGTGTGAAAAAACAAATTGTTAAAAAAATGGTTAATAAATTAGATCTCCAATCCAATCTTCTGAGATATGAAAACCATTTAGTATTTTTTCATCTCGTAAAACTTAATTACCAGCCAAATGCATGTCTAATTACACAAATAGCTTAGGGTTCCCTAGTAGAAATGTATGTCAAAATAACATTTTATTTTATGGAATTGTCTCCTTTGTTCTAAAGTAAACTACTTTATTTTTACATATTAACTAAAGTTTTCTCTTTGGAGAAATTTTGTATTCAGTTGCAGTTTTTTTGCATTTTCATTTTCATTTAAAAAAGTTGCAATAAAGTAATATCCAATCTGATAATCACAAGTCAAGTATATTTTTGTTTTATTCTTTTTGATAACTAAAATACACCAACATTTATTTGCTGCTAGCTGATACCAATATTATCAGTGCATAATATTATCAATGTCATTATAAAAATCATCTTTTCAAAATTATACAGCAAGAAGATATTACAAAACGAAATTGGTTATCGGAAAGCTAACAAAATTAAAATATAAAAATAAAATAACTTTTTTTTTATCAATTTACAATTTTCCTTTAAAGTTCTATAGGCAACATAGAAATAATTTAAATCTTGTTCATTTAATCTCTAGAGAAAATAGTTCGAAGAAAATATTGATTACCTACAAATTAATTTAAATATGAAAAATTGTGCATGGTTCTGGTAAAATTTATTTTTTTTTCAACAGGCTGCATATAAGTATGGTAATAATATGTGTGTGGCTGAATAAGAAAAAAAACAACTTGAGTGACTGTAGCTTTAAATCCTCAACTAGAGCGCTTTTATCATATACAACCAACAAGTTTTCTTAACAGTTATTACTAGTCCTTACAAAAAGGCCTTAGACATTAGCAGGTATTTTAAAGTATAAAAAATATTACTGCTTTTATCGAATGCTGCAAATATTGAAAAAGCTTTTTCATTTACGCCTTAAAAACTAAAATATGTTTGCTGTCGCGAAAAAACTCTGCCAATAATCATCCTTTATTTGTAAGCGGCCAAGATGACATTGTGTCACATAATGTCCATAGCCACAGCACAAATTATTTCTTTCCTTTCAATCTGATTGCTTTGTATGTATCCCCAATTCCCTCTGCTGCTGTTCCCATATCTGGGGAATGGCGTCTCCCACAGTCCTTAACATTCTTGATTTCACTCTAAAGAGACTTTTGCCTTATAATTAATCATATTCTTACAAAAAAAACCTTTCTCCACCGACGAGCTATAGAGGACCTGTCGCTCTTTTTTTATGTAATTTTACAATTTGTGCTCCAAAGGATTAGCCAATATAATTCCCTCATCAGCAACTCCCAACAGAGCAACACCAAGTGCCAAGGGATGCATATCAATCATTTCACTGTCCATTTGAAGAAGCCTTAAACTTTCCAGTTTATTTATTCCTTCATTCTGAGAATATTTAAAATATGGAACCTCGCGTCACATTGCAGATCACATAACATGGTATATGCTTTCAGTGCGCTTTTGTGTAACGGACTGACAGTGAATTTGCGATCCACATTTTTTACGTTATTTCTTGTATCGGGGTTATTTGTTTGCTTTATTTATATTTGAATGTGTTAAAATTGTGGTAAGCGGCTGTTCATAAAAACGTTTGCATAACAGGGGCGGGGGCATCGCTTAGTGTGACAAGAAAACGTGTCGTTCGCAGTTCATAAAACAATTCTTCCCGAATTTTTTCTTGATTATTTAATTTTCTTTTTTTGTCTCGATAGAAAGTCATTATTTAGAAATGAAGGGGCAAATCCAACGGCATTACTAGTTTTCGACCTTGACTGAAATTTAAAGGTCATATCCATATCAACCTTGTTTTTTCAACGTACAAAAAGAAGCAATTTTTATATGAAACTTTTTTTAATCCGGTTTCAAATTTAAAAGACATTACAGCCCCACAAAAAAAAGTTTAGATTAAGATTTTAAAATTTAAAATTGGGGTTCCTATTTGAAAAAACAAAGTTGATATGGATATGACCTAAAAATTGCAGTAAATTTCACAAACTTGTAATACCCTTGGATTTGCCCCTCATTTCAAACAACTTTTATTTGAAACATTTTCTTCTAAAATGTGCCGTTTTTCGGTTATTCGCCTGTCTCAGGTTAAATGGACCACCCTGTATATTAATTATTAATAAATATTTTAAAATTTATTTTATTATTACATCGAAAGGGGCTATTTATAGGGAGGAGTCCAGTTTTTGTGACGTAATATTTATAGAGGGGTCGCAAACAGTGTGATGCGGTGTGACGAAGGGGAGGGGGAGGGGGTCAAAAATGGAGAAATTCAGAGTGATGTAGGATTAGAACGGGCCCTAACGGTTGTCAATATGACGTAAATTAATACCAACTAAGTTGGTATTGTGAACATAGTGGGACTTAAAATCTGTTTTTTTTTTATCTTGGGACAGTCCATGGAGGCTGAAGTCCTAAGTACTAACGTTCCGAGGTTGTCTTAAGTATGGTAAGAAGGAGCTTGTTCACACGTGACTTTTACTTGAGGAGTTTTTAAAAAATAAGGTTTACGGCACTGAAGTAGACGCAATAAACTATTACGAAATCGCCTAAACATCTGTCTTGACAGTGCGATTTCGGGAACAAAAAGCACCGTGCGTGTAGTAGCCTGATGAGTGGTTTTAATTTTACGTTAAACCGGTAGGTTGTTTGTATATTCTTCATGGTGGCATTACATCGTTGTCTGAAAGGTGGCGTAAAATGCAATATTTCCATCTTTCGCCACTTAAACATCTTTGAGGGAACAGGGAAAAATGGGATGAACATCAAAAAACCGGGCACCCACGGTACCTACAACTTAGGCTTCATACAAGACTTCGAAAGCTATACCAAAAATTAAAAATAAGCCAGCAGAAAGTATATTCTTATTACATTTTACGTTTTTGCGCTTATAATAGCATATTGAGTATTCACTTCGAATTCTAGGAATAAAACTTTGAATCACCCTGTATAGTCACGTTTATGAGAATTATATTTACATCACAGATTTTAAATTTTTAATTGTGGCGAAAATTTTCATTGGCGCAGAGTTTGTTTAACGAATTTAAACCTTCTAGCGCCACAAATGCAGTTTTTGTGTGTTTCACCTAACAGGGTCATGGGAAGTATGAATACATTTTAATAGGCCTATTTTTAAACCGTTTAGGGAATATTATCTATTATTTAAAAATACCTATTCGAATTCTTTTATCTTCTACCACCGCGCATCCCCTTTCACTGTTTTTTACACAGGTTAAAAAGAAATAGATAAATGGTAACAAACATTATCTTCGCGAAAAATGCTTAGTGTTGTTAGTAAACAAAGTGTAACAGTATACTTTATAATATAGTACAGATGTATAAGAACAAAAATGATATATTTAGGGGACATTTTTAATATATACAAAACAATTTAAACCAGGCAACTAGAAATTTATTTAGATTATTAGTACAAATAATAAAAGTTTTAGATATGTTTAGACGAAGCATTCATTTAAGACAAATAGTATTTATTTATTAATATCCTAATTAACTAGATTTTTAGAAAGCTGCTTCTAAGCCCTGGAACCTATGACCTAAAAACCATTAGTATGAGCCCATGAATATCATTATCCCACTAAGTAAAAAATATATATAAAAATTTACCTGAGGCTCCTAAGTATAATTACAAAACTCCATTAATATGCACCAGATTACGAAAACTATTTTAGCAACTATGAATCACGCTCTTATAAACAACAATGTAGGGTTATGTTACAACTCACTACTTTCTTTCTACAACAAATGAGCAACACCGAGACCGGTGATATCCGCAAAACGAACTAATTGTATTTTACGTTGTTGCCAGATGTTTAAAGACAAAAGTATTTAGGTAATCACATTTCTCGTTTCAATCAGTAATTCAAAGCATTGGTCTAATGGCGAACAATGTCACTATATTAATGAAAAAGGTCTGAACTTCTACAGCTGGATTTTCAAAAGATGCATGTGTTTGCTGGAAGATGATTTATAGCAGCTATTTTCTTTAAGGTTAGTACAAGATGTAATATATGCACAAAATAGGTGCAAAGGTCACACATGGAAGCATTATAACTATATATATAACTTCGAGCATATACCTATAGAAACAGCATTGCCACTTGGACGTGCGAACAAGCGTGCAAGAGAGAAAGAAGAATAGATGTATAAACTTTCTCTCTCTCTCTCTCTCTCTTTTAGCACGCAGAAAGTGGTATATACCCCTCTTCGTCGACCAATCAAAACAAGCATACTAGAAAGAACGGTTATACACCTGTTCTTATTTCTCTCTCGCCCTCTTGTTAGCACGGCCAAGCGGCAAGGCTGCGTCTATAGGTATATGTTTGAATGAAGGCCTAAAAAGACATTTCTGTGTTTTATTAAATTGCTCAATATTTGCGATATCTCAAGTTTAAAATTTATTGGCGATCTTAAAATGATACATCTTTTATGCTTTGCACTTGTTTATTTTAGAATTAAAATAGCCTTAATGTAAGCCAGCAGTGATCTGAAAAAAAGCTCCTAGCCTAGCGCAAAATTTTGGATAGACGAAAGCGGATTATGCCAAGCTTTTTACTGTCACCCTATATTATCATTTAAGATTGTTCAGAAAAAAGTATTTCTTCCCAATGTCATGAACATTTACAGAACAAAAATTCTTATGATCTTGAAATCCATGCAATTAAAATAAAATTAACTACATCTGGCAACAATGCTATAGGCCTCGCCTCGGTTAGGTCAACCTACTATCGCATCATTCACATTCACAAGACAGAAGAGACTATTACTATCTTATTTTATCTCACATTGAAAGAGGGTGAGCGATAAGCATAAGTTAGAAAGCCTTCTGGCGATTTTTATTAAATCAAACCGGTCAGCGGTAAATATAAATCCATTATGTCACCGGAAAATTATTTAAACAATAATAGTAATTTTTAAGATGCCGTGGGTGTTTAATAGTAAATTAAAGGTACATAAGATGATCATGATGTACTGCCAAACTGATAAATAAATGTATATGTATGAATGATTTATGGGTAGGTGCTCACTCTTATTTTAGCAATTTGATAACAGTGCGGCGAATTAAGAGGTAAAAATAATTAAAGTAGGCCTTGAATCTAATTAAAAGACAGCGATAAAACGTCGTTTTAAATACTAAGTCCATATAATTTACTTGAGTAAATAACTGCTTTAACTTTAAAATTTACCTGCCTGAAGTCAAGCGATACGTAAATGTTTGATTCCGACATCGAGTTTTGTTCATATTTTAAAATACCTAGAAACAAATCATATACGGTGACTGTTCCATAATTAAAATTTATGTTACAAAATATGGTCATAATTGTAAAGTGTAAATTTTTTGTTATTACCGCGTAATTTTATTGGATTTCTCTATTTTTCTGGCCCTTGCAAACTTATTTGCAACATTTATTTGTAAAGAATTTTGTTCCACAGAATCCTGAATTTATAGTATTTATATCGAATTACCAAATTAAAATCTTCTAAAAACTAATCCCCGGCAATTCATAATCTCAATTTTTAAGTTGTTATTTTTAAATATATTTTAATCAATAAATATTTTAAAGCTGTTACCTTAAAAATCATTAAAAAATGCGCCGGACTCTTTATAATGTCATTTAGTTTTCTTTTCTCCAGTTATCCATGTACGTACAGAAATAGGTTATCTATAACATGTAATAAATAATATATTTTGATTTAATAATTAAGTTGTCAAGTAAAAAAAAAATAAAAAAAACTATTATATTGCTCATATATTTTAAAAAATTGATAACATTGATTTTCCAAAACTTGTTTCCCTAATAAAGAATGTACTCTGAAGCAAAATTTTGTAGATGAAATCTTACCGAAAACCCAAGTGTAACAAAAGAACCAACTTTTCGATTCCTCCATTTTTTTTATCATAAATAGACTGTAAATATAAAAGAAAGCGCAATTCATTTTTTCAAAACAGAAAAAAAATATTAACCCCCACTGAATAAATTAAAAAATAATATAATTTTTATATTCCTTGACCCAAAAATCCTTGAAAATAACATACATATTATTAACATATTCGAATCATTCTTCCTAAACCCCGTTTATAACCTGTCCGGACACCAAATCATTCATAAGGTCCGCCCATTTTTATGATAAACAGCAAAGAAAAATTATTACAATATCACATAAAATATAAACCTTCACTTCTCTTATGCCAGCCACACACACATTGAGGAAATCCTCAAAACGGTGCAGGCCGGGCCGGCCCTGCACAGTCCAGAGAATAAAGGCGTTCTTACGCGCCCCGAACAACAACCACGTCGCACACACACAACACACGCACCACCAAACACAACAACACACACACAAACACACACACACACACACACCACACACCACAACACACACACACACACACACACACACACACACACACACACACACACACACACACACACACACGCGCGCACCCACACACACACACACACACACACACACACACACTTCGGAACTACTTAATGTGTGTGGCTGGTGTTTCGCTCTTCATTTGTATCTATATTGCTTAAATACGTCACTTAGTCTTCTTTGGTATTACACGTATACCAAATTTGAAATTATTATTCCATTTTTTTATGTCGCCAAAAGACAAACCGAGAGACAGACAGAAATGAAAAACCGTTTTTAAAAATCTAGGGACCTCAAAACTTTGAGGTGCCATTCATTACAATCGATACAATATTTTCTTAATACCCAGAAAAGTAACAATAAAAACAAGTGTTTAAATTTTAAACAACTAACTGTTTAAAACGTGCATTAAAAATATAAGTTTTAAACACAATTGGGTTGAAAATATATTACCGAGTTTTAAACATGTTTAATACGTAACAACCCTGTTATGAAGTAATCCAAACAACTTCTCAGATATATATATAGTATAAGCATACCTTTGCAGTGTGATGAAAAATGGAAACCTTTTTATAGCACTAGCACAAAAATATCCTGGGAATAGTAATCGCAACCTACACAGTCCAGAGAGAAGCGGTTTCAGCTGAACATTCTTGAAATAAACAAAACTGTCTGATTATTTACGCGACCAATTTTTTTAAATTTAATTGTTCGAGAATTAGCGGATATACGCTAGCACTTCCGCTAACCAAATAAACGTTAAGTTATCGAAGAACGGCCTTTTAATAGCTAAGGTATGGTAAAGTTTTATGGGTACCACTTAAGAATTATTGGGGTTTAGGTTACTTTACGATACCCAAAATGGTACTTACGTAAATTAGAGTTAAAATTATGAAAATAAGATTTACAAGATTTAGATAACTGGTTATAATTATTAAAATGTTTTACAACTATATAAACACTGAATCATAAAAATATGTATTTCTACTGAGTGTTGTTTTTCCAAAAGTTTAGCTTAATATCTATAAAGTTACAATAAAATAAAATTATTTTCCGACTTTTAGCCTTAAATTACATAGGATTAGTAAAATTAATTAGCTCTGGACATGTCCTATCAATAACCGGATATCTGTACGCCAAAGAATACTGTGTGCCGTGTGCCCTTGTGTGTGTATTTCATTGATGAGCTAAGTATTAAGATCTCTACATCAAATTTATGTTAATTTACATAAAACAAACCGGTGAGAGTTTATGCTGAAGTCTTTGGGTAAACCCTGAATCCGGTTACAAACGACCATCTTTTCTTCTGCACAGTTTTTAGTCGGGCTGGCGCTAGGGTTAAATGACCTAAAGGCAAAATTAAATTGTCCGTTACTTTTATGAGTATCAAATTTCACCTAGTGTAAACTTCCCAACCGCTGTGTTCACACATCGTCGTTGTGGTTGGGCCCAGTAGGATCTTTTGGAACATGCGCTAAAGTTGCTGGTTTTCGGCAACTCTTGTTGCCACCGTATGGAACGGGATCCGAAGCTTAGATGAACACAAGGCTTTAACTCAAGGTGTTAGCATACCGTGCTGATGAGTGAATGAGATCCTGTGCTTTAAACAGGTGTCCCCAACGGTGCCTCTGAGATACAGGGCGACCTCTCAGAGTATCTAGCCTTACTGCGGTAATGCGAAGCTCTGCCGTGGTGGACTATTACTTCCCTAGCTCCAAACAGAAAGCGGACAGAACCGCTTTTATAGAAAAAAATTGACATAGATACCCTGACCGAAACGGATAAATCCGTTTCGAGAGGTGCCACTCAAGGTCACAAGCAGACAAAGGTGCGCCGACCGGAACGGGTGAATCCGTTTCGTAAGGTGCCCCTGAAGTCACCGGCGCCTGTTTCACGGGAAAGGGCTAATCTCGGGATGGTGCTTAGGAAGGGTTCCCTGAAACCAAAAGAAGGCGGACAGAACCGCCTTTACAGGAAAAAGGGTTCCTTGGCTTTAAACAGAAAGCGGATAGGACCGTTTTCATAGGATAAGGCCGGAGATGCGGCCTTAGAAAGAACATCTGGTTCCTGTAACAAGGACCTGGTAGCTACCCACGTCACTAGACCGGGAGAGAAAGGCATGATGGATCTAATCGACTGCTCGTCATACTCTCCAGGAGACAGGAACACCAGGACACATCAGAACGAGTAAGATGAGATGTAAGAACTCTCTTCCAATCTGGTATCGGATTCTTTAGAAGTCCGATCCTATTCGGAGAAATATAAAAAGGTGTGAGCCACAATAGACCGAGCGGTCGCAGTGGAGGGCGTAAAAAGTCCACTCACTTTAAACCTACCTACCTACCTACCTAGTGTAAACTTGTCTTGTCCTTGTTGATTCACGCATCATATTCATGGGTGATTTTGTGTCGCAATTGTGAAAATGATGCGTCCATCAAATGCGCGAGAAAGTTTTGCTCAATCTAATTCCACTCTTATACCTATTTATATCCTTACATTAGGTAAAGTTGATGGTGTCGTTCGTATTTCACAACAAACAATTGATCCCCTAATGTTGTCTAAAAGGTGCCGTGAAACGCAGAAAATGCATGTTTCGGTACTTAGACTTCTTTGGCGCCACTGGGGAAGATGGGTTAAAAATTAAAACCCGGATTACAAATTACTTAGTACTTAGGCTAATTAAATATGTCCACGTGGGCTGTCCTTGTTAAAAAAAAACAGCATTTAGGGTTTTTTCGCAAGATTGAAATACTGACCTGAAATCAATGAGAGAAATAAATTATATTTTTATTTTCCAACATGGCACATGTATGATCTTTTACAAAATGTGGATAATGTATTTTGTTATTAATGTGGAAAATAAATTCCATTTAAAATATTTTATCGTACAGAAATCCGAATGAATAAGTAATGAAAAATTCAGTGCAATTAATGGGTACATTTTTATTCTTCAAAAAAATTTATTATTATGAAATATGTATTTCTTTTAATCCTTATACCAAACATGCATTAAAAAAATAAGTTTTAAACACAATTGGGTTGAAAATATATTACCGAGTTTTAAACATGTTTAATACGTAACAACCCTGTTATGAAGTAATCCAAACAACTTCTCAGATTCCTTTTATTCTGGAATTGATAAATAAACATGCTGGTTGCCCCAGGGCTCAGTACTGCCACCAACTCTGTTTCTCCTTACATCAACGATATTTTTTCTTTCACAATCAACCCTATCCATAGTTATGCTGCCGATAGAATCCTTCATTGTAATATCCAATTTCTCAAGCCAGCCTCTAAGCCTGATTCGGAAAACAAGCACATAGTAATGCAGATATAAATTTTGGATTGGGGCTACAAAAAATCTGTTCAGTTTAATGCCTACAAAACACAATCATGTTCGCTGTCGGGAAAAAAAGTCTGCCAATGCTCATCCGTTACATATGAGCGTCCAAGTTTTTTACTAAAACGAGTCATTCAGTCTTGTTGGAGTTACTTTTGAGAATAATCCTATCTGGCATTAACACATGACATCTATAGCCTTAGAAGTTTTAAAAAGCTTGGATTTATCTCTTGAGCCAGAAAGCATTTGTCTCCTTCTAATCTGTATACTCGTATGTATCCAAAATCAGTCCCTCTTTAGACTATTGTTCCCATGCCTGGGGAAAGGCGTCTCCTACAACTCTTAGCATTCTTGATTCCATTCAAAGATGAGCTTAATGTAGCTATAATTCGGCACTCACAGGAAAGCTTTCTTCTTTTGCCCACCGACGGGCCGTAGGGAACCTGTTGCTCTTTTATATATATTTTCACGGCTTCTGCTTTTAGGAGTTGCCCAGTATAATTCCTTCTGTGGCAGCTTCCAACAAAGCAATCCGCAGTACCACTTTTATCTTTTATGCATCCTTTTACAGTCCAGATTGTGGAACCTGCTACCCGCAAAAGTTTTCCCTTCTCCTCCCAATCTCCAAATATTTAAGTCCTGTGTTAATAAACCCCCTCTAACCACACTTAAAATACCGTACGTTAGTACTTAGGTCTTTAGCCTTAGTGGACTGTCCCTGTCACAAGATAAAAAAAAACAACCATATCACGTAAATAATGAGAACCCAGCTGCAATTTGATAACGCAGTCCTACCCTGGAAAAGCGCATACTTAAGTGGTGAAAACGCACTTATAGTTCCCACCCTGAACATAAAAAATTTAAAAATTCTCTTTACATTTGCAAATAATATCTGCAACCCCAATTTAAATAATCTTATAAGAAAATTAAACTCAAAGCCTAAATTTTGATTTGAACAAGGAAAAATAACAAAATGAGCTAGCTATATAAAAATTCAAGTTTTGTTCAGTTTTCCAAAAAAAGGGTTTGAATAATAATTTTCTTTTATTATTTTGAAGCACTAAATTATTAATTTTCTGGATTAGTAACCTAGTTAGAATAGACTAAAGAAGGAAACACATCATTTTGATTCTATTCACGGTAAAAACGGCGGCATCGAGCTTAGGTCGATAGCGAGCTTCATACCAACAGAGCTTATAAAACCGATTTTAAAAACGTTTCTTTTACTCTCATATTGAATAAACTCAAAGAATGTCATATTACTCATATTATTTATTGGAACTTGTTATCGTATTGCAGTATAAAAATCATTGGTGGTTCTAGCTGATCTGTTTATTTTTTCACATGAAAAACTCTCTCCAGAATTTTGATGAAAATTTTCGTAGGATTTATGGTAATGGTGCGTTAATTTGTGTTTAATACATAAAATAAATTTCAGTAAATTTATTGCAAGAATTTATGCGCACTCATGCGCACAAACGCTAATTTTGTAAGTCGTTGTATTTTTAACCTTTTTAGGTTATATTATGCTAATCCATTAGGATTAGCATAATATAACCTAAAAAGGTTAAAAATTTATAAAGAGAAAAATGCTTTTTGTATTCTTTAAAGTATGTCAGCTGTAGATAGATACAGGAAAATTGTTACTTTCGGGTGTTGCAACAGTTGGATGTTTTTTTAGTTCTATATTTATAGAAAAAAACTTTTACATAATCAAAAAGATAACACTGACCACAAAAATGGCTACAAAAAATAACGAAAAAGGTGCATTACCTCCTCTTTTTAAAAACAGAAAAAAATAGTAATCGCCATGTGTTAGATTTAATAGGACCATAAATTTATGGACAGTTAAAAAGCCAAATGCTAAAAACAATTTTAACCAAAAAAAAAAGTTTGATAATTAGAGCTAGTCAAAACTATGTTCTTAGGCTGAACCGACATCACCGACCTCGAAAATTGTTCTGCATCGATTCTCAGGCATTTTATAAATTTATAAATAATAAAATAGTATTTTAAACATTTTGAAAGATTGAAATAATACGACTATAACTAAATATATAGTGTTTTAGGTTAAGGATTTAAAGAATTTAAGGAATTATGTCACAAAAAGTTTACTTATGAAATTAATATCATGAGTAAAATGCAGTAAAAACATCAAGGCTAATTTTTACTATAGTGATTAGGGTAAATGAATTGCACCTACACTCTTTTAACGCAAATTAAACGTGTTAACACAAATGACGACATAAGTAATTTAGCCTGTTGACTTAAAATTAACTAGTTGATAAATTTTACAGTATTTTATATATTATGAACTAGATAAAAATCGTATATTTACCCAAATCATTAAAGAAAACACAGTTTAATCACTTATTTTTGAAAATAACTTTCACTAATAGCACTGCGCTTGTTAAGCCAGATTCTTTTTTTACAACCGTAATATTTTTTTCTGATCTTGTTTTTTTTTAAAATGTTAGTACAACATTTAAAATGTATCTAAACATAAAAAAAACTTTTTTAAGTGTGTTGCTTAGTAAAAAAAAAATATGGAAACACGAACGTGCGACTGAAAGAAACTGTTGAAAGGTAAGTAATTTAATCGAACTAGTGTTTTTGAAACGCTTGAAATCTCAAACCTAAATCGTTTATACATATTGGAGCCCCGAACAACGTCACTAAAAAGTTAAATCGACACTGAATTTAACGAATTTTTAATTAACATGCTTATGACAGGATCGATTCCTAAATGTCATAAAAGGGGTACATCATTTTTCTGTTTTACACAGGAAAAAAAGCACAAAAAATCTTTTAATAAAGCTTTTTCATTAATCAACAATTTATTCTAACCAACTAAAACGTTAACCAGATAAAGTAACAACGTCCAGACTGTAAAATTCTTTAAAAAAATAAAATAAAATATGTTTAAAACACCATGTTCGTAAAGTCATGGTGAAGTCAGAAAAGATATTTTTTTCCAAAAAAAAATTATTACAGAAATTGTACTTAATAGTAATAATTTAGTCGTGTCCGTTTCATTTCAGTAAAAATTCAATAAAAGGAATTATGGTAAGGTATATTACGGTTTAAATATAATTTTCACAAAAAACTTTTCTAAAAACTCGTTTTCAGGGTGCAGGTAACTCTTTTACTACTGAATTCACAAATCTTGATCAATTTAAAGCTTTAGACACAATCACGTTCGTTGTCGGAAAAAATGTGTCATTTCTAATCCAATACTTAGAAGCGGCAAATTCCCCAAACCTTATCATACTTGATTCCACACTACTTATCATTCTTGATTCCATCCTAAATAGAGCCGTCTTCCTTCCTTCACTGACGAGCTGTAGGGTACCTTTTCCTCTTTTGTAGGCATTTCCACGGTTTTTGTTCTAAAAAGTTAGCCAGTGTTAAGTTCGCCCCTTGCTCTTCCGAATAGCGGAACATAAAGTGCCACACGTGCATCCGGTCTACAGAAACCCCGAACTTCCCACATTGTCCGCTTCCCTGGATTTTTTGGTACGGAACCCGCATTGCCAAACCCAACTTACTGTTAAATGATTTTAATGTTGATTAGAAAAATTACTATTTAAAGTACATTTTTTAACGAAGTCATCACACAGCTTATGGTATCACCACTAAAATGGTATGTTATCCAAACTACTATCTAAATTTATAGGTACTTTTTTACAAGTTCTTTTACAATATAAATATTTAACCAAGTACAGATCTATATTGCATTTAAGGCAATATAACCCCATGGTTAACCTATCATTATTTATTTATATCATTTAAGTCTATTGATTATCTATATTTTCTATGAAATAATAACACAATGTCAACGACATTAAGGCTTAATACAATATTTTGTAAATTACTCTAACTGTTTATATATAGATAATAACAAGCTACATTTTTAATAAGAACGTATCGAACTGTAAAATTGGATCATTAAAACCCTAATAAAACAGACTTGTTAGCCAGCCGATGACTAAAAATGGAGAATGAAGAGTTCAAATTACTTCCTTTTAAAGGATTGGTGTGTTAGCAATATTTATATATATATACATATATATATAATATATATAAATATATATATAATAATATATATATATATATATATATATATATATATATATATATATAAAATATATATATATATATATATATATATATATATATATATATATATATATATATATATATATATATATATATATATATATATATATATATATATATATATATATATATATATATATATATATATATATATATATATATATATATATATGCTTTGTCATTTAGTTTTTGTTTTACATAAAATATGGCTCTTGGGTTTTCTTGTCATTTTCATAATTAAGCTTTTTGTAAATACCAATAATTTATCCATTACGTACACAGGAAAATTTAGAAACATAAAAATAAATGTAACATACACTAATATTAAATGTTTTGACTCATTTTTAAAAACTTGTTGCGGAGGCATTTAAAAAAGACCCATAGACATTTGAAATAAATTGACTACTAACCTACAATCTTAAAGCAATTACAAATTAACAATAATTAATCAAACGAAAAAATATTACAAAAGATACAATTAATTTCCTTATGGATTCTCTTATTCGTGCAAAAATACCAGGCATTCCCCGAATTTGCCATTTTTAAGTGCCAAATAAAAACGAATCTTAAAGATTATGGGCTAAAAATCTTTTAAAATGCTCATGCCACAATTTTTTTAAAAAACGAGGCAAAACATACCCGATAATGTGTGTTACTGCTTTTTACATGTTTCTATGTTTCTACATTTTCCTCTGTATGCAATGGATAAATTGATATTTACAAAAGGCTTTATTACGGAAAAATAACCTGAGGTAATATCCGTACGCACGACCCTGAGTAAATTACGATGTCATTAACCTTTGTCTAAAATTTCGTTCTATTACCTTTTAGCATTTAAAAGTTACTACACTAAAACGATCTTTTTAAATTTTTAATACTCTTTAACTTAGAAATCAACACGCGTAGAGCAAAACTTTATATAATTTCTTTTTATTTTTTAATAAGGAATCCACTATTCAATTTATTCCCAACCTCTATGTTACACCCTGTATTTGGCTAAAAAACGCCACAATAATATCAATTACAGTTTTTAATTAAAATGATTCGTGTCTTTAGAAACGAAACATTAAGTAAAATGTTAAACAACAATGTAATAAATGTATAATGTGTGTGCATGTAGTAATGATTTAAAACTCTGAAATAAATTAAATCTGAAAATGTGCCAAACTAAACGCATAGTGTATATTTATGTTTAGTTCGGCAAAATTAGGAAATTAAACGGTTTTATTAGTATTTTGTAGCCCATTGGCTATTAGCGTTTCGCATCTCTTAAAACAAAACAGATAAACTGTTTTTCCGTCTAAATAATATATATATATATATATATATATATATATATATATATATATATATATATATATATATATATATATATATATATATATATATATATATATATATATATATATATATATATATATATATATATATATATATATATATATATATTATTGTTAGACTCATGTGCCGAAATCGCCCATTCGCGGAAATAAATACTCAGTTCCGAAATGATCAAAGCCAAATGATCAATTGCCGAACATAGTCCCAGATAAAAATAAATCTGTGACATAGTTCCTATTTCGGTATCTGTTTAAACTGGTTTACACATTTTGCGAACTGAGCTATCCGGAGTTGCTCAAATGCCGAATAAGATATATTTCGGCAGATTATCATCAACTGGTCGCTCGAACATGAAAAAAATATATATGTTGTGGCCAAACCCCGTTCTGGTCGTCCAAAAACAGATTTTGTGCGTGTTTCAAAATAAAAAGCCGCTTTGCTTACCAGAACTAACCATGACCACTAGAACTTAGGGCTTTTGAATTTGTCTTAATTATTTGCAGAAGTTATAAACAAAATTTTAACAACGTATTGGAAAAAACCGGGAAATATATAATTACACTTTTTAAAAAATTATAACTTCTATCATATCAAAAATTGTAAAATTTTGTTAATAACTACCTAGTCCGTCATGGTTAGTTCTGGTAAGCAAAGCGGCTTTTTATTTTGAAACAACGTTCTGTCTACCAAATGGCCAAAAAGCAACATTGAAAGTATTTTTTTTTCATGTTCAAGCGACGAGCTGATGATAATCCGCCGAAATATATCTTATTCGGCATTTAACAACTCCGGATAGCTCAGTTCGCGAAATGTGTAAATCAGTTTAAACACCTACCGAAATAGGAACTATATTCGGCAATCGATCATTTGGCTTTGATCATTTCGCGAACTGAGTATTTTTTCGCGAATGGGCGAATTCGGCATATGAGTCTAACATAATATATATATATATATATATATATATATATATATATATATATATATATATATATATATATATATATATATATATATATATATATATATATATATATATATATATATATATATATATATATATATATATATATATATATATATATATATATATATATATATATATATATATATATATATATATACAGGGTGATTCATGAGGAAATGTCAATACTTTAGGTACGTACTCAGGGTCCAAAAATAAGCATAAAAGTCTTTACACATATGGGTCCGCAAGACCTTCGTTTCCGATATACAGGGTGTTATTTTTATTTATATTTTTGTTATATTTAAAAAAAAAAATATGTTTTGCTGAACATAATTTAAGAACAATAATTTTATTTAAAATTAAAATACATATCGTTTAATTATACATTTTGTTTAATTTTTTGTTTAAATTTTGCTATAATAAAATCATATGCGTGACATGCGTGGTATTTTTTTTTAAATCCAAATATCTTGAAAACGGTTGCTCATATCGACTTTTAACAAGTATACCTTTTTGACGTAAAAATGACAAAACATTTATTTAAATTACTTAAAAATGTAATACAGTGCCGTACCAAAAAGTTGTGATTGTTCAAAATAGTAAAAAGGCGTGTAGGTGGCTCCCCCTACAAGTAGGAGCCGTATTAAGATTAGATTCGAATTCGTCATACCAAAAAACCCATGGTTACCAAATTTTGCTCCAATATTTACATAATCATAGATTTTATTTAAAAAATAGAAAAAATTAATTAAAAACTTTAACACCCTGTATTTCGGAAACAAAGGCCTTGCGGAACCATATTTGTATAAACTTTTAGGTTTATTTTTGGACCCTGACTACGTACCTGAAGTATTGACATTTCCTCATGAATCACCCTGTATATATATATATATATATATATATATATATATATATATATATATATATATATATATATATATATATATATATATATATATATATATATATATATATATATATATATATATATATATATATATATATATATATATATATATATATATATATATATATATATATATATATATATATATATATATATATATATATATATATATATATATATATGCATGCATGGGGATCTCGGAAACCGTAAGAGATACGCAGTCGGTTAAATTATGGCAAAGTTGTGCATTTAGGTGCCTAACAACATGGCTAGTAGAAAGTTGTAAAATTCCGAGTACTTCCGGAGATATCCGGAAAAAAACGAAATTTGCTGATTTCGTTTTAATTTTTTTCTGACGTTATTTAAAGAGATATGGAGAAACAAAAGACACTTTCTCATGGCCACTTTTGAGGTCTACAAAACAGCGTTGAAAAATTTTCCGTACGACGTTTCGTTTTCGTTAAACCGTCATCAACTTTATTTTTTTAAATGCGGCACTCAATTATTTATTGCATTTTTTTAAAGCTGTTAAAATCCCAATAACAATGATGTATAACACTTAATATTTTTCTGTTAAATAAAAATATTTTCCATAAGAGACAATGAGTAAGACAAGGAACGCATATCATTTCTTATAAGGGCGTTCCATATTTGTTAATAAATATTAAGTGTTATACATTTTTGTAATTGGGATAATAAAGAGGTTCAAAAAAATTAAATTAAAACAGGTCCGTATTTAAAACAAAAGTTGATGATGGTCTAACGAAAACGAAACGTCTACAAAAATCTATCAACGCTGTTTTGTAAACTTAAGAAGTGGCCATGAAAAGTTATTTTATTTTTTCATATCTCTTTAAATACGTCGAAAAAATAAAAACGAAATCAGCAAATTTCGGTTTTCGGATATCTCCAAGTACTCGGAATTTACCTTTAATCGTATGTTGTTAGGCACCTAAATACTTTGCCATTTAACCGACTTCGTATTCTTACGGTTTCAGATCCCATGATGCGCTCAATCTGTGGCACCTGTATATATATATATATATATATATATATATATATATATATGTATATATATATATATATATATATATATATATATATATATATATATATATATATATATATATAGAAGAGAGAGAGAGAGAGAGAGAGAGCGAGAGAGAGAGAGAGAGAGAATTCTTATCAATATATGAGGTTTATATCTTAAACTTACGAAACAGTATAGTTACTAGAATATTTAAGTCTTTTAATTGTTGCTTTAAAATGCAAGACGGAGCAATGATCCTCATATTACTTAACTAATTTGTTGGACTTGTAAGCTATACATATATTTGGTTGCAAGCAGAAAGAAACAGCAAACAACACTACTTGGCCTAGTTAATTTGTTATTTAACATTATAACCAATTAAATTGAAGCATAACTGGAGCCCTATTCTTTATTATATTTTTTGGTAATTTTATAGTAAACCTGCGGCAACATGCCAAATTAATCCTGGCAAACTTTATTGCCAGCATATTAATTATTTTACAAAAGTATTGTAAATTTATCGCAAGTATTTTTTAAAGATAAATACATGACATTATTTTACGCGTTAAATATTTGTAGATATTTTACAAAATATGAAAATTAAAATTAGGATGTATAAAACAGAAAAATGATTAAAATTAGGTAGGTAGCATTACTGATTGGTTATTACTGGAAAGAGCTTAGCGTTTTGTTAAAAAGGACGTTTCTTATCAAAAATAAAGTGACAGTCAGCTACTGAATAGAAGTCACACTGACAGACCAATTGTTAGCCCAATAGCAAGCTGGCTTTTATTAAGCCTGAGAAAGAAAATTCGTTTTTCAGATTTAAGTATCTTTAACCATTTATGCCCCTGACTTTGAAAGTAGATAGGTAGTGCAACGGATGCAGGTTTGAGTCCAATACAGGTATTGCTCCTCAGAATCCAACCTATCCAGTTTCACCGCGCCCTATACCGGTATTCAAATGAGTCTTTCTGCAATCAAGTATTATATCAGTTGACAGTAGTGCTAAGACCTGTTAACTAATTCTTAATTAACAAATGTGATCTCTTCTACGTCTACACTACTTTCGTGAGTGAATGTCACCAATTTAGTTTTTTTCTGGATTAAGACGAAGAGCTGCAGACATAACATGGTCGCCTTTATAAGACTTCTCTGCATGAGCTCTTTGATGGTATTACTTTCCAGTTTTTAAACTAATTTGCGATTCTCAGTTAACTAACTACTGAAAGCAGGTAGAAAGCACATACTCTACAGGGTCTAACAACGACTAAACAAGGTCATATTTGTGGATTTCCTCAGATTAAAAAAAAATAGAATTCTGAAAAATGCTAAAGATAATGAATTGATTGAATTAAAAAAAAAAGGGGAAATAAAATTATTATTTTCCTATTTATTAATTTGTTTTTAAAAGCGCATTTTTTGTTCCAATATGTTTAAATTAAAAAAATGTATTTATTTTTGTTTACAACAAAATTAATTTAATTTTTATAAAAATTTTGCGATTTAAATTAGAAAATAGAAAAAGTAACAATAAATACTTGAAAGGCCGAAAAACAAAAGTTCATATTCTATTAAAGTCCAGCATTTAATATAACTTGTAATACATATTGGTAAAAGTTAAAGAAAGGAGATGCTTTACAAAACAAACCCATAGATATGGACAAGGATTTTTCCCTTAAAGATTACTTATAAGATTGTCACTGTTTTAAAAGAGATACAGAATAGGAATGTTAAAAAAATTGCTTACAGAATCGAACCCATCGTGTAACTATAAAAAAAAATAATGTCGTATTTCTTTCAGATTCTACGAAAAAAATATATCGGGTGCCTGTTTCACATATTTATTTTAATACGAGGAAAATCCCAAATATGGTCCTGTTTTAGTCCTCGTTGAATTACCCTGTCCCAAGCACAAAAGTAGCCACTCAGAAGAATCCCTTGTATACTTGGGTGCCACCTGTGCCAAGCTAACATTTGCTACGTGCAAGTGGGTTAACTGCTACTGACCCTTTAAAAATTGGCTGTCCTGTACGTATACAAGGTACTAAATTTTTAGTTATGTAAAGCACTAACTTCAGAAAAAAATAAAAGCCAACATTCAAAATGTTCTTTTTTTCAAACATTTCTGGACGTACACGAAATATTTTCAAATATTTACCGCTATTATTCTGATTCCTAAATCATACACGTTTGCCTTTATTTAAACGACATTCTGTCTTTCTTGGATCCCCATGTTTACCCTCGAATGTTTAGCATCCTGTATACATACGTATTTAAGCATTTTTATTAGAATTTTACCTCTATGCAGCATAATTAAGCACCAACTAAGTAAAAATAAAAAGCCGAATAGTTTTTAGCGTGACTGTGCAAAAAAAAAGCCCTTAGCCTAGCCTACAGCATAATGCCGTTAAATTATCGATTAATAGGTATACAGAAATGCCCAGAAAACATGTTTATTTCTTTTGTATACCTAACCTCATTTCGAGCCAAACCATATTTAATCTTAAGGCCTATGCTATACGCCCTTGGAGCACCCTCGGACAACTTAGAGTCAACAAATAAGAGTAGGCTTCATTAAATCGTATTAAGCAAGCCTTTAACAAATATTTTACAGCTAATTTAATGAAAAAGCGAACTGGAAACTGATACAAAAATGTTACATTTTTTTAGTCTTTTTTTAAAATTTTGTTTACATAATCAAAAGCTTATAAGCTAGAATTTACTTTTTAAAGGATGAACTTTCCCTGTGGTACAAAAGTCAATAATTATTATTTTTAAATGATATATAATAAAAAGATATCTTCAAAACTATAAGTAAGAATTTTTTTTTAAATACGAAATCTTTTTTCTTTTTTTTTTCTACAAAAAAGTTGACTTTTATAAGCATAAGAGAAGGCCGATCAGTTTGGTTTTTTTTAATTATTATAATTAAAAAAAAATCGTTTAATTTTTAAATTATTTTAAAAAGCTTCTTTCCAGTAATCGAAATGGAACAAGGATTTTTTTTCCAATTAATTCACACCTTGCAACAAAGCCTCCTTACATAAAACTTTAAAATTTTTGAAAGTTTATTCCCTGCTCTGTTTCAAAAACCTGTGTACCTTTACCGCTAGTTACATCCTGATGTTCTTTATTCCTAACACTAAATGGCCTAGATATTAAGTACAATAACATGGAACTTAATAAATTGTTATTCTTTAAAATGTCCAGTGTGCGTACGCATTAAAAACGATCTAATCGTAAGATTGATAAACGACAAATTCTGATTTTTAATTTACAGGTATTATAAGTTAGAAGTTCCTTAATAGCCCATTTTTTTTAAATAAATCCGCTACAATCGTTTAATTTATTAAAAAAGTAATATGCGGCTTAAATTTAACATTTTTCGAGACATTTTTATTGTTTCTTCTCGTTTTTCTTGTTTCTTGATATCCGCAAAAGTAATTTAAATATTTTTTGTTTTATGGCCAAGATAAGAAAAATCTGTTACCAAGGAAG
This sequence comes from Listronotus oregonensis, assembly GCA_019359885.1. Taxonomy (NCBI): domain Eukaryota; kingdom Metazoa; phylum Arthropoda; class Insecta; order Coleoptera; family Curculionidae; genus Listronotus; species Listronotus oregonensis. The sequence goes on from JAHBCN010000041.1 coordinate 545,709, forward strand.
GTCGATAATAAAATAGGAGATTCTGCTTTATGTTCTCCTTCGATATTGTCTCCTAATGTGATTATTTTAATTCTGTCATGTAGAAATTCCTGTACAATCCGTTAAGTTTATCCTATTTTATCCTCTATCCCAATCCTTTGTTAAAGTTTCAGCCGTTTGTTGATAGGGTATACCATATGTTAGTTACATTTAATACAGCTGGTTTCAGTTTCAATAGTAAACTTTCAAATACAGTAAGTATTATAAACTATTTGAGTTCTGCTAATTACAAATCATACGCATATTTAATATTCACTTGGGCGATGTTTACTAAATAAAATGATAAATATACTTTGTACAATTTGATATACGTACAGTTCATATTTAGTTAAATGAGTTTTAATTTTAAGCACATTATTTCAAAATCTATATAAAACTAAACAAAAAATGTCAAAAGGCATGTAAAATTATTTTTAAAATTGTAAAAGTGGCTGATTTATGACAATGGGTAATGTTTCAGATTAGTGGAAAGATTGCTTCAGTATGCGTGGGGGACTAAGCTTAAATTTGAGAGGCACTCAACACTCAAAACACTTTGAGTCAGTCTTTAATGCGGGAAAAGTGAGCGCAATGAACGACGTAGCTGATGGAGAACAAGTCATTGATGGAAAACTAAATAAAGATAAATGCTGGCTGGACGTACAGAATCAAAACACAAGTTAGAGGGAACTAAAAACAATAATGTGGAAACAAATTCTTTAAAATTATTGTGAAAGTTAAAATGTTTTCCTAATAAAGCTATTACATTGTAGACCATAATTGCCAATTGATAAACACAATTTAATAAAACTGTCATTACCTTCCCTTTGTCAACCAAGTTAAGTATAGCGCAGGACTTGATGGAAGATGCAACCCTAGTTTTATCTGTGTCAGGTTAATTAATATCTTGGGATAGTTTGGGTTTTTATGAAACCCTTCAAGCTAATGTAAACTTGCCCTGATCAATCGTGTGTTATATAAAAAATATTGCTTCAATAAGGTTTCCATTTCTACAGAGGTTTATAAGAGTTTATTTTTTAAATTGTTAGAATAAATTATTTGGATTTGCAAGTTAATTGATTAATAGGCAATAAAACTAATCAGAAATGTAATAAATAAAGTTTGCAATTTCTGTGAGGGAGTCGAACATGTTTGATTTTTTAAAAATAAATAAAATTTAATTGCTTTAATATTTTCCCAATCAATTTATTTATTTGGATGACAGTAGCAAAATGTTGTATTTACATATGGGCCTGGTAGCCTCGTGGGTAAGTAAGTAGACATGCGCACCATGTGCGAAGCGAGTTCTAACCTCACGAGGTCCAGTAGTAAAGTAGTTTTAATAAAAAAAGTACGGCACAAACAGCCTTTGCCACACCACTGCTCGTCAGATCATAAAAGTTAAGCATCGTCAGATAGTAAGTAGTTTCATGGGTATAAAGGCGAAGACCATGTGTGTGTGGTTCGGATTTCACGTTAACCTATACGTCTTGTCTTAAAAACAACATACATTTCCGGTTAATAATAGCACGAGTTTGGATAATCTCAAAGGTGAATAAGTTTCGCATTTGCAAGTCGGCCGGTTATCTGAACGATAAAGGGTTACATCCTAACCAGAAATTTGACAACTTAAGGGTGGGGAGCGGCTCGGGTTCGATTAGGGTAGAGAAAGAAGGTCCAAGCCCACAACAGATACTCCTAGCGACTCAAAAGAATTTGAAAACCGTAATTTTGTTAATAAATAGTAGTCAATTTAAGAGGCCAGCCATTTAAATAGGAGGTGCGTTTTAAAATTAAAATTATTTCTGCTATACCCGTAGACATGTGTACAAGGGATAGAGCAAATCTGATGGCACATTCTCGAATTTAATTTTCGAAACAACTGCAATGTTAAAAATAGATCGCTGCTAACATGATTCGTCTCAGAGGTACAGGGAGTTTTTCAAATTTTGACGATTTTAGCACACCTCTGTATTTAAGTTGTTAGTAAAGTTAGAAAAACAGTAAAATGCAAGTTTGTGTAGAATTTTATGTGGAATCTAGTGCAGTGCTCAATTTTTTGATCTTTTACAGTCCTAAAGATTTATGAAAAAAGACATCAAGAACCTGAACTATTATTTATATATTGCACTCCTTGTAAAAAATTTATTATTTATTATTTTTTATTATTTTTTTAAACGATGCATAGGCAACGGTTTCCCTCTTTAGTCTTTTAAAAGTATTAATGCTTGGTTGCCTTCTTTCTCGATATCTAGCGAAATGTACCTGTAAAGCATTTGCACACCTTTGCTCTCAATATAAAATTCAATAATATGATACATTTTAAAGTCTTTAAACTTCATTTCATTAAAATCAAAATTTAAAAGTACAAAAAACTGGGACAGTAATTCCTATTTCTTGCTTAAATATTACACAAAATATTGCAGCCATCATTTATTTGTTTCTACGCCAGCTTCTACTAAACAAAATGCCTACTTAGTTAAATGAAATTTATAATGAATTAGAAAGGGGCAATTAGCCAGTAATTTAAAAATCATTTTATAAAAGTAATCAGAAAAGAAATTGATAAGTTTGTTGCAATGTAGATTTTTTACAGGGTGTGCAAAATTTAAATCTTGTGACGCTTTCCTTGATATTTTTACAAATAACCAATTTCTGTAAAAAATATATATAAAGAGTGTGGTATCAATAAATGGATTATTTTAGTGGAAAACAAATAGTCAAATAGTATACAGGATGTCCCATTTAAAAAAATAAGCAACTTTGGGTTATAAATTTAAAACCGTAACTGATATGCCACTGGATTCTACGTAAAATTCTACATAAATTGGCTTTTTCCATTTTTTTTTTCTATTTTTACCAATAACCGAGATATAAAGGTGTACTCTAACTCTTATAGTTTTTCCAAAACCTAAAATCCATCGAACAGGCGCAATCCCGTATATACGGCAGTAAAGTATTATCTAGTATAAAATTCTCGAGTGTCAGGTTTACAAACAACTCTAAATAGAAATACTACGTGCAGTAACGCTGTTTCAATATAAAAACTTGCGATGAATACTAATTATAAAATAGCTTTTGTGGAATAACAAAAAGGTGGCAATTGAATAAGTCTTCACCAAACATTTAAGTACGTAAGCTTTTTATTAGAAATTATTTTTTATCACGTGCGCATGCAACAGTGTACAATTTTACATATTTCCAATATTCGATTCCTGGCAATTAGTTAGTACTTTTCTCTACGTCCGAGTTAAAAAACAAAGTTCCATAGGAACATTTATTTATATGAAACACATATTTTGTAAGGCCCAAGGTAAGAAGAAAATCAGAAAACATATTTTCCTGAGATGAAACTACAAAAATAAAATTTTGTACTTGTAAGTATCGTAATTTTTTTTCAGTGTTAAAGGTATTGCCCTTTAAAGCCAAGGTTAAATATTATGTTGAAACAAACCAAATTAACTTTTTGTATTCAATAAATGATAAAAATATTTGGAGGTTTCTGCATCGGTACATTTTGCAAAACATATTTTTTGGAATAAGTCAGTCAGGCATCTAATAGGCCTTTTCATCACAATTTTTTTTGTACGCATGCGTCAGTATCAGCCATTTTTTTCGTACTGTTTTTTTGTAAACAAGCATGTTAAAGGGCCTGTAAACACATATTTAAGATAAAAAAAATACTAAAGAAAGTATAGTTATTGAAGGAAAGAAATACGAAAATAAAGAAAAAAGTGCCTTAATTAGCAAATAGGTTTTTTTAATCGATTATTATAATGATATCAGTACGAAAAGGAACGAAGAAGAGGTGTTGTTATGGAGTATGTAAGAGTGATATACGCTTTAAATCATTTAAATACAATACAATTTAATCAATATAACAATTGTATATATGTGGTAGGCCTAATTAGAATAAAATTATAGATACTTTTTGTATAGTAAAGAAGTAATGATGCCTAACCTCTCAATCAGCTCACTTCTTTTTCCTTTTTAAAGACGTCCATGACATTTAAGCTACCTTTTTAATTGCGTACAATTATGGGCTTCAACTGAATTATAAATCAGTGAAGCACCACCAACGATTTTTTCCAGTAAATGATTTAATTGGGAGATAATACTGCATTCCCAGCCATTGTCGATCAAAACAGTACGAAACTTTTGAATTGCCGCTATTTCAACATGGCGACTGCGCTTGCGCTTGTCACATGATAAAAAGGCCTATGAAGGAAAATAAAACAACAATTTGTTATACTGGTCGTAGAAGATTTGTGTGTGAATCTTTTTGTGTTTCACAAAAAATGCTGTAACATGTAATTGTTTTATTTTATGAATAACTTCTAAACAAAAAAGTTTTATGAGCAAGACAAAGCAAACCTTTTAAAAGCTTTCAAGATTTTCAGGGTTATTCTTGGGCGCTATTATTTCACAAACTTTCAGCAATCTAACTCTAATATTAAAATTTATCCTCTAAAACTATTCTAGTGTTAACATAGTTTAGGATTATCCTTCTCACGGATTAAATTCGGGACTTACAGTTAGACAATGGAAGGGATAAATGATAAATGTGATAGAGCCATTGAGATCGCAGAGATTTCCCCCAGACAGAGCTAAGTTAGTAATTGATAAGTTTGGCAACGCCGAGGAAGCTCGCTCCGAAAATAGCACACTATCGTAAAAGCGAATGACATTTCAGTCTTTCCTTCCAAAAGTGTGCCTACTTAAGTTTTGCATATTATGTATGTATGCATGACGTGTTCCACTGTCTCATGTCTGGGTATCATGTGGTATTTAGTTTAGATCATCGCAAATACCAACGGTTCATTGAGTACTTTAATATATTTTTTTTCTTTTTTTATTTGTCATAACTTATTTTAAAAAATATTATTTTGATTTCTTGCTAAATTCCGGGCTAAAAACCTTCGCCCTCATAGTCAAAACTTGTGAACTTGCAGATATAACTAAAATATACTATTAAAAAAAAATATATTATATATATATATATATATATATATATATATATATATATATATATTATATATATATATATATATATATATATATATATATATATATATATATATATATATATATATATATATATATATATATATATATATATATATATATATATATATATATACAAGATTGCCACAGATTCGAGTGCATGCATGGGGATCTCGAAACCCTAAGAGATACAAAGTCGGTTAAATTATGGCAAAGTTGCGCATTTAGGTGCCTAACAACATGCCTATTAGAAAGTTGTAAAATTCCGAGTACTTCCGGAGATATCCGGAAAAACCGAAATTTGCTAATTTCGTTTTTAATTTTTCCTAACGTTATTTAAAGAGATATGGAAAAACAAAAGACACTTTCTCATGGCCACTTCTTAAGCTCTACAAAACAGCGTTGATAGATTTTCCGTACGACGTTTCGTTTTCGTTAAACCATCATCAACATTATTTTTTTAAATACGGACCTGGGTATTTAATTATTTAATTTTTTTGAACCCCTTATTATCCCAATTACAAAAATGTATAACACTTAATATTTATTAACAAAAATGGATCGCCCCTATAAGAAATTATGTGCGTTCCTTGTCTAACTCATTGCCTCTTATGGAAAATATGTTTATTTAACAGAAAAATATTAAGTGTTATACATCATTGTAATTGGAATTATAACTGCTTCAAAAAAACGCAATAAACAAGTGAGTGCCGTATTTAAAAAAATAAAGTTGATGATGGTTTAAGAAAACGAAATGTTTACGAAAAATCTCTAACTGTTTTGTAGAGCTGAAAAGTGGCCATGAAAATGTCTTTGTTTTCCATATCTTTTAAATAACGTCAGAAAAAAAAAAAACGAAATCGGCAAATTTCGGTTTTTCCAGATATCTCCAGTACTCGAATTTTACAACTTCTAATAGGCATGTTGTTAGGCACTAAATGCTCTTGCCATATTTAACGGAGTTAACCGACTTCGTATCTCTTACGGTTTACGAGATCCCCATGCATACACTATTGGCATATATATATATATATATATATATATATATATATATATATATATATATATATATATATATATATATATATATATATATATATATATTTTTATATATATATATATATATATTTCTTGTTTAAACCATTTTAAAGAGATGGATACTGAAAAAGAATAATAATTCACCCTTGATTGGATTGAAAGTGAGTTGTATAAAGTTTGTCAAATTAAAAAAATAAATATTAATTATTAGACTTTGGATTAAACTTGTCACCTTAACCTGTAATGAAAACCGTGGAGAAAATTTACTAATATTATAAGTGGAAGATTGAGGGCCCTATCTCTGAAGCAAGAACGTACCAATAACGTAAAAGTTGTAGACGTCACCGCCATTTTAGCTACATAACACAATGCAAAAAATTAATAAATTTGTCAATAAAAGGTATTTTTCCAACATTTCACCAATCTCAATATTAATAAAATATCTTAAATGAAAACTGCGGTAAACCTCAAAGTGACTAATGTGGCAAGCCCAGAACCAAGCTCGTTTATAAATCCTATATGTTCCATTTTTCAACTCCTAGATGATACTCAACGGCTGAGTAGACTTACTGAATAATATGTTAAAAATTTATATCGATAGCTTTTTTTTATATCTTGGGACAGTCCACGAACGCTAGGGCCTAAGTACTAACGTACCGTGGGTGTCTAAAGTGCGGTAATGGGGAGTTTATTCACACGAGATTTAAATATTTGAAGATTTAGAGGCAAAGGGAAAACTTCTGCGGGTAGCAGATTCCATAGTCTGGACACTTTAGGGATGAAGGAACAAAGTGGGAAGTTCAGGGACTCTTAAGTGGAACTGTAAAAAAAGCATAAAAGTGGCACTACGTGTTGGTCTATTGGAAGCTGCCAAAGAAGGAATTATACTAGCCAACTCTTCGGAGTAGAAACAGTGAAAATACCCACAAAAGAGGGACAAATCACCTACAGCTCGTCGGTGGGCAAGTGTGGGATCATTAATAATACGAACAGCTCATTTCTGAATGGAGTCAAGAATGCTAAGTGTTGTAGCAGACGCCATTCCCCTGACGTGAGAACAATATTCTAAAGAGGGTCTGATCTGGGATACATACAGAGTATACAGATTAGAAAGAGAGACATACTTTCTGGCTCGAAAACGAAATCCAAGCTTTTTTGAAGCTGCTGAGGATATGGATGTAATGTGTTTGTCCAGTTAAGGTTATTCTCAAAAGTGACACCCACAAGATTAAACGATTCTTTGTTTTGCAGAACTTGACCGTTTATATGTAACGGATGAGCATTGGCCGACTTTTTTCGCGATAGCATACATGACTGTGTTTTGGAGGCATTAAACTGGATAAGATTTTTGGCGCCCCAATTCAAGATAAGTTTGAGGTCTTGTGAAAGAGATATCTGCATTGACCTGCGCTTGTTTTCCAAATCAGAATTACAGGGTGGCTTAAGAAATTGAATATTAGAGTGGAGGGTACTATCGTCAGCAAAACTATGGATAGGATTGGTTGTGGAAGAAGAAGATCGTTGATGTAAAGAAGAAACTGAGTTGGTGCCAGTACTGAGCCCTGGGGCACCCCAGCATTAATTGGATAGAAGCTGGAAGAATGACCATCTACAATAACTGATATACGATACATCGATAGCTTGAAGCTGGCTTCAGTTAAAGCGACTTCTAAAAGTGGCTAGAGGAAACCTTTATAAACTTACTTAAAAGTGTTCAAGCCAAGCCTAAAAATAAATAGGGTTGATCTTACTGACGCCGATTTCGAGATTATTAACTACCTAACTTTAGATGGGTCCTTTCTGAAAGGTCATCAGTGTCAACTGTCAACTTTATTGTATGGCATGGCTTTAAAAGAGGACATTACAGCAAAATAAAATTATGAAATATAATATAAAGAAAAACACAATGAAATAAAAACACGCCAAGCAACAACAAAACATAAAATGTGATAAATCGTTTTCCGTTTGGTGTCTACTGTGAACTTGGATACAAGACTCGCGCATGCGTGGTCGTCGTAAAACCACTGAAATAATTACGCAGGCTTTGAATTCGGTTTAAAGCCTTATTGGTTTTAACCTAACTTAAACTAATCGTATTTAATATAAAAGTATTTGTGAATATTAGATTCAAAAAAATTATTCATATTAAAATTTCCTTACTTTATCTTGTCGAAATTTCTAAAGATTATGCATATTAAAATAAAAATAAAAAATAATTGCAACAATTGGGACTTCAAATATAAAAAACTCTGCCTAATATATTCTTTTTTAAAATATGGGAAAAATGGTTACTGAGAAAGTTAGAAGTTAAAATAAAAGAAACCCATTTTTTAGCTATATCTAGAAGTTCACAAATCTATACATACATACCTTATTGCCTAAGTTATTATTAAATAATAAAAATGCAACAATTTGTTTAAATCTTAAAGGTTTAGAATAGTAAATAAAATACGATTTGCAAACTTGCACACGAACTTATTTTATTCTTCAAACTCAAGTGTAAATTAGCACTGCAAACATATAAAATTGTTGTCGGGATTCAGATTTCAAATACAACAATTTAACTTAATTACCCTGCTGTAAAATTCTTAGAATCTGCCTTGGAACGAAGAAAATTAAGACGTTTTATAATATTAGCAAAAAAATTCTTAATGTATTACTATTACAAAGATATTTCCAGATATATAAAATGCAATATTTTAATAAGAAAACAATATTAAAATTTTGTCCATAAAAACTTAGGATCACCTTTTAACATTTAAAAGCGGCCCGTTTAACATTGATCTGTTTAGGTACAGTCGAGTTTTTGCATCGAAAATGTCATAATTAAGCAATTTTCTAAAGTAAATGAGGATAATGATAAAAAAATATTAATCTTAGATTCAGTTTGTAATTACTATTACAAAAAATATTTAAACTTTAATATAAACATGGAAAATCGGCCATTTATATTAATTATTATTACATACTGCCTGTCCAAATTGGAGAGAAAGCTTATAACTGGTTAACGTGAGAACAAGATTTCCTTGATGACAATTTAGCACGCTTTTAATGGTGTCCACGATAAAAAAAAGTACTCTAGTTTTTCAACGACAAACGAAAAAATCTCATTAAAGAAGAAACATTTATTTTAAATGGATATTTTGATTTGGGCCAATCTTAACACTTTTGACCGAGAATTTAGAAAAATAAATTTATAGGGTGTCTGAAATTAGCCAACAATATTTCTAGCTATTCTACACATGAGAATACGACAAAAAGTTCTCATAAACTTCAACTGAGAAATATTTCTAAAGAGTCTAAAGCCCCTATAAACAATAAGACAAAAATATTTTTAAATATTTTGTTATTTTGTGCAGAGTTCTAGCCCACTAATTTTTTAAATCGTATAGTGCAAATTATTACAAAAAATTAAAGAAAGATATGTTTGGGAAATTGTCTATCAAAAGCCCAATCTTTAAAAAAAAGTGATATAAACCGAAATTAATAATAATCGCAATATTATTTAATAATTAAACAGTAATTTCTTGTTGTTGTGATTTGTTAATCAATGTGAGTTTAGGTAAAAAAGGGCAGAACACACGAGACATACTACAGATTCGATTTAGAATCCATTGAATTAACTAGTAAAAGTAAATCAGAATCCAACACTACGTAAAGGTGCTAAAAATAGCGAACCCATAAAGCGGAAAATTAGTGAAGACCAAAGGATCCCAAAACGATTTTTATATAACTCAGCTACAACTCTGAAAATTAAAATACAAATCTGAATGAAGATTTAAATACCGGTAGCTAACATATTTGTGAGAAAAAAATATATAGCTTAGGTCATGGCCGTTTAATATTAAATTTTAATCTATAAGGTTTTTTTCTGGGTTTTAAAGCAGATTGATTTAGTTATGACTGGTAAATTTTAGGTAAGGTTAGAGAAAGCATGTTAGCAAGCAAAACTATCTTTAGAGACTATAAATAGTAACTTACTTCAATCTAAAGATGCGGTAAAAATTTTATTAAATTAGCTACAAGCTAAAATAAAACAAAGTCGAGCTGCTTTTTACATAACTCTTCTCACACCTGCTCAGCGAAAGTTTGCAAAAAATTAGTTCCAACATTTCACTAGCGCTTTAGACACTTTAACTTGGAATATTAAAAATCCGCATTTTCTCACTGTTAAACTGGGAACTTTATGGTACAATGTTAAAAAAATATGATAGAATTAGAAGCAGAACACCCGGTACACGCACTGACACACACGCACCATGAGACGATGGTCTAGTGATGACGTAAGTGGTCCGTGGAGCCAAGCGATCGGATAAATTTGTAAATATCTGGGACTCGAGCCGACGAATGCAGAGCCGGCCAGAGTGGAAAACTGGTTAAGCAAGCTGACTGTACAGCAGCGGCGTTGTCGAATCGCCGGGAAACTTGCGCGGAAAATCCAACATCACGCCGGAAAGTTCATCCCCTCTATGCGAACATCCCCCGTCAATTTCATATTTTTTCTTTTTCGGATGGGTTGAAGGCTAAAGGAACGTTTGTACCATTTGCAAAATCGTTATATCAAGACATGGAAAGTTTGTAATTGACGTTGTTATGTAGTTATTATTATTTTATCTTATTAGATAAAAAAAAGTAAAAATCAAGAGAAGAGCCCTATTTATTTATTAACTTATTGACACCAAAGATACTGACCTATCAAAGGTGTTTGTTGCCAAGTAAATAGTTTTCGTCACTTATGTGTTATAAAACTTTAAGCAACTTTAAAATAGTAACTGTTTTGCTCTCTCTCTCTCTCTCTCTCTCTCTCTCTCTCTCTCTCTCTCTCTCTCTCTCTCTCTCTCTCTCTCTCTCTCTCTCTCTCTCTCTCTCTCTCTCTCTCTCTCTCTCTCTCTCTCTCTCTCTCTCTCTCTCTCTCTCTCCTCTCTCTCTCTCTCTCTCTCTTCTCTCTCTCTCTCTCTCTCTCTTCTCTCTCTCTCTCTCTTCTTCTCTCTCTCTTCTCTCTCTCTCTCTCTCTCTCTCTCTCTCTCTCTCTCTCTCTCTCTCTCTCTCTCTCTCTCTCTCTCTCTAGGCTTATAGCCCAAGTACTAACGTACAGTGGGTGGCTTAAGTGACGTAAGAGGCATTTTATTATTATTCCACTAAAATATTGAAAGGAAAAGAAAATACCTCTGTAGACAGGACGTTCTTCAATTTACATGCTGTGGGGATCAATAAGTGAACAAAATATAAAAAGGGAAAAGAATCATAGTGGATAATTCTTTAGATCAAACCCTACAGCTTGTAGGGGGGCAAAAGATAGAAGCTTTATTGGGAGAGTGAGGTCATTATTAAGGCGAACAGCTCTTTTTTGGATGGGATCAAAATACTAAGAAATGTGGAAGAAGCTATTTCCCATACATGGAAACAGTATTTTAAGCAGAGTCTGATTTGGATTACATATAAATTGTGCAGACCAGAAAGGAACAAATGCTGGCTCGAAAAAAATCCAAGTTTTTATAAGGTACTGTGGCTGTGGATGTGATGTGATATAAAAAATCTTAATAATTTTAACACAAGCATATAAAAGTTGGTGTGCAGTTTGTAATGGAACAAACCTAAAAACAGGTAAATAATTTGATCTAATTTCTTCTAAATACCTATTTATTTAATTGGGAGCCAATATTATTTACTTGGTTACTTTAATATCATTGTTTGTTTGTTTTTTTTTTCAGTTATTTGGATTAGACAAAGTTATTTGTTTGTATAAAATCAAAAACCGGGTTTTTCTTAATTTAGGGACCACAACCCGTTAAGATATAAAAAAAACCTTTAGGTGCGTTTTTTTTTGCGAGATTAAAATAGTTTTTTTCTGCCAGGAAGTAAAAACGATCTATTTTATTTAAATTCTAATGATTCTTTTTGCAGAACGCCCAATATAGAGGAAGAAGGTACAGACGACACAGTTCGTTTGTTCCTTGAGTAGTAAGTGAAATGGCCGAGAAGCATTAAAAGTTATAAAGTCTTTAAGTGTTTATTTAAATTAAGGTGGATTGTGAATATTATAAACGCGCACAGGCTATAAAATAAGTATTGCAATCGCACCTCAAGGTTTTTGTAGATCTTTAAGTTTTGGGATCCCTAAATTATGAAAAAATGATTTTTCATTTCCATCTGTCTGTTGGCACCATAACTCTCGAACGAAATGGGATATTACTATTTGTTATCTTGAAACAGTGCACAAAGACTATAGGCCAAAGTACTAACGTATCGTGAATGTCTTAAGTGACAAAAGAGGCATTTTTTTTACACGCAACTTAAAGATTTAAAGGTTTAAAACAAAAGGGAAAATCCCTGCAGGCAGCAGGTTCCTCAGTCTGGGCACTCTAAAAAAAGGATGGATTTTAAAGGGATGCATGTTTTATATTAATTTTAATTTCGGTATACGTTTAAACCTACCTACGGGAGAGTATTATTATTTAAAATCCCTACTAGGAAGCATGTGCAGGTCTTTTCTTAAAAAAATAAATAAAAAATAAAAATATATATTTTTTTCTATAATATATAATAACTGGATGTAAATTATGTTTATTTTGTATCAAAACAATAAATATGTTTATTTGAAAAGTATTATATTTATTTTATGGAAAAATGGCGAAGATTTTAATTTGAATTAATATCTGTCTAAATAAAATATATATTTTTTTAAAGATGTAAACAAACACCTGCATTTTTAAATAAATATTTGTTTTGCTGACACAAAACCAACTTTTCTCTAATGAAAAGGTATTGCGGACAACACCACTTATTAATTTAATGCAACGCAAATTCAAAAAATGGATTTCAAAATATTTGATGCCCAATTTGCTAACAATAGTTCATGCAATACAATTATGAAATAACTATTTAACATCAGTGGCGTATATTGACTACATAAAGTGAGGGGCCCAAATGTTTAATTTAAAAATTTACTGAAATAATGTCGATAACAAATTAAATTACTTCTTAAAACTATTTAGTGTGTTTCAAAAAGTGGGGGACCTAGGCTCTCCTGGCGCCCCCCAAGTATACGCCACTGTTTACCGAGTACTCCATATTTTATACAACCCATGTTAAAAATAACCTAATTAGGTGAAAATCAGTTAAGCCATTACAACGAGGAATCTTCTCAAAGCTTGGCTTCTTACCACACATTTTTAAAACTACAATTTTCTTTAAAAAATCCTGTACAGGGAAAAATTATCTGTTAATAATTTAAGATCACGGGAAAATCGGCAAGAAAATTTCACACCCAAATAAAATTATTAAATAAAAAATAATGACATTTTGGTTATGAAATATAACAATAAAAACACCCTCAAATGACAAGTTAATAAAAAAAAAACTTTATATTTATTTTAATAAACATAACTTAGTCTAAAACTATTAAACGGATTTGTTTAAAACAATTTTTTGTCATTTTATTGAACTAAAATGGGTGGAACATTGTTATCAAGTCGATTCTATGTGTCGTTATTTTACCATTAATATTTCCACTTACTAATATCGCCAATGGTACCTTGGACAATAAATATTTTCGGACATTATTTGTAGTTTCCATGACAACCGAACCAAAATTAATGCCTGATTGGTTAAAAAAATGAGATATAAAGTTTTTGTTTTAAAATCCTGCACAGGCGCCGCGGCTATGTTATTATGTTAGTAATAGTTGTTATAATAGATTTTTTTAAATTAATAACTATTTAAATCTTAATCTGATAATAAAAAAAAAACTCGGAAAAAGTAAAAGTGACAACGCCGTTGATTGGCGACTATGCGGTCCGAGTCTGGCAGATCGAGAATCGCCAGGCCGGCGCCACGAGTTACCGCGGCGACACCAGTTCGCGAATTCGATAACTCTTCGAGATGCGAAACTTACTCTTGCCAAAACTTTTTGTCTAAGCATTTACGGTATTTACTTTTGATATATTTGAATCTGAAAGCAATTCCACAAACGAAATTCTGAATGCTTCTCGAATTCCACCCTTTTTACCACCCTTTGCTTTAACTTGATTTCCCGAAATAATATTACATTCGAAACCGACGTTTAGTGACATTTAAGAAGGTCTTATCTTATCAGATATTGACTGAGATAAAAGATTGTAGAAAAATAGGCTACTGATTAGACCTTTCTTAATTCGTATCTTATTAAAAAAAAATATGAAAATACACTAAAAAAAAACATATTTAAAAGATATCGTAATAAATAGGACTTAAATGGAAACACGATTTAAGCTTAAAAATGGTTATAAAATTAAAAGCAAAAAACATGCCAGAGCATATCAAAGCAGTTAATAAAGAGTTTTCATTTTACATCTTACTTTGGTGTAACTTGCTATTGAAAATGGGAAAACCCCAGTTACTTACTGACCGGCCGCCGAACACCCACCTGGCCAATCATACACAGATTTTGTATCTACAGTAAGGGTAATAAAACTACTCTGCTTTCTTTTTCATAGCACATCGCATGCGTCTAAAGTTTTAAATTTATATCTCATAGTATGGGGTAAAATTCAAGCTTTCAAGTTATTAAAGCAGGGTAAATATAACATAAAAATTATAAGAGCAATAGTAAAAAAAATTGAAAAAGTCATATATGATTAAAAATTAAACTTTAGAGATTTGCAGTATATGGTAACAAGATAAAAAATAATGGTTGATTGATTTGGTCCGCAAAGCTAATTTTTTGACGTATACCAGGTTACTTTTTAATGCTGTGTCATGTGTTAGCGTGTACCATTTTATTTTTAAAACGTAAGTTCAAATTATAACAGTACTTAAATTCATAGTTCATACCAAAACTGGCAAGTCAACCTTTTCAGTGCTTTTTATACAAAAATTAAACCAACATAGTCATTAAGATAAGGTGACCAGACGTCCCGCTTTTGGCGGGACGGTCCCGATTTTTCACAATTTGTCCCGCGTCCCGCGACCTTTCTCAAAAGTCCCGACTTTTAGAATTAAGTTAAATTCGACAAATTCTTGTGAAGATTTTTACAATATTTTAAAAAATGACAACAATCTACTGAAACAAATTCACTCAAATAAAAAATATGTCAAGGAATAAAATATTATACATTTTTTTATATTTATAAATTGTACTTATGTTAAAAATAAAAAAATTTTACGATATTATTTTTATTCTGTATGAAAATTTTTGTTGATACCCCCCTCCTTCAGAGTTGTCCCGCTTTGCCCATCTAATAATCTGGTCCCCTTACATTAAGACCATTTAAATTTAAAACCTATTTTATGGGTTTAAACTGACAATCACAAGAATAAGTCGGCTAAGTTTTAATTGTATACAATGTAGGACAAAAAAATCGTAGTTTCTTTCTTTTAAACCAATAAAAATAAAGAAAATATGCTGATATTGGGAAAAAAAGGAATTTAAGTACTGGTTTCAAGGTCTTACTAGATTTTTATGTTTTTTTCGCAAAAAAAGGTTTATTTAATGCCGCCAAAAGTATGTCATAAACAGAACACAACTAGCCAAATGGAAGTTTTAGTTTTCACCATTTTATAACATTTTTATTCTGTTTAAAAAGTTATGGAATATCAATTTTGCTTTAAGTAACAAATTTATTGTGGAAATAAAAAAATCGCTTTCAGTGTAAGGGATTAAGTTTCTTCACACGCTATTTTTTAAAATTAAACTTAAAGTATACATTTCTATCTAGTCGTAAATATTATAAAAATAAAAAAGTTAAATGTGACAACCCGGAATACTTATTATTTACGTCAAAGAAAAGACAAATTGGTAGAAAAAAATCAGTAGTATTATTTATTATTCTAAATGGCCTGTCTGTTTTGACGTTAAATAAACCACTAAGCATAGTTTTATAAATATTTTTATGTAACAATTATGCATAAAATTCTAGATATTTTTTATTCAGCATATCATATCCCTATATTTAACTGTTTACGAGATACTAGCATTTAAATACAAATTTAGAAGGAAAAAATCCGCTAATCTTTTAATGTTGTTTTACGTTTCTATGGTTTCAGCGGTTTTTTGAGGGTGGCATAATAACCATAGTAAATAGCTAAAAAAGAACGGCAGTTTTCTTAATCTGTAAAAAAAATCGTTTTTTCTTGTATAAGGTTAAGCTCATTTTTACTTGTTATGTGATATCTATTTACTTATTAATTATTACTATGGCTGTTTTGTCACTCTACACATACCTCTAAAACCATACAAACGTAAAACAACATTCAGAGATGAGCGGATTCTTCCATTCTAAATTTGAATTTAAATGCAAATATTTCGTAAACAATTGAATTTAGGGATATGATATGTCAAATGAAAAATATCTAGAATTTTTGTGCAAAAACAAAAATGTAACAAAAAATATAGGTCATTTAAAAAAATTAACTTTTTTCTTGTACGGGCTTTTTATTACACCCTGTATACATAACGTTGTTCGCAAAATATAGAGCAGCAAAAACCAAAATATTTTTATATAAAATATTTTGTCCAAATTTGAATATTTAAAGCAACAAACGGGGTTCTCACTTCACAGACTTACCCTGTATGAGGAAATGTCAATACTTTAGGTACGCAGTCAGGATCCAAAAATAAACAAAAAAGTCTATACAAATATGGGTCCGCAAATCCTTCGTTTGCAAAATACAGGGTGTTAAAGTGTTTATTTATATATTTTTATAATTTTTTAATTTTTTTTAATGTTTTGCTGAGCATAATTTAAGAACAATAATTTTATTAAAAATTAAAATACATATTGTTTAATTATACATTTTGATTTTTTTTTTAATTTTGCTATAATAAAATTAGATGCGCCGTATTTTTTTAAATCCAAATATCTCAAAAACGGTTGCTCATATCAACTTTTAACAAGTATACCTTTTTGACGTAAAAATGACAAAACAATTATTTAATTTACTTAAAAATGTAATACAGGGCCGTACCAAAAAGTTGTGATTGTTCAAAATAGTAAAAAGGCGTGTAGGTGGCACCCCCTACAAGTAAGAGCCGAACTAAGATTAGGTTCGAATCCGTCATACCATAAAACCCCCGGATACCAATTTTTACCTTAATATTTACAATATCATAGATTTTATTAAAAAATAGAAAAATGAAATAAAAACTTTAACACCCTGTGTTTCGGAAACGAATGCCTTGAGGACCCATATTTGTATAGACTTTTATGTTTATTTTTGGAGCCTGACTACGTACCTGAAGTATTGACATTTCCTCATAAATCGCCCTGTATATACACATATACATATATATATTTATTCTAATTTTTGAAAAGGGCCAATATTAAAATCTAAAAAATACCTTATATTGGATATGAAATGCAACAAAACAATATGATCTTATACAAGTTAGCTAAAAAGTTTGTACGTCAAAACTGATTTGATCGATTCATCTTCAAAAAGCAGTAATGAGCAAAGTCAATTTTACACCTTTAAACTTCCTTGAGCAAAGTGCGTATAACTCACAAACATCATCATCCACTGTCACACCTAAATGTTGTTTTACAAATTACAATTCTCAAATTTCTGCTCAAGTGAATTGGAACGATGGAAGTCACACAGAGGTGCTAACCCCTGCACCTACTCATTCGAGATTTTTAAACATGTATATATATATATATATATATATATATATATATATATATATATATATATATATATATATATATATATATATATATATATATATATATATATATATATATATACCGGGTGACACAGCGGACATGTAACAGCCCCTAACTTTTTAGTTATAAGAATTAATTTTTAATTTTAGGTGATGCACCTGCCATAAAGATACGCTTTTAATAACTTAAAACCAATTTTTTCACTTCCGGTTAAACCGGAAGAAACCCTAAATTTAAAATTTTAAATAGCAACCTGTATATATTTTTATCCTGCCTGATCCACTTCAAAAATCTCTTTTCAGCCATGTGTAACACTTGTCATTTAATTTCAAAATGGCTGCCAAAATCGATTTTTTTCCCAAAATTTTAGTAGGCCATGTTGTGACAATTACGCCTTAAGGCGCCAAATGGTCTTTGATACTGACGCGCCTCATATAATTCTTAAATTCTCTCTCTCTCACAAATTATTAGCTTGTGAAAGGCATTGAAATGTGAAAATTTAATTAATAATTAAACACATAACACAAAGGTGAACTAAACAACTATCATAGAGAAATGTAGATATGTATATGTTGCGTTTTTAATAAATTAGTCAGTTCTTTATAATAGTTCTAATAAATTATATGGAATAGTAAATGTTTGATCTAAATGTACATTGAATAAAAATTGGAGTTTCCTATTTTGGATTTTGAGATATGAAGCGTTAAAAAATAAATTTCTAAAATTTTCAAAATTAACCTTTATTCCTAACTCTTAATAATTAGATAAAAATTAACGAAGTCACAAATATTTTTACAAACATTTACTATTCCATATAATTTATTAGAACTATTATAAAGAACTGACTAATTTATTAAAAACGCAACATATACGTATCTACATTTCTCTATGATAGTTGTTTAGTTCACCTTTGTGTTATGTGTTTAATTATTAATTAAATTTCTTTGGTTTATACCAAAATATTGTTTTTTATTTTACGGATCTTTTAATATGTTTAACATTTTTGTTATACCTATGCTGGAGTATTACACTGCCTACTTGGCGCATTATTGTTACCTGTGCTCATACTTATTATAGGGATTGGCGAATCAATGTATTTATGTATATTTTGCGATTTTGGTAAAAAGGTCAGTTAAACATACTATTTTGATAAATTATATGTAATAGTAAATGTTTGATCTAAAGTTATATTTACTAAAAATTGAAGTTTCCTTTTTTGGATTTTGAGATATTAAGCGTTAAAAAATAATTTTTTAAATTTTAAAAATTAACCTTTATTCCTAACTCCTATTAATTCGATAAAAAGTAACAAAATCACAAATATTCTTACGCCCTATTCTTCACATCTCAACGCCTTTTACATACTGCTAATTTGTAATTGTCACGTCATGGCCTACTAAAACTTTGGGAAAAACAATTGAGTTTGGCAGCCATTTTAAAATAAAATGACACGTGTGACACATGATTAAAAAGGGAATTTCCTGGCGGATCAGGTAGGCTAAAAATATATACAGGGTGCTATTTAAAATTTTAAACTTAGAGTTACTTCCGGTTAAACCGGAAGTAAAAAATGGTTTTATTTAATCATTAAAAGCGTGTCCTTATGACAGGTGCATTTTCCAAACTTTAAAAATTAATTCCAACAAATAACAAAGGTATGGGCTGTTACATGTCCGCTGTATACTATATATATATATATATATATATATATATATATATATATATATTATATATATATATATATATATTATATATATACATATATATATATATATATATATATATATATATATATATATATATATATATATATATATATATATATATATATATATATATATATATATATATATATATATATATATATTTTTTACATTTTTTAATTTATTTCGTATCATGAAACGTTTGTAAATAGGCTTATCTGGTTTTAAAAAGATATTTTGAGTTTTTTTTAGGTGGTTTGATATTGTGCACATATTTGTACCGCAGGTCTATCAAGTAGTTTAAAGAATGTTTTTTAATCTAACTCAGGGTGATAAACTTGTTTTTTTTTTAAATATTTTAAATAAATGTCATACGACCTTAAGTCATAATATATTTATTAACTATAAATTGGTATAAGCATACGCCATTTACACGACTTTTATCAGAAAAAAACAGTACGAAATAGGCAAAAAACAGACTTCATACCAGCTTTTGTGGGCTTAATATATTGTGATATTTATTGAGATTTTAATTATTCCATGGTAGTTAGAACATGAAGTTATACGTCTTGTGTATTATCATCACCTAAATTTTGTTTTACTGTACTCACTACTTTTAATAGCCTTTTATCATGTTATATCAATTTAAAAAAAAAATCCTATTAAATTTAAAAGAACAAAAATATTTTAAAATTAATTTTACGCTTTTTAACATCAAAGATGCTGATAAAATATAAAGTAAATGGAGGTAAGAATAAAAAGAAGTCGTTCTTTGAGTGAAGTTGCACCTTTTTCTTTTCCCTTTTCAATTGGTTTTGATTCTTGAGCTTTTCTTCACAAGTTTGTATTGGAAAACATCAATATCAATTTAGATAATTATGTTTTTCTTAATTATTTAACGAACCCTTGATTTCTTATCAAAGGAACAAAGCCTCTTCTTTGATGATTAACATGAAACACATTAGTTTTATTAGTTTTTACAAAGTATGGAAATCAAATCAAACAGCAATATAAAGATTCTGATTTTTTAAAAAATTAAACGAAGAGAAATGTGAATGGGTTATTAAACACACATGTTTTTGGTAAAATATTCCCAAAAGTATCAAAAATATTACAGTTTTCGCAAAAGCTTGGTAGAATTTGCTAAAATACATGATCCGCAGAATGACCTATGAACAGAAAGCCTCATCTGTATGTGGTTTTGTTATTAACCCCACTTAAATAATAATAAAGTTTTAATTCAGGATCATATTGATATAACCAAATCCCATCCATAGTGATACAAGGACGCACAAAACGATTCTAATTTTTTCTAAAACGCTTCAAATCTTGCTGAGAAAGTTCCATTCGAACGTGTATTTGTTTCCTTGCAGGCACGCATTGTGCACATAGCTTTCTGAAACCCTAAACTTTAGCCAAAACATTGCTCACACTGCCTAATAAAAATCCTAGAGCTTCTACTAGATCTTTCTTGGTTAATCGGTGATCTTCCCAAACCATGTTCTGTGTTTTTGCTACGATTTCTAGTGTTCATGCAGTTTTAAACGTCCTTCACGTGGATCGTCTTTAAGACTTGTATAACCATCTTTCAAATTAGCAATCCATTTTTTTCCTATTCTTATTGACGGCAAAGGGACCTTTTAAACTTTTAATAGTCGTTCGTGAATATGTTTTGATGCAACACCTTCCAAAAATAAGAATTTTATTACTGCATGATATTTCAAGCTGTAAATAGACAAATGGGTGGATAAATCTACATGAAAATTTTCCTGAGGTCATAAAAAAAGTATCATCATTTTTAGAAAATTAAAATGACGAACCTAATATCGGTACCAGTTAGTGTTTATTCCGATTGCTTAGTCTGCTAACTTAAATGGATCAAAGCTTTCCGGTGCTTAATGACTAACTATACTCCTATACTAGGCACCATCACCAGAAAAGACAAAAAATGAGAAACACAACCGGACTAAAACTAATCGCTATCTACAATTAGAAGAACGTCTGAATAAGACTGGCTCGGAATTATCTTTAAAGCAGGGAGTGCCGGATTTGCAAAATACTGTGGGCTGTGGCACTCCTTTACTGGAAAGCCATTACTCAAGCGATTGTAAAGAAAAGTGTACATTCCGCGTCATATTCTGTAGGCTTGAGAGGAGTTGAAAAATGGCGATGGATACGTTATTTAAGGAACAAAAAGCAATGGGACAAATACTGCTCCGCGTTTTGCGTCGCTTCATACAGGGAATTACTTTACGACGTTTCGCCTTTAATCTTTACTCTTGAGTGAGACTAATATTACAAACTTTTTAATATAAAAACTCTAGAAAAATTATATGACTAAAAGAGCTCTTAAACATTTTTAAGACATATAAAATAAAATAAATTTGTATGTTATGTAGTTGTTCTTATAAATTCAGTTTGTAATAATGTTGCAAAGCATAATTCAATTATACTTTGTTTAAATATTTATGAAATAAATGGATGAAGCTAAACACACAAGTTACTGCGTAATTAAACAAATAAATTTTATATAAAAAATGTTAAATATCGCGTAATATCACACACATGTATATATTTTAGCAATATTTTTTTATGACTACATGGAGGTATTTTAGACTATCGGTAAGTATTTATAAATAATGTTGGATGCTCCGACTGGAAGGAAATAAATAATGTATTTATAATAAATATTTTACCGGGAAATTAGTGCTTTCATATATTACTTGGATTTGTTTGTATTAGACAGGTATTTATCCATTAAAACAGTTTGTTAAAAGACGTGTATATGTAATATTTATACAAATTTAAAATGGACACATCAGAAATGTAATTATAACGACTTGTTAAAAGGTTATAATTTATTTTAAATATTTAACACAAACGAAACTGATAGAGGTTACAAACTTTTTTTTACTTCGCGCCTTTAACTATATAAAACACATATTTACAGATATTTTTTACTTTATTATTATACATAATTATTTTTAGTTTTATAATAACGAGCTGTAATGCAGCAAAACCAGTTTATGGAGATGTGAGCGAGAGGAAGCATTATACCTTTACTTTTTAAATAACATCCTGTTTTGCATTTTACAGTCACGGTCAGTAACTGGATAGATGACCGCCAGTAAACGCAATGACCATATGTAGCCAGAGTAACTACAGACTTCAGTGATCAACACCACATAAACCGCTTACCATGGCCTTCAAGACCGTATGATTTGTCTCCGATCGAACACACCTATTTATGTGGAAAATCTAGTTCGCAGATTGTTGAACTTAACATTATGCCCCTCAGACTTTGACAGCAATATATATATATATATATATATATATATATATATATATATATATATATATATATATATATATATATATATATATATATATATATATATATATATATATATATATATATATATATATATATATATATATATATATATATATATATATATATATATATATATATATATATGTTGATTGAGGAAAAAAATTCAAAGAAAGTTTAGTGGTGAAACCTATTATTTCCAAACACATGAACTGTAGACATAGGCGTGCGCAGGGTAAAGCGGGTGTGGGTGCCGACATAATAATAATAATAATATTATTAATAATAATAATAGTAATAAAGTGAATAAAACTGGATACGATACATTTCATACATTTGAATCTAAGGATTGTAATTTTTAAATCGAACCTTATCAAATAATAATTTTCATATTTTAAATACAGTAATCTTTTTCAGACTAGTGGGGGTGCCACGGCACCCACGGCACCCACTGTGCGCACGCCTATAACTGTAGATGTCAGGTAATTTCAATTCACTTTAATATTTATTAAAAAGCAAAACCTAATTGTAATTATTATATTGTAGGTTGACCTAATCGACATGCAAACAGAGCCAGATGGACCATATAATTTTATTCTTAACTACCAAGATCATTTGACAAAATTTTTATTTTTGAGACCACTGAAAACCAAAACCGCACACGAAATGGCTGAACACTTGGTTGATATTTTCTGTCTTGTTGGTTCACCATATATAACTTCTTCAAGCAGATTCGCAGTTCATGTCGCAATTAAATAATAATAATATCAAGAAAATACCCTTGCGAACTGCAGCAAATATGTCGTCTAAAGGTTCCGGTCAAGGTTTTCTCAGATGCAATTGTAAAATATTTAGTGGTGATAATAAATGTTCCTGCAAACAACGAAACAAAAAGTGTAACTCAAAATGTCATGGATCAATAACATGCAAGAATAAATAATGATTAGTTTTATAAAAAATGTGTACTTCATAAATAGATCTTAAGAACGTGTCAGTATTTTTATTTTACATATGTTTTGATTGATTTCTACACATTACTTACGAACTAACATATTTTTCGCCTTATGAGTATTTATTATTACCCATAACATAACACGAAAACCGTCGCGTGTCTTCGATGATTGTCGTGATTTCGCGTCGTGGATTTTTAAAATTTACACACATCGTTTTGGGTTAAATAAAATATATCCGTAACAATGTGAAAATTTCAAATTCACATCGCGTTGTGGGTGTACAACATATATATATATATATATATATATATATATATATATATATATATATATATATATATATATATATATATATATATATATATATATATATATATATATATATATATATATATATATATATATATATATATATATTTTAAAGCTCTAACTAAACTTTTTCCTAATGTAACTTACAACCCCCAATTTTATTTTGGGAAAATTTATAAAACCCAAAAAAGTTTTTCTATTTATCAACTTGTACGTTTCCCGGTCATGTAGTGCTAATCAGTGACACATCTGTTTAAATTGGGGTTTTTATCATAAATTATAGCTATATTAAATTCTATTTAAAATTTTGTATAATTATTAAACACAAGTTGGTGTATCATTACCAAAAAACCCCATAAAACCTTCATCAAAATTTTAGTAATAATTTTGGCCTAAATTTTACTAAATTCCTTATATGATATTTATACTGGTTACAACAATTCCCATTTTTATTTTTTGTGGGAGAAGATGTACTTCATATATATGTTTCCCTCCGTAAAAGCGTGAAGTGCAGTGCTGCCAAATATTAATTAACCCAAATTAATTTAATCTCTTCAAATTCTAATTTTCTTGGTAATATATATTAGTATAGATCGAACGCTGTTAGAACAACACCGATACGTCACGGTTTTATATCAGTTTTTCCCTAGAATTTTACGTATCGGTGTTGTCCAAGTTCGATCTCATTAAAATCTTTTTGCCACTCATTGATGCTGACTTACCTTTTTATTTATAGATTTTTATAATTAAATTATCCCCAAAATGAAACCAATTAAAGGCCCCTTTTAAATTTTTAAAAAAATGAAAACAAAAGGGTTTAATTTTAGCTTATAAAAATGTTATTCTTTTCCAAATTTGGGGAAATGAGAAAGTTTCTATAAAAAAATAGGTAAATGACTCTTTTCCTTTTTATTTAGAATTTGAACTTAGAATGATGCAGGAAAATTACATTTCGTTGATAAATTATGGATTAATATCTTAATATTGTATAACAGAACGGGAACAGATAAAGCGTATTCGAATTTCGTATAGGTATTTCCAGTTATGAAAGCTTGAATGGAATAAGAACATACAACGGATAAAAGTTGATGAGCTTACGTAAATAGAGGGAGCAACATTAAAGGGTAAATTTACCCTTAAGCAACCCCCTGTAAAATGTAGATGGAAATGGAAACGACGAATGCGATAAACAAAGAACAAAGAAAAAAATAGTCTGCCGTTCCTGGACTTAGAGAAGCAATAATTGCATCTACCTACATCTCTGTCTATCGGAAAACAACGCTTACAGGACAGTACCTAAATTTTTCGTTAAATCTTTTCAAAAATACAAAACATAGCATTGTCAAAACCCAGAAGGATAAAGCGATGACATTTTACAACACAGTAGAAACTCCCCAGGAAAAAATTGACAATCAAAAGAGATCTAAGAAGAACTAAGGAGAAAATTAGTGATGAAGTGGCCTATACGTAAGTAAACGCAAATTGTGCATACGCAAGGATGAAACCATTTTTATTTAAAACTTTTTTTACGTAAGATGTGGACGCAATTAACATATTACCGTTAAAATAATGGATATGACCTATGAATAGAAGACCTGTATATTGCTTCTTGATTTAAATATTTTATAATGCGGCAACCTAAAATTTTTAACTTTTATGCTTTTTCCTGCCTAGAATAACTATGTTAGACTGCTGCTTGCAGAGATCTTTGGTAACCGTATCTGGTAATAAAGTAAAATTTTTTATAGATACTTAAAATATGCTATTACTTAGACTTAAAGCGTGGACACTTAGTAGAAAATAATGTAGTATCTTTATTAAAACTTTTTAGATTGACAAATCCATCTTTTATATATATATATATATATATATATATGCCATATATATATATATATATATATATATATATATATATATATATATATATATATATATATATATATATATATATGTTAGCTAGCATCGGTTTTAAAGCTACCACCGCAATCTTTGCAGGTGTAGGCTGAATTTAGTGCTCGACCGACTGAC
Organism: Listronotus oregonensis; assembly: GCA_019359885.1. Lineage (NCBI taxonomy): Eukaryota > Metazoa > Arthropoda > Insecta > Coleoptera > Curculionidae > Listronotus > Listronotus oregonensis. The sequence goes on from JAHBCN010000041.1 coordinate 571,735, forward strand.
AGTCAGCAATGAGACAGGTCGAACGGATCTATATCAATAAAAATCTATGATCAACTTTAGTGCAAAGCTGATAAACTGCTACGGGCGTATAGCATACATTTTCATTGATATAGCTACGTTAGATCGATGTCAACGCTGACCGATGATCACTAAATCCAGCCATATTGTTAACACTACGTTTTTGTTTAGAGTTTTTTTATATAACTAAGTCTTTCTGATTTTTAAAACCGTTGACCTGATGAAGACGAGGAAGTCATGTCTCTTTAGACTTGACCTCGGCGAGCATTTTAAACACAGCATATAAAAGCAGAAACCACACATTTATAAAATAAAATTTGTGTCTATTTATATTTCCTTAATAACTAAACTCCTGTTCATTTCACGCTGCATAATTTAAATGAAAGCAAGAGAAATTAAGGAAACAATGATACGTTCGAAAAAAAAGGTTTAAAAACTTTCCACAAAGAACCAAAGTATTGTTGAGAATTACGGCCGACACCATTGAATTAAATTTCGAGCTACGAAGCGTGTACTATACATACAATAAACAATAGCATTTGCACCTGACGAGCTCCTAAATATAGAGATTAAGTACAATGCTGGTTTTGCATTGTAAAAGTCAGTGAAGGCAGTAGAATTTCATATAGCGTATCTATTTCCACCTACATTAAGAGACGGACGTACCTACAGTTAAGAATTAAAATTTTGTGTTCTGCAATGATCGATAAACAACGTTCTGCTTATTTTTTAATAACTATTTAATTAATCTGCTAAACTGAAACAAAAATTTTACACCTACATTTTTGAGCCAATCAGAAACTCAAAATATCTCGGGAAATATTCATCCCCCGGGGTATCCTGGGCGATATAAGACACATGGAATGAACCTGGAAACTAGGTTGTATTTATATATATATATATATATATATATATATATATATATATATATATATATATATATATATATATATATATATATATATATAATATATATATATATATATATATATATATATATATATATATATATATATATATATATATATATATATATATATATATATATATATATATATATATACGTAGTAGTAGGACCAATAGAAAAATAAAATCCTTAACTTGATAACCAAACACATCTAACATATCTAGGTTGCATAATGTTTTTAATATTTACTTAAAACAGAAAAAATTTAACTAGAATGGACATATATGAAAAGATGGATTTGTCAATCTAAAAAGTTTTAATAAAGATACTACATTATTTTCTACTAAGTGTCCACGCTTTAAGTCTAAGTAATAGCATATTTTAAGTATCTATAAAAATTTTACTTTATTACCAGATCCCGGTTCCCAAAAAGTCTCTGCAAGCAGCAGTCTAACATAGTTTTTCCCTAGGCAGGAAAAAGCATAAAATTTAAAAAATTTTTTGGTTGCCGCATTATAAAATTTTAAATCAGAAGCAATATACAGGTCTTCTATTCATAGGTCATATCCATTATTTTAACGGTAATATGTTAATTGCGCCCACATCTTACGAAAAAAAGTTTTAAATAAAAATGGTTTCATCCTTGCGTATGCACAATTTGCTTTACTTACGTATAGGCCACTTCATCACTAATTTTCTCCTTAGTTCTTCTTAGATCTTTTTTGATTGTCAATTTTTCCTGGGAGTTTCTACTGGGGTGTAAAATGTCATCCTTTATCCTTCTGGGTTTGACAATGCTATGTTTTGTATTTTTGAAAGATTTAACGAAAAATTTAGGTACTGTCCTGTAGCGTTGTTTCCGATAGACAAGATGTAGGTAGATGCAATTTTTTGCTTCTCTAATAGGAACGGCGACTATTTTTTCTTTGTTCTTTGTTTACCCATTCGTCTTTTCCCAAATTCCATCACATTTACAGGGGTTGTAGGGTAAATTTACCCTTTAATGTTAACTCCTCTATTTACGTAAGCTCATCAACTTTATCCGTTGTATGTTCTTATTCCTTTCCCAAGCTTTCATAACGGGAAAAACCTATACGAAATTCGAATACGCTTTATCTTTTCCCCGTTCTGTTATACATTAGATATTAATCCATAATTTATCAACGAAATGTTTTTCCTGCATCATTCTAAGTTCAATTCCTAAAAAAAAAAGGAAAGAGTCAATTTCATCTATTGTTTTATAGGAAACTTCTCTAAATTTCTACCCAATTGGTAAAAGTTAGAATAACATTTTTATAAGCAAAAATTTAAAACCCCCTTTTGCTTTTCATTTTATTAAAATTTAAAATGGGCCCTTGGGCCATTTAAGGTTTCATGTTGGGATAATTTAATTAAAAAAAAAATCTATAAATAAAATGTGAAGTCAGCATCAATGAGTGGCAAAAAGATTTTTAAATTTAGAGATCGAACGCTGTAAGAACAACACCGATACGTCGGGTCTCATTATGGAAAACTGATATAAAACCGTGACATCGGTGTGTTCTAACACTTCGATCTATACTAATAATATACTATTACCAAGAAATTAGAATTTGAAGAGGATTAAATTAGAATTTTAAGTTATAATACTTCGGCAGCACTGCACTTCACGCTTTTACGGACGGATACATATATATGTAATTGCTTCTACTAACAAAAAAATGAAATGGGAATTGCGCTGTAAATCTTCAGTACATAAATATCTTTTACAGAATTCTATAAATTTACGCCAAAATTATTTTAAAATTGATGAAAAGGGTTTTTATAGGGTTTTTTGGGAATGATACATCAACTTGTGTTTAATAATTATACTAAATTTAAGTAGAATTTAATATAGCTAATTTATATGCGCACAAAAAGCTAATTTCTAAACGGTGTGTCACTGGATTAACTCATGACCTGAAACGTACAAGTTGATAAATAGAAAAAAAATTTCTGGTGTTTTTAATTAGCCATAAAATTGGGTTGTATAGTTACATTAAAGGGAAAAATTTAGTTAGGCTATTAAACGTGTAGAACACCAAATAATTATTATTTCAATTTTTGGTCAATTGGCAAAAAATTTTCGTCTGAGTAAAATGTCTCTTATCCCAAAAGTTTTTTCAATGACAATTCCACGTTAAAAGGGACAATAATTTTATTTTTTTCCTTATTTAAATTATACTTAATTTTTGAATATAAAAAAAAATTTGTCTACATTAATAAAAAAAAACAGTATATTTTACACGACAACTCCGCCCTACCTTTTCAAATTTGTGGGCTAAAACTTTTGGTACACAGGACGAAAACTAAAATTTATACTATCGTTGCAAAACCAAAATTTAAAAACAGTTAACATTGATGCATATATTATGAAACCCCAATTCATTATGCAAGGAGAGTAAATTAAATTCAATTTCAAAAGTGGGTGCATATGAAATGTTATCGTCATTTCAAAAAAAAATAATAGGTCCAAAACTGTAATTTTTTTTTATATAGCTAAAATCTGTTAAATAATATGACTGAGAATGCCCTGAAAAATTATAACCCAAACCCTCAAATCCGCCACTAGCGAGCTAATATTTTTTCATTCCCACTGCCTTTATTGTCAGCGAGTGTCATATTTTTACTTAGGACAAAAATTTGACACAAAAACAAAAATGTGGCGGGAAATACAATGTTTTTGGTCGATGGGCCCTAGTAAAAATATAGAGGGGCGCATCCACGGTTACCATGTTCCCCCTTTACCAATAATGAACTTAGTACTGCAATTAAAATGAAAATTGTAGTCGGGCCACTCATAGAACACTGTAGACTTGAGAAAAGCCTAATAATTCTATAAAGATTTTGTAGTGAAAAGATATTGTCATGTGCAGCAATTAACGGGTTTCAGATTGTGGCTGAGCTTAACCACGAATAAAGAAGAATATTGTTTTCCCCTTCTCCCAAGGAATTAAAATACAACAGATAAGCTTTAAACTTTATCAACGTACTAGGGGTCAAATTAAAAACAAATATGACAGAAGCGCGAAAATGGCCCATTTAAACTCATTTGGACAATGGCGGGTTCTTAATTAATTTCTAATATACATAAGGACAAAAAGGGGTCTTAAATTTTATACATTAATTGGGTTTCCCGAGCTGTAACAGTATCAAAGGTCGTCATTCTTTTCAGACTTTATAAAGCTAGTCGAGATGATAATGTAAAGTTAAATTTATTATAATAAATAATTAGCAATAACTTGGTTTTAAGTAAAATAACACTCTCAAAAAGTAAAAACGGGCGTGTAACTTTTCTGTTCAATGTTATAATAAATTACTAGTTTTCTCTTATAAACTATCATTTGTATTAATTTTGCCTTATATTGGTGGTTTTCAAGACATTTAAACTAAATTTCATTCGTACATAAAATTGTAAGTTAAAATTTAACTCTTCTAAGAAACTGTTAATCTAATTTTTTTGCTGTATTTTTTTTTTAAACAGTGCTTCCCCGGAAAAAAAAAGTATACGATACTTTAATTTCATTATGCTTTTAAAAGGGGTTCAAAACACACATAGACTGAACACGTACGAATGCTGGGGATGGGTTTGAACACATTTCAAGCAGTAAAACTAACTTGTTTTAGTTTTGGTTTTGGGATTGAACGGGAACTCCACCCATTAAAAAATTGTACGTAATTGTTTTTTTATGTTTGATTTCTTGGAAAAGGGCAATTTTTTGCGAAGCGAACTTATTTTAACTTTAGAACATAAAGTATCGCAGGGAAAAAAAAATCGTATTCTTTTAAAAATCGTCGCAAAGTACTACCCGTTGTGCAGCGAAATCCCTGCGCCGCATACCACGCGGACGGAGGTACAGAATCCTCCCTTTTGGGCTGGTTATGCTCAACCGAGGGTAAGCGTAACATCTGAGGGTGGTTATATCAAAAAAATGTATGATCGGGGGAGCAGCACATTTTCAAGAAAATTTTTTTTTAGGATAAGCTCAAAGCCGGGGTATTTAAACTGCATGTTCAACTTTGCTACGGGGGCGATCGGCACCATTTTTTTAAAAAATTTTTAATATTTTTTTAAATTTTATTGATTAAAAAGAACAGTCCACAGTTTTTTTTGGGTTCTCCCCTTTCATTTTGGGAAAAAGGGATTTTTCCCTCCCGGGGAGGGGGCCTGAACCACCCCTATTGACTTGAATTTGAAGACGCCTGAACAAAAGAAAAAAACCCCTTTATCTTGATAACGGGGGGATTAAAGTCAAAAATTGGGACAGACGAAAGACCCCTTTTCCAAAAAAGAACAAATAAAAGAATAAAAAAAGGATCCCCACAAAATATGAACAATTTTGTCAGTCTCAACTTTTAAATATTTTTTAATTTAAATTAAGATAAATAAAAAAGATATTTTAAAAATTTAGACAAGATAATTAGATAATTACCTTTTAAAAAAAAACTGATCAGAATTTTAAGTCAAAAAATAAATTTTTTTTAAAAAAAAATGTTTAAAATTTTTATTTTTAGATGCTTTTGTTTAACGAAATGTATTATGGTATTTTTTTATTTTTTTATAGCATGTCCGCCAAACGAGTTTATTTAGGCATTGTAAAAATTTGAAACCCTAAAAGCTTTATTTAATAATAGGGATATTATTTTAGGGAAAAAATTCCGGGGTACCGGAAAAAAGGGTTTGGGTTTCACAGAAAAGTATATGCAGGGTCCAAATTTACTAAAAAGATAGGACCCAAACTAATTTAACATTTAATGAAATAATTGGGAAAAATTAAAAAAGCCAATATTATTTAAAGTGTTTCCAAAAGGGGGGGGGGGCCCCACCCCCCTGCCCCCCCAGGAATTAAAGACTTTCCCTAATGATAAACAAAAATCTCCCTTTTTTTTGGGGTTACCTTGAATTATTATGAATATTAGTAATTTATGATATAAGCCCAATTTAGCAACATTTTTTGTTTCCCGGAAATGTATGTTATAAAAAAAGAATATTTTTTTTTTGGGCTCCCCCAATTTTAGGGAAAAAATTTTTTAAAAAATGGTTTTTTGGGACACTGCCCTAATATTTTTTTCCAATTTTAATTGTGGTGGGAATGTTTTTTTTATCTTTACTGACACAAAGGGTATTTTTTTTTTGTTTTGGGGCATTTCATAGACAATTTATTAGAGGGCAAAAAAACTAAAACTTTGAGAAAAAGGGAAAAACATATGGATGGGACGTTCCAAATTTTGAAGATTAAAAAAGAACCGGGAAAAATTGATTTCCGATGAACTTAAAAAAATGACAAAGTTTTCCCCGGTTCTCATTGGGTGGAACGAAAAAAATTATTCAGTATTTTTTTTGGGAAAAAACCCTCAGTAAAAAAAAATTAAAAATAGATAAATGATAAGGTGGGGTTTTAAGTGTCGCCTCCGAGAAGGGAACAAAAAATATTATTTTTTTTCCAAAGCATCACCGAAATATTTAATGAAGGATGTTATGTTCTATGTCCAAAAGGTTTTGTAGGAATCCAAATTTCATCTTTTTTTGGCCCTTAATTGCACCCGTGGTTTGTGGGGTTTTTCCACCATTCATTTTCCCCAACCAAAGATTTTTTATAAACTTTTTTTTTAAAAACAATTAAACGATTAAAACCCCCCACAGATCCAAAAACAAAAAAAAAATTTTTATAAAAACCCACCTTATAGGTAAGGTCGGAGAGGAATCAAAAAGAAAGAAGACCCCTCCAGTATGTATAGTAAAATTTTTATATATATATATATAAAATAAATTATATATATATAAATATATATAAAATTTTAAGATAAAAAATGAAATTTTTTGATATCGATACCCTGCATTTCCAGGGGGGTTTTTATATTTTTTAAAGGCAGCCTTTTCGTTTTTACTAATATCAGACTTTTTTTAAATTTTTTTAAAAGGAATAAAAAAAAAAAAATTTTAATGTGTTGTAATTTTTTAATAATATTATGTGATTTTTAAATTTAGGGATCCATTCAATTTTTCCCCCCCGATAGGGGTAATAAAATTTTTTGTGTTAAAAACTAATTGGGTTTGATTCTTGTTTGAAGTTCTTTTTTTTATTTTTTTTTTATATCCTGATAAATACAACTAAAAAGCTAGATTTGGGAACCAAAAGTTAGAACTGAATTTAAATCTTTACCCCTCTTTTTAGAAATTTTCGGGGGGACCCTTTTGTTTTCATGTGAAATTTTTATTTAAATTTATTTAAATATATATATATATATAAATATATATATATAATATATATATATATATATAATATATATAAATAAAATATATATATATAAATTTTTCCCTTGAAATAGAATTTTAAAAAAAAAAATGGAACGAAAATTTGACTTATGTCCCGATGTTGATTGTTCCCCCCCGGGTTTAAAAACCAAAAAGCTGGGGGTTCAAAAGGTGGTTTGAAGTTTAATAAAAACCCCGCCCCTTTGTGTTTTATCCTCATTAGAAAAGTCACCCCCCTTAAGACTAATTCATAACCACTTAGCCCCTTAAGCCAAACTTTTCCCCAACTTTTTAAGACATCAGGTTTAGTATTTAGTCCCAAAAAAAAAAAAGTTTCAAACAATGAAAACCCCAAAATTTGTTAAAATATTTTTTAAATTATTTTTAAAAATAAAAAATATTTTGGGGTTTTTTTAAAAAATCACCCCTAAAACAATGGAAAAATCAGTAAAACCAGGGTATGTAAAAGTTTTTTAGGGTTTTTTTAATTGGGGGAAAAAGCATTGGAAAAAAATTGACAAATTTTGAAGGTAGTAATTTATCAGGGGTAAATTTAAGTAAAAAATTGGGGGGTTGATTGTTTTAATAAACTAAACGAAGTGCCCTTATTAATGATTTCAAAATTTTTAAAAAAATAGAAAATTTTTATTTTCCAAATAGTGGTAAATTTTAAGAAATAATAAAAATAAAAAAAATTAATTTTAAATTTTTTTGGGGGTTTTTAAAAACCCTAAAAAAAATTTTTTCCCCTTTTCCCCCACCCAAATTTGAATTATTTAAAAAAAATCTTTTCTTTTTTGTCTTAAAAACCTTTTCCCTTTCCTTTAGATTACCCTTTTCTTTATAGGTAAAACAACCTCTCATTTCCCTTGCAGCCAACACCCTCAATCCCTTTCTGCCCCTTACCCCATTTTGGGAAATAACTTTTACTTTTTTGACCCTTTTCCCCAAAGTGCTAAAATTAAAAGTCCTAAAGAGTTTCCTATTAAGTTATTTTAAGTGTAATAAATTCCCCTTTTTTTTATTAAGTTTAAAAAAAATAAAGTTTTTGTGTTTTTAAATGGGGAAAAATTTGGGGTTGGGAAAACTTAAGTTTTGAAAATTGGGTGATTGGAGTGTCCATTAAAAAATTTTAAAACCCAAAAAAAGCTTTTTTAAATTTTAAAACATAATTATGTACAATTTTAAAAAATTTTGGCGGCGCTTCCAACTCCAAAACCCGGGCCTTGTAATTTTTTAAAACACCCATTTTTTTGCAGCATTTTTAAAGTTTAGAAGTTTATTTAAAACTTTTTTGTTCTTTTAGGTTTTTTTGAGAAAATTTTTATATTTTTTTTTTTGGAAAAAAGTTTAAAATAAATGTTATCCCTAACCCTTAAAGACATTTTTGGGGTTGGGGAAAAATTTGTAAAATTTTACATCTTTTTTTGGAAATTCCTAAATTCCCAAAAAATTTCATTTTTCCGTTTAAATAAAAAAAATATTTTTAAATACAATTATATGTTTACCCAAAATTTTGAATGGATAAATAGTTATCTCTAAAATGTCCATACGACTCTTTTTTAACCCATCTGCTACAACTTTTAAATACAAAGTTTAATTTTCAACATTTATTCTTATTAATCAAAAAAAATAAATAATTTTATATATGTCAAATTTTTGTCAGAGCAATTTAAAATACAAACCTCCATAGCTACCTGGGTAAATTGTAAATTATGCGGAAATTCCCATGGTTTTATTAACACAGAGCGTCATTCGTTTGTATTTAAAAAACGAAGGCGGATGGAATAACTTATATGGACACTTTGTAGATAAATTATTGGTTAATTTAAAAAGCAAGATAAAAACTATAGTTTATTTAAAAAAATGAGTTTCAATCATTTTAAAATATCGGTAAAAATGCAAATTTTGGGACACCTTAGGATATATTCCTATAATAGCATTAGATCTTTAAATACATGCATTGTCTAATTTATAAAAATATTTTTAGTACCCAAACAGTTGGGCACGTAAATTTCAACCCTTTTTAAAAATTGATTTTCCTTAAAAAATGTGATTAATTTTTTTCCCAAAACATTAAATATGGTAAGAAAGATTTTAATAAACTTAGAATTTTGGGAAAGATCGAATCACAGTAAAAAAGTTCATTTTTTAAAATTACAGTTTTGTTAGTTTCATTTTAGATTTTGGCATTGCACTTCCAAAATTTTTTTAAAAATGTAGATTATTACCTGTTATGACCGTGGACAAATTTAAAAAAGTTCTTTTTGGGTTTTCAAAACTTTTAATAGGAAAACTCAACGTAAAATCATGTATATATATATATATATATATATATATATATATATATATATATATATATATATATATATATATATATATATATATATATATATATATAAATATATATATATAATATATATATATATATATATATAAATATATATATATATATATATATATATATATATATATATATATATATATATATATATATATATATATATATATATATTATAATATTACCATATTTTTAATAATATACAACTTTTGAAATACCTTAAATGTTGAATTTCACTGATCAACATTTTTTATTTCCCGGTCCTCTTATATCCCAAAAGTTAAAATTCCTTATTCCCCACTAACCTTTTCTTTTAATTTTAGAAATTTTATTGTATCAACAAAATTTAAGCCTACCCCTATTCCTAACACCACAAAACCGTAAAATTAAAAGCAATTGAAAAATCATAGAACAACATTTATAGAACAATTGGATTTAAAAACAAATCAATGAAACAGAAATTGCCGGGTTTGAAAAAACTAATTTCATATTATTCTTTGAGTTATTTTATTTTGAAAATATTTCTTTTGAAGTATTTTTATAAAAAAAAAAATTAAAAAGTAGTGTTTTTTTCTAATTTATTCGAGGATGGCTAAAGCCTACTAGTTGAAACGTTATAGCATTAATGTAAGCTCTACAGAAAATTTTGTATTAATTAATTTTCATTATTATTTTTAAATTTAAATTAAATTTAACTTGATTGAACAAGTAACTGTAGAACTGCCGCGCCGGAGCAGAATTTAAATTAAATATTGTTTAAAGCAGTTTTTTAACGGTTTTGACGCATTGAAACAGCCTTTTGGCAGATCGCGAAAATAAGCAACGATGAATATGATCGACGAGTGACCATTACTGGTCCCGTGATACTTAATTTACTTAAGAGTCGATTTGCGGTTTTTCGAAATAAATATATCTCTATTTTATTTTTCATTGATTCTTCTTAAATATGAAATGCAGGGTTTAAAAAAATTGGATAAACTGTTAATTAAAAAATGTATCCTTTGAACTAATTTTTGCTATTTGTTTTCATAAAGATAAATAAAACAACTAATACATTTTTGGTTTTTGAAATTTATTTAAAAGAGCATTTCAAAGCGGGAGTTCTATTTGGAAATTGAATAAAACGTTTCTTAGTGCACTTGTAAAATGTAGATTTATTTAAATCTTTGGGACAGCCCACGGAAACTTACATAACGCTGGGTTATTAGATGTTTAATCCTTTTTTCACCCAGTATCGTCGATGCTGGGCAAGTAAGTACCTTACGGAACATGCTTCATTTCATTGCACCTCTTAAACAACGCGGTAGAGTTGATTGTGGAATCCGAACTGGACGCGAAGTTCTCTGGCAGACACCCATTCAATAACTGTCCGTGTCCAGCGTTGTTTAACTATGTATGTCGAAGGCAGACATCGGGTCGTTTTACAAATATCTGATTGTGAGCAAACTACGTAGCGAAAAAGTTAACTATACGCCTACAAATTATAACTTTTTTTTATTTAAACAACATTTTACGATAATATACAGGACAATGTAATGTATCTATTTCTCTTTTATGTTGTAAATTAATATATTATTTTAATGACTAGGTTTTACTTCAACCTTAAAAAGTTTGAATAATCTTTAAGCATAATTTTACTTTTATTCCCATGATTTTATAATAAAATTTAATCAAACTCGAAGCCTCAAGGGTTATGGATGTTATTCAAAACTATGCTGCTTTAAAGGTTTTTTTATTTTCCCCTAGATTTTATTTTTATTTCCAAATTATTAAAACGAGGTTTCTCTTTTAAACTTTAGTGTGAATAAAGTTTTCTCGTTAAAAAAAAAGTTACCCAAAAAGGGTTTTTTCAGTTTGGGTGAGTTTTCCACGGCATGGCAACATTGAATAAAAATCGTTTTAAATGGTAGGAGGTTGTAGATTAAACATGTACTGAATGCGAATCCATAAACATATAAAGGAAAATTACGTCTAAATATGCCTGAATGAATTTAATAAAAATGTTCAATTGTTTATGTGAAAATAGTTTTTATTTGTGTTTTAATGCATGTATATCTGTATATGAATACACAAAAAAACGGTTTTTATTTTATTACCATGTTGCAAAAGGGGTTGTAATTTTTTACAAATTATTATTATTTTTACAATCAGTGTAAAATAATACTAGGGTTAAAAAACCCTTTAAAGGAAGACAGAAATAACAAGGTTTAATGTTTATGTGGTATACATTAACAAAAATATATAATTTTTTTTAAAAATTTAATGTTTAACCCCATATATTGCAAATTTTAAGTGTTCTTAATATATTATAACCTTTTTTGGGTAAATTATCAAAGTAAATTATTTGTATAAATTATATCATATACCTTTACTTTGTTAGTAAGATTACAAGATTCACTAATCCCAAAACTGCAAAATTGCAGGATAGTCTGAACTACACTGATATATTACGAAACCAGTTCTACAAATTAAAGTAGCTTCAAAAAAATACTAACCTGTTTTCTAATAGTTATAATGAGATTGTCCAAATTAAATGATGTTATATAACCATGGTTTGGGGAAAAATCCCTTTACAGGTCTAGTCTCTGTTAGTCGTGGCAATAGGTCGTGGGTTGTTATTAAATTTCTTACTACCCCCTAATCATTTGCCGAACAAATACTAAGTTGAATTTGAAAACCCTTCATTAATTTGTCACAAATTAAGAAATTGAAATTGGGCGCCATCAAAGTTATAAAAACAGTAATGACAAATTACAGAAGGTGACCCCTATAGACAACCGAAATGAAAAAACCCGTCCCCAAACAAAATCACACTTTTTTAAAAATCTACGGTATTAATAGAGAGAAAAATAGCTTAAAATGAAGAAGTTAATAAGGCTCACTTAAAAAAGGATTAACAAGATCTTAACCCAAAGGGTTTTGCAAACTTACAACCGCTACTTACAATCAAGCTATAAAATTAGGTTAAAATATTAAAACAAAAAGGTAATTGAGATGGGGGAAATAGTTAAAAGGGAATTTAAAATTATATTCTTGTCCTAGATTTTTAAAGTCTGCCAATAAAACGTTTTTAAAAAATAAGGTGTGCAACTTATCTGCGTGCTCCTCTACGTGGACTGAGTCAGGTCTCAAATATTAACTTCTAAACACACTGTCTGATGTTGGGGGTTTTTGTGCGGCTCGGACTGGTCGTTAGCAGCTAAAGGGCTTTCAACCCCCGACTCAACCAAGAGTACTCTGGTCTTGCAACCAAAGGGAAAGGGGCTCACGTGTTCGTCACGGGAGCCTCCCAAGAAATCTTTCCTCCAAACTGGGTAAAAAAAAGAAGGACGTAAGTGAAAATGGGAAAAGGGATACGTCGAGGAAATGAAATGGGAAAACCCGGGCCCTTTTCTGAAACAAATATTAAATTACTAAACAGTGGAAACAAAAAGTGTCTTTTCAGGTTAGGTTTTGAACTTTAGGAAAATAGAATTTATGCAAAATATTAATGAAAAGCTTAAATATGGAGGGAAAACATACCTTTATAGGCTCAAGATGGAAGAAAATTAATGGTTTTCACAAAGATATCTAAGGAGTTTCCCAAAACCAAAAAAATTTCCTTTCGACAAAGGGGCCGGTTAGACAAGTGATTTTGAAAAGGTCAATCTCTCGATGTCAAACGAAAAGGACATTTTTCACTACAGAGGGTTTCACAATGTCGATCTGCAGTCTTCCAGAAATCGGACCCTTACAAACCAACGATTTCAAAGGTTTTCTGAAATACCACTGCTTTCATCAATACTCAATGGCATGAATAGATTGCATACCAGGAAATTACACCAATAAAAGAAATAACAACCATAAGATTTACACTAACAAACAATGGCACGAGCCTCTAGGTATTGTATACTCGAAGATTTTCCCCTAAATGGTTTTCAGGCTGCCGCGACCTGTTCAACAAATTTCAGCGTTTAATTCACGAGACGGCGCGCGTGTAAATTAACAAAATATGGCGAATGCGCTAGAAATTATTTCCCTTTTGTAATTGGGATATCCCAAAACAACTGTTTAAGTAAATCTACTTGCACTGTTACAAATACATGAGATATTTTTATAATTAATTGGATATTTTACTATAGGAAATTGGATTTTAGATTTCTTTTTACAATCTGTAAGCAAAATTCAAAGGCTTCTTTAACTATTTAGTTTACAACTTTCGATTATTAAGCCAAGGACTACATAAAAAGCTGCTTAAAAATATTTAAATTGTGTTGAAAAATAAAAGTGCACTATTTCACTTTTTTTTTAATCGATTAGGTTATCAATAAAAATGTCTAAATTTTTCTCCATTTACCCCTTCTTTTACCCCGTATTGTTTTTGTAATCCAAATAATTTATCAACAATGTGGGAGATACTATACACTAAATAATACAGTATTGCCCGAAATAAACAGTACTGAACTTGTAATCGTATTATATATTTAAAAAATACATATTATTGACACTTTATTAATGTTCTAAACTTTACCCCTCTTAGAAACCTTCATAACGATGTTCTAAGATTTCTGGTCATGTTATTGAATAAGGGTTGTCTCAGAGCTGCAGAAGACTCTAACGGCATCCTTAATTATCATGGTTTGGTTTTGGTTTAAACTGCATTTTTAGCCATGCCCCAAAAGATTCGTCTGGAGGTGTGAGGTCTGGAGAATGTGAAGGATAAAGGGGAAGTCAGTAAATCTGAAATGAATTTGCGGAAAATTTCTTGAAGAAATTGACGAATTGCGGCAACAGTATGGCAGGTTGCCCCGTCCTGCTGAAAAAATTGGTTTCAGAAATCCCAAGTTACGTGCACGACAGAATTGACGTAGATCAGGATAATCGTGTTAAAATTAACCGACTCTGTTGATTAAGTGTACCTACCATTCTCTTCGATGAAGTACGAACCAATGATACCGTGTCCGGACACAGCACAGACACTCACTTTTGCACTATGTAAAGGAACCTCTTGAACCTCATCGGGTCTGGCAAAGCCCAGAAATCGATTTGTGCGACGATTCACATAGCCTGACAAGTGAAAGTGTGCTTCGTCTGAAAACCAAACATTTTTCAAAATTCAGGATTTTCATACTGTAACGCGAGAATTCTGGCGCAATATTCCACTCTACTGCGATAATCCCGAGGATGTAGTTGTTGATGTACCTGAATCACATACGAAAATGCACCCAGCTCCTTCAGGATTCTTTAAAGGAAGTTCTTTTAAATCAAGTTGTAATGCTCTCCTTCTGGCTGGCTTTCGGATTTTGTAAGATTTGCTCAAAACACGTTCATGGTTATTGTTGTTGTTAACTGTCCTGGACGCCCCAGAGTTTCCTTTTCGTTGGCACAATACCTACCGATTTCTGAACTTTTCAATAACGCTTAAAATTACAGCATTACTTGGAGAACGTTTATTAAACCGTTTTATTGAATTGATCAGACACTATAGCAAACTTGCACCATTATGTCGGCCCATTCCGTATGAGCGAAAATAATGCTCTACCAAACACTCCTTTTGTACTTAACACTATTTTTAATTGGCCCTACTAATTACTTGTTTGAGGTTTACTGGGGTCTATACTAAACTTGAGTGTGACAGCGCACGCATAAAAACACCGCCAACTTAGTTTCAGTACTGTTTATTGGGCAATACTGTATAAACATTAACCACCTTTACAAATTTACCAAGTATTTGCAGCAATGTACACCTAAGCCAATATCTAAACAATAAACGGCATTTAATCAAACATTTTTTTAATTTTATTTAGAGAACTATTTATTTTATATGGATTTAAATATTGCAAGGTTTAGGAATGTTTATTTAGTCTTTGCAATTTTGAAATATTAATGGTATATTCTGTACATAAATTATAATTTTTACGGTAATAATTTTCTAGAATTTTATTGTCTTGTCTAAAAAACAACATTTTAACTGGTAAATATCTTCAGTGTAGTCCCCAGTCACTTAAAGACAACTAAAGATATTCAACAGTTGAAAAGTTGTGTTTTAAATAAATAAGGACTTTAAGTAAAACTCAAAATGTTCTAGTTATATCTCGTAGGGTCACCACAATTTTTTTGTTGATTACTTAAATTACCCTGTATTATTTAAAAACATTGCTTAAAAATAGCAAAAAGGGAAAAATTCCTCCAAAAAAAGTTACTGTTGGCTTTTTAACAAGCTCAAAGTATGTAGCTTTTGCATTTTCTTTAATAGGGAGACAAAGAAATGATATGCGAGATAATATTTAACAAAAGTTTTCTCCGAAAGTAAAACCAGTGATTAATTTTAAAATGTTTTAAAAGTAATCTTCAACATTCTTCACTTTTGCTGCAAAGGTAAATTCGGCGATTTTGTAACGTAAGTAAATTTCATAAAATTACCGTAAGTTCAATTTAACTGTTATTATTTCTACAATATGTAATGTAATTTTTACACAAAATTTATGGCTTTTTCGCCGAATAAATGTTATATTACCCAGACATTGGCAACCTGTTTTATTACCTTTTCCTTTTATCACCAAATCAAAAACTGGTTTTTTTGGATCAAAGGGTCTTAATTTTGATTAATACTAAAAAAAATTCCCTTTTGATTAGTTTTTTAAAATATATATATATACATATATATATATATATAATAAATATATATATATATATATATATATATATATATATATATATATATATATATATATTTATATATAACATATATACTTTGTGTGTCCCAGGATGAGCATTATGAAAAAAGACAAAAATTTTGGGGGGTTTAAATTTGCCCCTTTGGCTCAGTCCTGCTTGATTAAAAAAAAAATTTTTCTTTTTTTTTTTAAAAATCAAAATGCCTTGTCTAGCTTTTTTTAAAATTTTTGGGAGGTAAAATTTTCAGGCAAGATATAAAAGTTTGAAAAAAATTGTTTAAAACAAAATTATCCCGAATAGTTGCATTGATTGTTTGATTGTTTATTTTCTTTTTACCAATTAATTTTTATTCATATTTAATTATTAGAAAAAAGTAACTAACTTTTTATCTAATGTTAAATCCCTTTGTCAGAGTTACAAACCTCCTCAAAAATATTGTTAATAAAAGTACATGAAATCTAATTTAACAAAAAATTTTATTTTTAT
The DNA here is from genome assembly GCA_019359885.1 of Listronotus oregonensis. Taxonomy (NCBI): domain Eukaryota; kingdom Metazoa; phylum Arthropoda; class Insecta; order Coleoptera; family Curculionidae; genus Listronotus; species Listronotus oregonensis. Next base: position 588,418 of record JAHBCN010000041.1, read on the forward strand.
TTTAAATTTATTCAATTGCTCCTCATTATCAAAACATTTTCAATATCTTTCCTAAACATTTTAAAAGAATTTCTAATTTCTTAATGGAAATTGTTACAAGCATCTCTAATTCTTTGTTTTAGTAATTCCTTTTTTGATAATGGCTTGGAATAAACAATTTGCTTGACCGGCCCCATAAATAGGAATCAGAAATGGTTAAATCAGGTGACCTTGGCGCCCTCAATTGGGCCAGTTTAATCCGTTCGGAAAAGTTCATTCAACCATTCTGCCTCAAAGTGAGTGCGCGGACAGCCGTCGTGTTGAAAATAAAGATTTATTTTTGATCCTTTAAAGGTTCTAAGTACCAAAAATCCCAAAATTTGAAGATACGTTTCTTGATTAAGATCCTTCAATAAAGTATGGTCAATAATACCTAAATGGTAAGATCTTGCCTATAAATACTACTTTCCCCTTTTTCTAAAATTTAAAAAGCCGTATCAAGGCATGCGATTTTAAAAAATAAAAATATGCTAAATTTTTATTTTTAATCAAGCAGAACTGGATAAACAGTCTTTGAACTCAAATTTTTCATTTTTACTATAAATTCGCTCATCCTGGGAAAATTATATATATATATATATATATATATATATATATATATATAAAATATATTAATAATATATATATATATATATATATATATATATATATTATTTATTTATATTATATATATATATTATATATATATATAATAATAAGATATATATTATATATATATATATATTAAAAATATATATAAATATATAAAATTTTATATATATATATATATATATATATATATATATATACCGGGTGACAACGAAATCCTACCCAGCCTTTTTATTTTCTTGACTAAAAACAATAGCTTTCAATTTTAGAATCTATAATTTCATAAATTGTTTTGGATATTATTGAATTACTTCCGGTTTAACCGGAAACATCCTTTATTTTTTCAATGGTCCCTATATATTTTTAAAATTTTGGTTTACGAATCATTTTGATATATAATGATTTATGTCCTATACCTATCTGTCTATTTTTTGAAAAATGGCGATTAAACATGTCCAAACTACCGCATATTATCGTTTTAGGGAAAACAAATAAATGATTTATTATTTAATTAAATTTGTTCTAAACCCTATCTGTGGAGGGCATAAAAAACTATTCCGGCTTTACCGGAAGTGCCTTGGCTTTTCCAATATTGTTTTAAAAATTTAAATGCAACACCCTGTATATTTTTTAGATTTGGATTCTGGGTTATTCCTGATATAAAATTTGATAATATCCTTACCTTCTTTGTTAGTTTTGAGAAAATGGCGATTGAAGATGTCCAAACGCATATTACAGTTATGGAAACAAATAAAAAATAAAATAAGAAACATTTGATTTTTTTAAAATTTTTCTAAATTTTTCTAAATTCTACTTAAATAAAAAACTAATATTAAAATAACAAAATTGCCCCAAAGAGACGACCTGTTATTTTAGGCTTATTAACTAACATTTTTGTTTTCCCCTTAACTTATGATGTGGGTTTTTGGACATCTTTTCCCATTTTCCAAAAATAGGTAAAATTTTACAGTTTTATTCAGGAATGACCCAGAAAAATTTAAAAAAATAACAGGGTGTTGCATTTAAAGATAACTTTTGAAAAGTCAGTTTTCCAGCACTTCCGGGAAAGCCAAAGTTTTTATTATACCTCAACAATGATCAGAAAAAAAAATTAAAATTATAATTTTTATATCATTATTTGTTTTCCCATAAAACATAATGTGGTGTTTAATCTTAACCCTTTTTTTAAAAACCAAGTAGGTATAGGATATAATTTAGTTTTTATGTCAGGAATGATCCTTGAAAAAATTTTAAAAATATATAGGGGTTCCAAAAAAATCAAAGTTGTTCGCTTCCGGTTAAACCGGAATATGAACATCATAATATCAAATTCTTTAATATTTTCATTCTAAAATTTGAAAATATTTTTATTGAAAATGAAGGGCTGGGTGTGATTTCTTGTCACCCTATATTTTATATAATAATTTATATATATATATATATATATATATATATATATATATATATATATATATATATATATATATATATATATATATATATATATTATATATATATATATATATATATATATATATATTATATATATATATATATATATATATTTAAAGCTTTAAAAAACCATCCACTTTTGATTGTTCAGTTTTTTTTTTTTTAATATTTGATATTCCCTTTGGTCTTTCAATAACATATATAATGTACCTATAAGTCAAAAAATTTTATTTTTTACGTTACTTTTTAAAAACACTTAAAACCTCTCCTGCCAAACAAATTATATTATTTTACCTAGTGAGTTTTAATCTGGGTGTAAACCAAATTAAAACTAACTGACTTGATAATTATTTTTAAATACTTCAAATTTGATCCCGATAAACATTTCATTTCTCAGGTTTATTTACAATATTACAAGATTGAATTAGACTTCATAGACTTTTAACAAGATACACAAATACTATTGTATTTTTCTGACTCATTATTAAATATCAGGTCCGGATTCAACTGGCGAAATCAGATCTTTTAGGAATTGATTTTTAAATACACTGGAAATTTAAAAAATTTTTCAATCTTCAATATAACGGTAATGGGGGTAATTTTCTTATAAAACTAGTTCTATATACGGTATATACATGGTATTTAATGACGCATTAGCACAAGCAGTACAATACTGGGAAGAGACAGCTCTATGAATAGGCCTGGGTTTCATGATTTAGGCCTGACCTAATGGCCAAAATGACCGAATAGTAAAAATAAAAATATTCAAGCTAGACAGCTCATAAAATTTCCGGTTCTGTGAAAGGCAAAAATAAGAAAAAGAGTCAATAACAGTTTAAATAGGAAAGAAAAGTAGGCCAAGTTTACTGCGGACTTTTATTTACACTGCTCGTCATTTAAAGTGGAGTGAGTATTTTTTATTACGACACACAGACTTTATCAGTTTTATCCCGATAATCGAACCAGTAAACATTTACAAATAAACTGTCGAAGAAGCGACACCCTGTTTTAACAATCGCATAGAAATCATTACATGTTTTCCAAATGACGGCAAATCTTGTCTGTAATTATTACTTTTTGGAGTATGCAAATCATTATGTACATGAAAAACATCTTTAGTTTTTGTTTTCCTTTTGCGAGTAAGTCTACTGGATATATTTTTTAAGATATTAACTTTCAAAGATCAAATCATTTCAATGTAGAAAAATGTACACGTGTAAATCCTTAACTTAAAAAAAACAAATTATTTTTAAATTAAAACGGAAAAACGAACTCTTTACTCCAATCTTAATTAAATTTTAAGTTACATCAGAACCTTTAAGAACCTTTTAACAGTAAATAGACAAAAATAAATATTTAAAAGAAAATACTCCTTTGCGTGTTGCATTTTTGATTATTATTTAAATAACGAATAAGTGTTTCACTTCAGTTGATGTTCAGCGTAGTTAAAAATCTATAACCCGAAATGTAGAGTAGAAGAAATGAGAACTAAAAATAACTTTTTCATTTAATTTTAAACCGATAAAATTTAAAATGTTAGTGCACGGGAAGACATATAAATTGGGACGAAATTGCATTTCCTTCAACAGTCGAAAAGAGCTAGATTTTTTAAAAAACCGTTTAAGAAAACTTATTTTAGCTTAAATAGCGATATACAAGTCACTACCAATAAAAACTTGGATTTCTTTTTATATAAAAAATATATATTTAATTTTGAAAACACGAGTTTAAGTTTTCTAAAAGCAAATCGTAGGCACTGAATGATACGTAAGTTCAGTTACAACTTCACACAAACTACTACTATTAATGCGTAGCTCTACAACTCTGATTAGTTTTTGGCTGACTGGACAACTTGCCTCCAACTAGCTCACTGCAACATTACCTTCCCAAGTAGCATTTAGAAAAAGTTTTTAGTAAATTCAATGTAATCCATTGAACTATACTAATGACGTATTTAGGGTCAGCATTTTGCCAAGTTTACCTCATGCAAGTTTGCACGTCACGGTGTTGGGTATAAGGGCTATTTGGGTTCTCAGCATTGTTAACGCCCAGAAGGCTGAATTTGTTCATGTTCCAAATTATTAGCAATTGCAAATATTTTGTTTTTCGAAATGTACCACTGTAACTGCAAACATTTTCCGTTTATTGAGAAACATGGCTTATTCTTCCGACAAGCAGTGAAGATCCAACTCGCCGGTGGATAAAACAAGAAAGATTTCTTGTGATAGTAGGGTCATTAATAAGGCGATCATCACTTTTTGGTTTTCCAGACATAGGAACAATATTCCAAGTAGGGTCTGATTTGAGACAGTTGCAAAGATGTAATGTGTTTATGCCAATTCAGGTGGTTCTCAAAAGTAACAACAGAACAAAGGATTATTTATGATCCTTTGTTCGGCAGGACTAGGCCAATCATATGTAAGAGATAGAAACTGGCAGACTCTCTTCCCGACTGTGAACATAATTGTGTTTTTAAGTCATTAAAATAAACAAAAATGTTCAATGTCTCTCAATCTATTAGCAACTGAGGGCCCTGGAGAAAAGATATCTTTATTATCCTTCGCTTGTTTTCCAAATCAGAATAAGAGACCGGATAAAAAAATGGAGTAAAGGCTACCATCGATAGCAAAACATTAAATAGCATTAGTCGTAAAAAAAAAGATTGTTAATGCGAAAAAAAAAATTGGTGACAATACTGAGTCTTGGGGTACTCCCGCATTGATCTGGTAAAAGCACCACCACCAGAGTGACCATTTACAATAACAGATATACGTCGATTAAAAAGAAAACTGGAAGGTCAAGAACAAAGTTTTGGCGGAAAACCGTAGAAAGTTTGTTAGACTGTATTATGTAGGATCTGACAAAAAACCTTGGATATGTCAACAGCATTGATCTGGTGGTCAAGAGACTCGTTTTATGTAAAAGAAAAGAAATAACAAATGCTGTTATTTTTTTAATGGAAGCATCCATGCGATTTCACAAATCTCCACAATATTGCTGCTTATTTTTCCTCCATCTGGTAAAATTATCGATCAGAGTGTATAGTGTTCAGAAGTCAGCCCACGTAATTTTACGTGTTTACTGTTTAATGTTTATTGATATTTTAGTTAGACAATTTAGATCGATTAATTTACTAATTATTAATTAAAGACGTCTCAATGCCACTGCGATCATACGAAACTTTCCATTTTGGCATAAAACTTGCACGAATTAGTAAGAACGTTATAGCGTGTAAATCAAATTAAACTTTTAATTAAAAGAAGAATCATAATACCGTGGTTAAAGGTAAAAGATATAGAAACGGAGAATATAAAAATAACTACAGGAAACTTTCGAAAGTTTTATGGTAGTTCCAAACTTTCTATTGAATAAACAAAGTTGCACTTACTAAATGAAACTTAAAAGCTTTTGTATAAAAGCTTTGTATCTATTTGAAAAAGTTTTATTCAATGGGAAATTACACCGCCTGATTGTCAGATTGCTAAAAACAAAACTCCACCTTCAGGGGGTCGTTTTGCGAAGTTCTTTGAGTATTCCCCTAAGGGATACAGAAAGACCAAGAATTTTAAGGGAGCTGAATATTCATCAGGAAAATCGCGAGACCATTTTGGATCCCTTTTAGTTATAATATTATTATTTTTAAATCAAAGAGGTAAATTATTTTTTCTGATTTATAATTGATGCAAAAAACTCAAAGAAAAAATAAAAAGAGCTTAATTAAGCTTTAAAAATGGGTAAAAATAATATTGATTGCTGTTTTTATCTTTCCAAATAACACATATCTGAGTTTGTGTTTTTTGAAATTGGCGTTGTGGACGTTTTGTTATAGATTTCATGTTACTTAAAAATAAAAAAATATATATTTTAGAACTGCATGTTTAGTCCCCAATTTGTAATCTCTGGTTTTGTATATTTATTTATCAGAGTTAGTAGTTAATAACTTCCGTTTTTAAAAATAAAATCACAAAAAACTGTCTCTTGGCAACTAGTAGAAAAATGCCTCTTAATTCTCTTAAAAGAAGCAAATTAGTCCAATAAAATATTAAAATGTATTTTCCGTCTTATGAAATTGCACTAGGCACATAATTAGCTGTAATAATCTTTATGATTCAAAAATATTTTAAAGATGTCACCAAGACAAATATAGCATGAATTTCCTTTGTAATAGATACAATTATAAAGTAAGTAAAAAACCAATTTAACATTCGGTGCGTTGGTCTGTTTCTACAATCTTAGATTTACGTATATCCAACTATTACCTCATATTTCTCATGCGAGATATTAAATTTACTTACAGTGCATTAGTATGGCAGCATTTTACTTTTTGCCATTTCAAGATATAGTCTAATCGAAAAGTGTTATATAGTTAGAAGGCTTCATAAAATATGAGTGATAGCTCATTTCACGCGGAATGCAAATCTGAGATAGGCGTTATGAGGATTTCTTCTGCCAATAAAAATTCCAATTGTAATTAACAAAAAACAAAAAAAGAAGCCATTTCCATTTTTGATGATAATTATAGCTTAAATTGCAAAAAAGATCCTTGAAGAGAAGGAAATTTAAAAAAAAAGTCCCGACTCCCGGAACCCTATCTCCATTATTTATAATTTTAATTTACCGCTGACATTTTTGGTTGCGCGCTCGGAGTCAAAACCGATTACGTCACACTAAATATTGTTTTTTAAGGTATTAAATATTAATTAAAGAAATTTTAAAAATTGTGGTGTATTTTGAACACAAAGAATTAATTCCCGTTGAAAATTTAACGTAAAGATAATTTTCAACAAGTTAAACAATTGTTAATTAACAAAAATGCTTCGAAATTTCGTCTTCATTGGACATTAAAAAAAGATGTTTATATAATTGTCGTAAAAAAATTTTGCTTCGTGGAACCCTTCTTATATACATCAACAAGATCACGCCATAAAAATTGAATAAATTTTATTCCTTTGTTTATAATAATATTAAAAATATAAAATATATATAACTTTAACAATATTACTCTAAATTTTTATTTTTTTGTCAGTTTTAAAATAATAATAAATAAACAAAGGAGTAAAATGTTTTAAACTTTTATGGCGTGATCTTGATAAGTGTGTTTATAAGAAGGGCTTCACGAAGCAAAACATTTTTACGACAATTATTTAAACTTTTTTTTAATGTACAATGAAGACAGATTTTCGAAACAATTCGGTTTATTAACAATTGTCTCGTTTGTTGAAAAATAAACTAGAAGTTAGGTTTTCAACGGGAATAAATTCTGTGAAGTGTTGTAAATAGACCATAATTTTTTTAAATGTTTCAATTAATATTTAATACCTTAAAAAGTATTATTTAGTGTGACGTACTCGGTTTTGACTCCAAGCGCGCAACTAGGGTTTTCTACCCGGGTACCCGGATTCGTGTATACCCGGGTATATTAAATTTTAAGTACCCGGGTACTTTTTCATTGTTAGACCCGGGTACCCACTTTGATCCAAGAATTCATCAAATTTCTCAGAAAATTATATTTAAGTAGCGCCTTAAAAATAATATTAGCAAATCTGCACTACAAAAAATTAAAAGAACTCCAAAGAAGGCGTTGAGTTTTTTACAAAAATGCAGTAAATTTGAGGTTAGGTTTGGCTATGTCGCCGTATTTTGTTTTTATTTCGTTAAAGTTTGATTAAATAGTTTTATTTTTATTATTTTTATAGAAGTGTAGAAAATATTCGGTTTGCAATTCTAATATTGTTCGGTAAACGGTAAGTAATTGAATTAAATATTATTAATACAAAATTTAAAAAATATTTAGTGGATAACCTATAAAATTCTACTAAACGATAGTTTACTTTTCGTAGGCAAAATGGATGGACCTGTTTCTGGAGTATGGAAGTATTTAAAAAAATACAGTATAAGGAATTAGTACAATGCTCAATTTGCCCAAAAATATTATCCTATAAAAGTTCTTTAATGGGTGTTTTATTGAAATATTTAGATTAAGTACATAAAATAAAGATCAAAAAACGGAACTTTACGTGTGAAAAAGAAGTGCCATCGACATCGTCTTCTCAATCTGAATCTGAACAAAGTTCAAGCCTGGTTCAAAAAAGACCGCGAAAAACATTTTTTTCGACCTTGTACAAAAATTTCTGGAATTGTTTCTTTTTCGAATCTTTTAACATAACAAAGAGTTTTAGTCATAAAAAGTATTTTTGGTTTTTAATCACATTCTTAAAACAAGAATGTTTAACTCTGTGTGATTTTTAATTTTCAACTATGTCAGAGAAGAAAGTTTATTCAGTTATATTTTTGTTATTGTATAGATAACAGAATGTAGTGTAGTAAAAAGACATTTTAGTTTCTAATTAGTAAATGAGAACAAGACTGTTTAACTGTGTGACTGATTGTAGATACTATAAGTTAAGGAGAATTACTGACAGACTTCACTCTTTCGAAATAAAATAAAGCATGATTATAAGAAAATTGTCTCTTTTTCTGCAAAAATTGCAAATACCCGGGTATATGAAAAAATAATACCCGATAACCGGGTATTAAAAAGGGTCGGGTAAGCGAAAACCCTACGCGCAACCAAAAATGACGCGCAGAGGCCCATTTTCAGCGTTAAATTAAAATTATAAATAATGAAGATAGGGTTCCGAAAGTCGGGACTTTTTTTGGAAATTTCCTCCTCTACAAAGATGTTTTTTGCAATTTCCGCTTTCTCTTATGGTTTTTGAGTTATCATCTAAAATCGAAATGACTTCTTTTTTTTATTTTTTGTTAATAACAATTGCAATTTTTATTGGCAGAAAAAATCCTCAAAACTTCTTTCTCAGAGTTGCATTCCGCGTCGAATGAGCTATCGCTCATATTTTTCGAAGCCTTCCAACGATTTTTCGCAGGAAACACACTTCGCGACTAGACTAATACCTATATGTAACGTAATACGTATTTTTATGGAAAAGGGAAAGGATTGTCTGATGATAACAAATTAAACCAAATTTGGCACAAAGATCGTTTGGGTAAATCTACAGATTTTGTTAGTTTGTGTGAGTCATGGGCTTACGTTGACTTGTGTTTTTTAAGGAATCAAATATGAAAAAAAGTCATATTAAAAAAACACAACAACCTAATTTACCCGAATTTGGTGAAATAATTGGCTAAGAGAAAGTCGTAATTCTGACATGTATCGACTGTACGTTAACGGAGTGTTTTAAAGGGTCAAATTTTAACAAAATTATGCTAAGAAAGCGATGCAAATATCTTTTTTTTTAACAAATGTGATATTGCCAGATGTCATTTTTGACAGATGTCCTTTTGACAGATATTATTTTTGACTGACTAGTTTTAAATATGTCATATTTGTACTAATGTAGTTTTTTTGGGATGCAGCAGCAGCGCTAAATGTTTAACTTACATATTTAATGCAAACATAACTGATTTATTTATATAAAACAATGGTTTCTTAAGTTTAGATAAAACAAAACTGAATTACTTGCATACGTTTTACAACAGATTTACCGAACCACTTTTAAAAAAGTGGTTAAAGGTTAGAACACTTAATAGTGTTTTAATCTTCCGAGGTATTAGGCGCTGCAAATACCACTTGCTAACAAAGGCGAATTGTCGTAAAGTAACTAAAAGGCGGTTTAAACCAACTAAGTAACAACTAAAAGTTTACTGCCTTTTTTAGAATGGTACCTGTGCACATGGTCTTTGGTCTAGAATTATTACATTTTTTAAACTTCATAAAAAAATTTTAAAAAATTGTAGCAGACAACAACAATAAAGTAAATTTTTAGTGTTTTTAAATGTTGGGTTAACACAGTTTCCTAGTAACAAATATGATAACATGAAACAAAAAACATTTGATCATAAAGTATCATTTGAGTTCACAGAAATCAGGTAAACAAGGAGGGTGTTAACGATCTTCTCAGTCGGCATTGCATATAAAGTTTTATGTGTTAAAGAAATTTGGTTTTCTTTTTGTTAAGAGCGTTTATATCTTTACCTGTTTTAAAAGTTTAATATAACGGTTAAAAAAAACAAAAAATTAATTGATTTTACGTATTTCCAGGAGAAATAACAGGTAATTGTTTAGAATCGCGGCTCCACCTATTTTTGGCCATAAAAAATCTAAAAATAAAGATATTGACATTTTTTAAATTTTATTCTATTTTACGGCGGATTTGTGAATAAAAAAAAATAACCATTATTTTAAAAATAAAAATAATGGGTAGTTTTCAAGTTTTTTATCAATAAAATGCATTCATTTAAGTTAAGCAATTTCTAGTGATTTGTTTTATATTTTACGTGCAAAAACAAATAATTAAAAAAAATTTAAAAATATATATTTTTGAATTTTTTTATAAAAAAAAAATAATAATCGGAAAATTGACATTTTTTATTATTATTTTTTTAATTATTCTATTTTTGATGAACTTAAGCAATAAAAATATTTGACAACTAAACAAAAATTAATCATGTTGATTTTACGTCCCAAAAAAGTGGAACCGCGATTCTAAACAATTACCAAATAACGTGTGAGATCGCAGTGCTCCATAAAATGGTAAGTACTTTTTATATTTTTTATTAGTTACTCCTTAATTTTCGTGTAGACACATTGTACTAGTACATTTTTAGGAATAGTTCTGGTTAGTTTTATACTTATTTTCACGATTTCCACATGTATGTGGTTATCTAAAGATATTTTCTGTGGTTTATAAGTATAACTTACAAATACAAAAGTTTTTTTAACAAAGATAAACATAACATTACATGTTAGCATCTTAAAAAATCAAATTTAAGTAACTTTAAAGCGACTACTTTTGTAAAATAAAAATTAAAATTACTTTTAAAATTAAACAAAATATTTCTAAAAATGTATCCTTAGTTGTAGATAAAAAAATCCCATCTATAAAATTTGTACTAGTGCAACAAATCTTAAAATACTAAAAAAATAAGGAGTAAAGTCAAAGAATTAAAGGAATATCAAATGTTCTTAGAAAATCAGCAGAAAAAAGTGTCTTAAAAAACGCCCCAAAACTTCTCTCGTAACATATAAATACTTCTAAGTATTTGGTAAATAAAATCTTACCAAAAGCATGCATGTACCTCCTTATATTTCCATAAAAAAATAATGGAAATCTTAAATAAGGCCAAGTTCAATTTTATCTTAAATAATAGCAAAAGACAAAAAAAAATATTAAAAACCTACAATCTTCCCATTTTAAATAAAACTGGATATATTAAAAAATAATATAATATTTTTAATGTATTCAAATATTTCCCTTTTGCCACCACCTAATCCCCAATTTTACAACTTCCATAGGCCCGAATACCAAAACATTGATAGTTAGCTGTTAGCCTGTTTTAAATAAAAAAAAAGAAAAATTATTAAAATATCACATAAAATATCAATCTTCACGCTTTCAGCCCCTTCCCGTACAGCGATATCGCTCAAAAACAACACGTCGTTTAACCTCCTTAAGTATTGGACGTACATTAAATTTAAAATTAATATCTCATTCCGTTCAGGGTTATGACGCCAACAGACAGGCGGGCAGACAGACCGAGAGACAAAAATAAAAAAACGATGTTTTTCTAAGAACCCCAAAAGTTTTGTAAAAATTTTCTTAGCGAGGGAAGTAAATATATCTTTATTTTTACAAAAGTCCCCTCTGCAAAATAGTTTTAAATATAAATTTAAAAATTCAAAAGATATATCAAAGTTAATCTAGAGGAACAAAGGTATAACTGATCAAATATTTTCAACCTCACGTTTTTTGTCCTAAAAATCGAGACAGCAAAGCCAAAGGCAGAAATGGGATCCTCGTCCTGGCAACGACATGACGTCATCTTAACGTCATCATGGGAAATTTTGCAACGTCCCAGCTGTGACGCATGAACAGTATAACCGCGATATTCTAAAATTTGGTTAAAATTAGCTTTTAAATTTTGTTGTCAGAAACCTGTGCAAAGCGGATATTTCTCGTAATCAATTTACATACTTTATGTCTAGCGTCTAGAATTTTAACCCACATAAAAATAAAAATTCACTCTAAAAAACCAATAATTAAAATTTTATATTATTATCGTTTTAAGGCTTATATTAAACTAATTTTTAATTAATGATCTAATTATTTAACTGACATGCCCGTGATTTATTGATATTGCCATTTTTCTGATTCGTTTTTATTACGTTAACTCCACGCCTGCTTAGTGGCAGGCTGGAACATCGATCTATAAGGTCCGGTTGAGGTAGGTATATAAAAGTAGACAATTTATAAAGTTTGAAACTGTTCAAAAGATTCTAATACGAGGCTTATACAGATTTCGAGCTCATCTTTCGATAGCCGACAAATTGAGCGGTAAGTGTACAAAAATAGCGATTTATAATTTTCTTAAGCAATTGACAATTTTGAGCTTTATATAAGAGCAGTTATAGGCAGCCTAGCAACTAGCTATTAGGCCTCTTCCGGCCCTTCTTATAAATCCTGTTGTACTTTGCCAACCATTTAACCCACCGCCTATATGTGTTAGGAATCCCTCAGACTTTTGAATGAATACTAAGTAGTAAGCTTTTTCGCACTCCTTGGCCCTCTAGATCTGTGTACCAGACTACAGACGAGTGAGTATATTGGTCTTATTCAGATATTTTAGCTCTTTCATCACAAAAACTGGGACACCAAAAATTTCCCGCCCTGATAGTCCTAATCGGTCTAGGTAATAAAGAAGCTCTTTATCGCTCCCTAACAGAGCAAGGCGTTCTCATAATTTGCAATACCTGCTCCATCACATGTATGCCAATGATTGTTCAGCCCAATTCAGCAGTCATCTATCTTAGTGAAGATGAGTTTAAAGACCATGGTTTATGCCTGTCTACATCTAAATTGGTTGCAAGTTATCCATTTCCTACTACTTGTGTTCGGCGCAACAGTCCAGAATTTCTTAACTTTCTCGGACGTTGCTTACTCATTCTGGACTTTGGGCATTTAAGGACAAGTAATATTTCTAGTAACAAGTGGACAAGTAATATTTTAGTCCTGGGGGTGCACATTAAATATCTACGGCACTTGGAAATGGTAATATCAGCTGTATGAGCTGCTTCATGATTTTGCTACAACCTCATCCACATATAAATTTCCTTTCACTTCTTGGCCCTCTAGATCTAAACCACATATGTCAAAAAACAAGAATTGAAAATACTACACAGGTATTTTTTTCTTTACAACCTGGCGAGACTGAACAAGTACACAATATATTACACAAGACAGTTAAAAACTATTAATTTTTGCAAAAATATAAACGGCAACAAGATAAAAACACATCACATCTAAATTATAGTTGCCAAATGAACTTAAGTTTGCAGTGTTGCCATTACAAGTTCAAGTCATTTCCAATTATTTCCAAAATACCTACGCGATTGGCAGAGCATGTGTGGTACCATTTTTATTACACAGGCACTTGTGGGAGTCGGTATTCTAGTTTTTTTAAGAGGCCTGTGATCTAAACCACAGCTGTCAAAAAAGAACTAGTATACTTACTAGGAATTAAGGATTTTGGCAAACTTGAAAAATCTAGGTTGGCGAGACTGCACTGGACCGCACAAATACCCAAAATATCACCAAGACAGTCAATAACTATTAATCTTGCCAAAATATAGACCGGCAACAAGATAAAAACACATCACATCGCTATTTACAAAACCAAATGAACTAAATCAACTTAATGACAGTTGACAAATGACATAAGTTTGTAGTGTTGCCATTAGAAGTTATAGTTATTTTCAAAAATACCTATAAGAGTCTCTTCGCATGGGTGTACAAACTTTATTACATAGGCGCTTAAGGGAGTCAGTATTCAAGTTCTTTTTCAAGTCCTGTGGATCAAATCATACTTTCGCTCCTCCAACCTGTACATCACATCACAAACAAGTAAGTAGAACGGGGAACCAATAAACAGAACAATCGCCCAAGGTCCTTGGCGGTATTCAATACCCAAATTACGATATCTGATAGATGAGAAGATTGGTAGCATCCTTTAGAACGATCAACTATAGTTAAACAGACTTTATACTAATAGAGACCTTTTATTACCCTTTTTAGACGAAAATAAACTATTTTCATATTTAATCAAACGTTAAATTATTCCCTAAACCAAGCTTTCGCAAAACCGGATCTTACAACTCTTTAAACTGCTCTCTAGAGGCTAGTCAAGCTAGGTGGAATTATTTATTTACTGCATAGAACAAAGTATAGAGTTCCCTTGAAATATTTTACAAAGTATCACAATAAAAGTAGTCTGTTGGGTTGTGTAAAATAAATATAAAGGGCGAGTCGGAGCTTATCGCTAAAAATTGGAGGTTAGAAAAAGAAAGCTGTCAAAAACGTAAAAATATACTTTTTACACTGGGCCACTAAAATGTGTCAAATAAAAAGGCGCGTGACTTTTATCTTGCAAATAAAGCACCACCAAAACAATTTATTTTAAGTACGATATTTTAACTAGAAAAATACGTTTTAAACCTTTTTTTAAATTTAATAAAAAAAGTAGCTAGCTTAACACGGTGTTTGGTAGGACGATATGTTAATTTGGGTATGTGATAGAGAAAACTATGTAGAATTTATTTAACCATATATTGTTTTATGATATTTTTTACCGTTTTCGTAAAAAAAATATGTTTCTTTGCAATGTTTTTTACAACTTTTGAAATAAGATTATACCCAAGTTAACGCATCGACCTACCAAACACCCTATACACCTTAGCCTTCGGCTTGTAGCTAAGTAACAAAAAAGTTAAACATCTAGTATTAATAATTATTTTTCTTGCAAGCATATTTGGGTAGTTTTAGGCCAGTAAAGAATGATTAAAATTTTCAGCCTTATCTATAGCTGATCTTGCTCGATTTAGAGACTAGTTTTAGGCATGTCCATTTGAAATTTTACGAATCTTTGCTCACATTTGTGATTGAATAAAATTATTCTAAGCGTTTCAACATGGAATCTCAAGTGTAAAGACGTGGATATAATCGTCAATTTGGTGACACTGAGAGGAAGCGGATTATGGGCTTACGTGAGACAGGTGTGTTAGTTAGAAAAATTGGAAAAAAACAAACCGATCTTCAGGTACCATTTTGAGATGTTATCATCTATGGAACCAAGAAGGCCGGGGACTTAGTAGGAGAACAACAGAGCGTCAAGATCGCCTACTAGGACGTCTGGATCTTAGAGATCCCTTTAGTTTAACCCAGTCAATTGCGAATCAGTGGTTTCAAGAACACGGAAGGGTAGTCGGGGTGCGTACAGGGTATCGATGAATAAGAAGCTTTGGGAAACAGCTTAAGTAACATGATTGAAAACCACATTTTTCAACAAGGCAACGTCAGATTACATCTAGGCAGATTAACCGTAAGTCGCAGATTGTTAGGCTTACAGCACGACACCAGACTATGGCAGCACTTAGACAGGAGTCAGAGTTAGTGGAAGTGAAAGAAGATATTTACCCTCCTTTAACACTTAGTATGTAAAATTTTGAATATCTGAAGGTGGCCAATCATAACGCTGGATTAGCTCCGTTCCGTTTGCCGTTTTCTCGCGATCACAACTAGTGTTACACTATCACTATCTATTGAGCACCTCAGGTCACGATATTTGGTAACATTTTTTTAGGTCCGATTTATCAATGCAGAGTTAGGTTAATTTGACAACAGGTTACGACTTTTTCATCAATCATTTGTCTCTCTGATAAGACCGGATTGGTTGAAATGTTTTAACTTAGGATCAATTTAACCTAACCCTGCACTGATAAACCGGCCTTAAAAAAATTTAAAAATGTGTGTCAAAAATGCTTTACCTTTCTTAAACAAACAAAACTTGTACAAAGCCAGTTCCCTGTGCTTTTTCTAAAACGGCACTGGATCAATACACAATTAAAAAGAGCACCACACCAGGTCCAAAATTTTTAAGTAAATAAATTGATGTTATAATAATTAAAAGGAGTTTTGGCGTTTTATTAAGCGATTGTTAGCGTTAAATCATCCAGTGTTTACGAAAAATCAAAAATATTTTCGGAGTACAACGGGCCATTAAGTCTGTCAATAAAATTAATAGCCAGACTATAAAAACTTTTTTACAATCTTTCTTCGGATTTTTCACTTAGCCTATGATTGGATACGACTCAGTGCTCATTTTTTTCCGAATACCCAATAATTTGTTTTTCGAAACAGTAAGTTATAATATATAAATATAATGTGGCGGATTACATAAACGGGTTTTATCCGGTAACAAGCCGGTTGGTTTTTAAGTGATAAGGATAATGAGAATACGCCCCATAAAATTAAAAATATACAATATTACAACACCTACCAACATCGGAATTTTTGGTCGTAGTAGACTTACTTACATAAATAAATCTTCAACAATAAATTCTTTTATCAAAATGATATTTTTTTTTTAAATCGGACTGTTGTTTATAAAATGACAATTAAAATTTAAAAAAGGCCAAGTTTCTTGTTCAAGCCAGAAAGTATCCCTTTCTAATCTGTATACTCTGTACATATCGCAAAGCGGCCGCGCTTTGGAATACTGTACCCATGTTTGGAAAATGACATCACCCACAACTCTTAGTATTCTTAATTCCACCTAAAAAGCCATTTGCTTTATTAATGACCCCTTTCCCAAAAGACAGGTTTCCTATCTTGCCCACTGATGAGCGGTAGGGGATCTGTGTCACTTTTTATAGGTATTTTTAATGGCTTCTGTTGCTAGGAATTAACCAATAAAATTTCTTCTCTAGCAGTTCCTAACAGAACAACACGAAGTGTCTTTTATGCATCCGTTTGCAGTGTATTTGGGAAGATCCAGAACTTCTCACTTTGTTCGTTACTTCATTCCTAAAGTGTCTAGACTGCGAAATTTTGAAGTTCCCCGTTTCACTTAAAATCCAAGATAAAAAATAGGCGACTAAAACAGAGTTTACAGAATAAACACATAAGTTAAGTCAGTTGTTGTCAGCACTTTAAGTAAAGCAAAATCTATTTGATTTGAATTTTATATTAGTTTTTATAGTATTATTTAAAAAAAGTTTAATTTACAAAAAAAAAACAAATACACAGATGTTGCAATATATTTTTTTTCGGATTTACTTCATTACATCGAATTTGTAATCAGAACTAACTTTAAAATAAAGAAAAATGAAATACTCCGAGGGAAAGTGTTTGCAAGGATGTGGAAATGATATTTCAGTAAACTGACCTTTTAATTTTCTTTTCATTATTCGTTTTATATGCTTATTTATTAATTATTTTAATACATTGTATTTTAAGCTGCAATATAAATACAACGATATTTTTATTTGGCACAGTAAAACTTGGGAATGTTGTCGTAAAGATGTTGATAAAAGCCCAAGAGATGCATGCAACTTGTATACTAACATGTAAACTTTGATTTACATATTAGTATATGTAGAGTAATTGTCAATAGTAAAGAATACTTTGACGTCATCGTTGGCTGCGCGAATAAACCGAGAGAGTAGTCTCTCCGTCTTTCTTTGCAACAGGTTTCGATATTAAATGGCAGTGGCGGCGGCGTTAAAATAGCAGAAAACCGTTTTGCAAACAATTACCAAAGAATCTACTGTAAAATATACTTCTAAATAAAATGAAATTGAAGAAGGTGAATCGGAACAGAAACTCACCAAACAGTCACAACAATAAATAAGTCACACTAAAACACATAAAAGTTCCAAGATAAACACACAATAATTTTAGTTTCGTAATATAAACAAGCTACCGATGCCGATGTTCGGATAGTACACACTGCACTGACCCACGTGTTGCTGCCTCGGTGAATATCGGTTTGTGCGCATTTGACGTCATTGTACTCTTTACTATTGGCGTAGACTCTATCTATAGTGCGTTTTTTGCATCTTTGGTTTTCGACCGGTCTAAGTTTTAGGACGCAGCGATTTTGATTTTTTTTTAATGCGCGGATACAAAAATTGTAATAGCAGACAAAAAGAAATGTCTATAAAAACTAAAAATTAGTCTGGGCCAAAAACTGAAGGCCACAAGGACAAGCAAAATATATTTTGGGTGGCACACAAAAAACTATTTGCTAAAGATAGCTCTAGTTTCGATTAAAAATAGACTAGGGTTTTTGGACGATATTATCAATTAATGATCTAGTTTTTGATTAGTTATTATAAAATATTAGTAATGTTATTTTTGTGCAAATGAATTAATAGACTAAATTTTTCATTTACTGAATGTCCGAAAACTGTTCGTCAAACCTAATGTAATAATGCGGTATACTCAAATCTAATCCAAAGTTGAATCAATAAATAATATTCACCTCTTCATTTTAATTTAAATGAATTTACAAAAGTTGACCTTCTCAGTAGAAATGATCCTATAAATAATGACACAAAAACACCTATCTTTGACAATGATAACAGAATAACTGTGTTTCGCTATTATCTATCTGTAGCTTAGTAGGTACTAACACTGATAGTACTAAAAATTTTTATCTTGGGACAGAACAAAGAGGCTCATTACCTATGTACCGTCAGTGTCTTAAGTTTAGTAAGGGTTAGATTATTAACACGAGACCTAAAGATTTGGAGGTTTGGAGAGGAAGCAAAATCTCTACAGGCAGAAGATTTCATAGCCTGGACACTTTAGCAATGAGGGAACGTGAAAGATGGGAAGCTCGGGGCCTCTCCAGTTGGACTGGGAAGTAATGCATATACAGTGGCCGGCAATAAATTCGCAACATATGGGTTTTGTTTTTATTTAGCGGAAATCCGAATTTTTGCTTTTGGCAATCGCCTCTGCATATCCAATAACCTAAAAATCTATTTTGTCATATGTCACGTGACCAGCAGTATACCGGGAAATTTAAATAAACTGAGATGAAATCACGTAAAGTGGGTTTTGATCATACAATATCGGTAAAAGTCAAAGAGTAAAAATTCTTAGAAATTTAACTTTATTTCCAAATGCAAAAGCAGTCCTCTCGCATTTTTTTTAAATCCCTAAAAGTAGCTCTTCTAAACGATTCCTTAAACGAGGTTTTTTTTAACTTATTAAATCTTTAATTTAATTAAAATAAAAATATCAAAAGATTTTCCATTTACCCTGACGTGAAAAAAATTAATTATATATAAAGATGTTTATGAATCCTTTGTGACACATGCAGACATTTAAAAATATCTTGTTTTATTTTTACGTATATTATTTACTTTTGGCAGTAATAATAATATCTTATTAAGCTTTTAAAATAAATGGTAATAAGCCTTGGTTTTAAAGAACAAAATATTAATAAAATTGCAAAACTACAATTTGTTGCCGCCTAAAGGCTTATCAGGTTCGTGCTATCATAACAGGTAGTATTTTTATTTTTGTAATTGTCACGTACACTACATAGTTCTAATCTTTTACGCGGATATTATACTTATACTTATTTATAGTTACTCCACTTAGGTTTTCTGATATAAATAAACTTTTTATAGACATTAGATCTTTTTAGTCATTTTCTAAAAATATAAGTCAAAACTTTTGTTCTAATTCTTTTTACCCCTAACCTTTAAAGATAACACTATTTCTTTAAAGGTGAAGCCGAATAGGGTTGCCGCGAGACACGAGATACGAGACGTCTCGTCTCGTCTCGTCTCGAAGCCATTTTGTCTCGTCTCGAGAGCATTTTGTCTCGAATTTCGAGACGAGACGAGACGAGATAAAATCCTTCGAGACAAGGTCGAGACGAGACGAGACGAGACATCTCGAAAAATTTTAATGACTAAAACTAACAATATATTTCTAGTTCTTAAGAATTATACAGGTTGTTTAAGATTTAGTGTTACAAACTTCGACAGCAGTTGGATCTTGCAAAAATAAGTTTCTATAAACATAGGTCAAGAAATGCATCGTTTCAGAAATACAGGGTGTTAAAAAAAGAAGCTAAAATTAATTGCTTTAAAAAGTATATCACCCTGTGGTTTTATAATTTTTTAATTATTTTGAATATTTCACTCATGTACATATTTTCCCATAAGGAAGTGGTATTATGGAAAAATTACAGCGGAAATTCCACGTCGTCTAGGCAACGTGATTTTTCCACTTACTGTCAAATTGACAATACGAAATTTTTACGGTTTGTTAAATTAATATTTAATTTTAAGTTAATAAACTTTATCTACGTTTTTGATTCGTGAAATATTCCCCTAAATACCGCTCGTGCTTTAAAATTAACCAGATATTTTTTTACTCATGCGTGTATTCTTTAAAAATTTCACTTGTCCCTCAGACTCGTGAAATTATAAGAAAACACGCTATCGTAAAAAATGTTCGGTAATTTTTAAGCACTCGTGGTATTACCCCAGATAAAACAACTTAAAATACAACTATTTTGTCTCCTGATTTTTTTTTAAATTTTGCTTTGCTTTCAAGAAAAAAATTAAAACCGATTCTTTTTTTATACCCTTTTGAAAAGTAAAAGTTTTAATTTGTCTCTCGAAAAAACTTAAATAACGAAAAAGTTGTATTTTAAGTTGTTTTATCAAAATAATTGTTTTAAAAAATTATGTACAATAAAAGCTTCTTTTTAACTTTAGGACCCTGCGTATTTCCAATTTCGAAACGATGCATATCCGAACTTATGTTTATAGAGACTTTTTTGCAAGATCCAACTGCTGTGTAATATTTTAAAACTATTACTCAAACACCCTGTATAATTATAAGAAAAATTTCTAGAAAACATTTTACCTGTGTTTTGTAATAGATTTTATGACTTATGTTTCATTATTTTAAGATTTTTTTTTCTATTTTGTGGACATTTTTATGTCACTTATATGTTCTATATTTTTATTTTAAATAAAAAAACAAATTATTAGCTTCATTATTTTATTTTTAGTTGCATATTGTGGGTGTTCGTAAAGTCCGAAATCACCAATTTTTCGAGACAACTACACAATTTTAAGAAAAGCTCAATCACGTCAACTTTTCTTTACAAGGCGTGTTATAAAAAAATATAAGCATTTATACAGGGTGTTCCATTTTAAAAAAATATTAATTCTGTCAAAACATTTTAAAAAGGCAACCGCTCTATAGATCTTTAAATAGTAAAAAACATGCAAGAACTATTGCCGCATCCCGAATAAAACGGTGTGTCGGCAAAGTATACAGGCGGCGCGGCGGCACTTTTTGATGCCTATGCAGAGGGTTGTTTTTGAATGTTTTTCTGTTACTTTTTGCCGCTATTATGTTTTAAAAAGTTTTAATTTAAACTGAAAACAATGCATCCTCCTTAAAATACATATTGCTTGCAGCAGATTTTGCAATTAGTTTGTAGGTATATAGTGTACAGGGTGAGTCAACGATGGCGAGGAGTAAGTAATTTAATGCCTTGAATATAAGATGTGTAGATAATGTGCTTATGTAAGTATTAGGTACATGGTTAAATAGTATGTTAAATTTTAACGATATTTTGAATTAGACAGGGCACGTTCATAAAGTGTTAGGGTGCTACAAAAATATTTTTTTAAAATTTAAAATACAATACCTATACCTACTCATATTTTTACAGTTTTGGATTATATTTATTTAATTCTAGAAATTCCTATACCTGCTTTACATTCTATACCCAGAAAGTTACGTATGTATAAGAATATTGCCATTTAGGATAGTTTGGGTATACTTAATTATTATGGAAAAAGTTAAAAATTGGTAAAAAAAATAAGAATGAACATTTTTAGCATTAAACATTGAAATTAATAATGTAATGATAAAATATGTGTGTTCCATTTAAACAATATGTCTTTTTATCACCATCTTGTGCCCTGTGCAGACATAAAAATTAGTTTAAAAAATGTGTAACATGTACCTAAAAATAAAAGTCGACGGGTCCAAGCATTTTTATAAAACTTCCGATCTTATTTTTATTAAAATTATCCTATACATTCCTACTGCACTGTATATTGAAATTAATTTAATTGAAATAAACCAAAACAACTCGAGACAAACGAGACAAAACGAGACGAGACGACACGTTTCTCGTTCGTCTCGACCCTCTCTCCGTCTCAGATATTATCGAATTCGAGCGAGACGAGACAAGGCTTTATCTCGTCTCGTCTCGTCTCGCGGCAACTCTAAAGCCGAACTTTTCGCTAAACAACTTGCTGCCGATTTTACCCTAAATCATCCCGTTATCTGCCTTTTCCAACAGTCGCTTTTATTTCTATAAAATGTCCGCAATCATATTTAAGGTAGAGCAGATCAAGCGTAGGTATTTTTCTCTTAATGCCCAGACATCTTTTGGTCGGGATGTCATACCAGCAATCGCCCTAAATAGATGCAATATTTTAACTTGACTCTTTCAAATTTCTTATGAGACGGGCAATTTTAACAGAAAGCTGCAAGACTACACGTGTGCAACCTATCGTTAAGAAAGGATCTAAAACTATTACTTCTAATTATAGACCTATATCCCCAAAACATATATGTTAAAGAAAAAGTCATTTAAGCTTTAACAAAAATCACCATGAAAATATGGATAGGTGGAATCACAAACGAAAAAGAGTCTTTTTGATGGAGGGTGTGATATAAACGAGTGCGACAAAATTGTACACTCACAAAATAACAGCGCATGCCTGGCTCAGATAGCGTACCATGGAGCATCATAAAGCAGTTCGATGCAACAAGAGAAATACATAATGCGGAATGCGTATTTTAAAATACTGCGTACAAGAAAACTTTTTTGATTCAGAGATTTATGTACGTATATAAATCATTGCCACTTCTTTAAAAAAAGGCATAAAAATTAGCATTCCGAAATAATTACAACAACACTAAGAGTAACCATTCAGTTACTCACTTGTCAGGAATAGAAAAAAACTTATAACAGTTATAAAATCTCCAACTTTTTTTTACCAACCAACCAAGGTTTTTTAAAAAATCTATTCGTATGGCGAAAAATTACGATTTCTATTTTAATAGCTTCTAATTTAAATCCAAAAAATTTGTTTTGTGAAAAAAAAACCTGTTTGCAGAATAAGAAGTTAAAATTACATGTCCAGAAACCAAAAAACATATTCTAGCTATGGACACTAAACTTAAAACAAAAAATAGATTTAGAAGATTTAAAAGAATCTAACTGTTACAAAGTTTTTACTGTAAATTTCATACTTAAATACTTTAAATGATTACTTACACCTTAAAAGTTAAATAATATCAGCAACCGCGCTGGGTACTTGACCTGTTTTAATTAATTAAGATAAACCATGCTTGTAAGTACTATAAGTGATGTAACCTTCGTTAACAGTTATTATAATCACACAGTAACTCCATCTAAATGAGGCAGAACGGGTTTTGTTTTAGTTATGTTATTTACAAACCGAAAAAAAATATTATCTTAAGTTATTCAAATTAAGTCATCGGTTCTCCAAAAGAGGGCGCACATGGACTATGATTCGATTACGATTAAATGTTAGTAATTTTGCAATAAAACTTTTTTTTAAGGGACTAACCCTCACATTTCTATATGTACCGTTCGTTGAGTTTCCTGAGACTCGTTTTTATTTCACTTTCATTTTATTATTTTTTACGCTTAATTTAAAGCATAAGGACCTTTAAAGAAAATATTCACCTTAAAACGTAATTAGTATTTCCATTATCGCTTTTTTAATAAAAGTTCAGGGTATAAGAAAGACAAAAAGGAAATACCCCAAATAGCTAATTACAGGAAATAAACACAATTACAGCTGTTTTTATAGGGAACATCTAATAGGATAATGTTTATTAGGCTATATAAAAAATATCTGAATTTAATTAATAATTGTTTTATCGATTTATAGATCAGTTTAATGATCTATTACAGGATAATGCTTTCACTCGTTAAAATAACAAAAATGACCAGTTAGTTTAGCTAATAGAAAAAAAAATCCTTATTTTAAGGATATCTCACTGACACGTTTTATATCATAACTGCTAATGACTGTTATGACTGCACCTCTTACAAGTTATGCTGACCTTGTAATAAATGGCAGTATGCGAAGATGCTTCAGCTTTTCTACCTGGATTATGGGTTCCCACATATTTTCTGCCTTCTTTCTGCCACCCTACGGGCTAGTAATTTTACAAGATCATTTTCAAGTCGTATTCTGCAGCCATGCAGTGTTTGAGCTGTTAGGTTCATTGATGTCTACATCGCTTGCAGTTTTTTTCTTGAACTATCCTTAGACCCATTCCAAATAGAGGTTTTAGGAACCAACGGTTTTTTTCTCCCTAAAGGCACAATTTATCAGGAACAAAATGTTGCGGTTAAAACCATTCCGGTGTAAACAAAAGTCGCCAAGTTTGCACGAAAAACCTCTGTTAGCTCTGAGGCAATATCGCTTTCAGAGCTGCTTGTCTATCCGTGCAGATATCTATTTTGTACCTGAGCTCTCTTCCGAGATGAGTTAAGCTCCTTGTTGATACAAAAAGCTTGTAGCTAGGGTCTAACGACTCGCTGATTACCAGGAAATTTTTAAAACAGGGAATAATACCAGATAAGTTTAAGGTCCGGGTTTCCTAGAAAATCCTTGCTGTTTTTGGTCCCTATTGATGTTTTTAATGACCTCTTGCTTCTCTTGCATCCAGTTTCACATTATCTCGTACTGCACGATCTAAGAACTGGTTTTTGCCAAGTCTTTTTATATGGATTCCAGATGGCAAGACTTATACTCAATACATCATTAGCTTTTACTTAAGGAAAAGAAAATTATCATGAATAACTATTTTAGATCATTATATAGCCCTATATCCGGCCATTCATCAAAAATGTTTATAGATAGTCAGTAATTTAATAGATAAATAAACAGAAATAACGAAAACAAACACAAATAAAACAATGGCTTTCAAATAAAATGTAAATATTGGTATAGTATAACGTTAATATGTAAATTCTCCATTTTTATTTTTCAATAAAAATAAAACATATTTTGGGTTGAATGATATTGTATGTAATGGAACATATTTCCTTAACATAAAATATATCTGGTACCTTTGTAAAAATACACTAACGTGCATAGAAATCGGCCTACTACTCTTGACGTTAAATACATTTTTTTTTAGAAATTTTTCGTCAGTTTAAAATAAAACTTTTACTGTTTGAAAGATAATTTAATATGCTTTAATATGGGTATAAATTTATTGAAATTCCTTTAATGTTAAGCTAAAAATTATAAAATTGATTAAATAATACAAATTATTATTTTATTTCCACAAGACAAGAAACGTGGTTCCTTAAAAATGAACTAAGATGATAACAATAACAACCTGGCATTATTAATAATGGGTATGACCTCCTATTGCTCTAATAACATCTCGCATACGATTAGGCATAGACATAATTAAATTCCATATTGTTTCTTGTGTAGTTAAGCCACTCTTTTTCTACCGAAAAAATGAGCTCTGGAATCGACATTGGGGTACAAATTCTAGCTCGGATTCTTCGTTTTAGCTCGTTTCTAGCAGGTGCGGCCTTGAATTAACCCGCATAAAAGTAAAATTGCCTCCAATATAATCGATGTAAGGTACCACATGAACTGCTAGAATTTCTTCATTGTACCGAGCGCTTGGTAAACCTCCTACCTGCGACCAAGGCCAGGTTTGGCGATGAGCACAGGGACCGTTTATGCTTCCATAGAAATTACACCCCAGAACAATGCAGCACTCTGCAAATCGGTCTCCTGGTCTCCGGTAAACTTTCTTTCTTCGGGCGCTGCCAGAGACATATCCTCGTTCATCGGAAAACAGAACAGACCCCCACTGCTCCAATGTCCAATTCAAATGCTCCCTTGTAGGCGAGCTTGACAATGGGACTGGGGTAAGTTTTGGACCAGTTACAGAGATTTTAGAGGTCAGGTTTCTTTCCTGCAGTCTCGTCTTACTGTCCACTGGCTAATCATTCCTCGGACCTCACCAAGCTCTTGTTGCACTAAAGCCGTATGAAGTCGACGGTTTCCTAATGACCTTGACACAATAAAGCGGTCATCAAGTTCTGTTGTACATCGCTTTCTGCCTGTTCGTGGTCCCCGATGAAAGGATCCAGTCTTTTCATAACGTTCGCGGAACCTTCGAACCGCTGCACGTGCCATTTTCAGTATTCGAGCAACAACTCGCTATTGCGAAGACTAATTTAAATCTGTCAAAAGTTTGTTTATACTCATCGTAACCTCCACTTAATATGCATTTCTTTTGTTTTCGCTTGTTACACTTCATAAACAATTGATAATCTCGATAAATTTACGCCCATGTCTAAGCACATTAAATTATCTTTCAAACTGTATAAGTTTTGTTTTGATGTGACGAATAATTAAGAAAAAATACATTTAAAGTTAAAGGTGTGCAATGGGCCGATTTCTATACACGTAAGTGTAGTACATTTGTTATTTTAGTTTACTAATTAATTTAAGTAGTTAGAAGTTACTCTACTTCGCTAACTGGGCAATTGATACATAATTACAAGGTTGATTATGCTTAAAACCGCTCGTCTTATTTTGATGAAAATTGGTATAATTAATTTTAAAACTACGGCGCATTCGCTGCTGATATGCTGATATAGGCAATGTTGCCCGTATTGTTACAAAAAGCAGTTATTAGGGCCTATAGTGGTTACCAAAATAACTTATCCCAAATTAAGTAAGCCAGGATCATATTTTATGTTTAAATGGGTTTAATTTTTACAATAACTACACACTAAAATACTACCACACAGGAACCCTAACTAAACGTTAAAACAGTTTAAAAACAGGTCGGAATGCGGCTAAAAGCGGATTAAAAGTCGATATTATAAAATAATAGTTTTATTTTAAACATCTTTTTAAAAATGTTTATATGTAGTTGAACTGAAAGCTGTCGAAAACGTTTTTTACTGACAACTTAACCCAATCCTCACCTTAAAATCCAAACAAGCTGTCAAAAAACGTAAAAGGAAAACAAAAGACGAAATATCTACATATAGCGAGATATGTGATATGTGTATGAATTTCTATAAACACTCACTGCTTTCAACATATAATTTTCCTGAAAATCGACAAGATTTGTATTCGCTTTGATCTTAAATAAAGTTTCTTCCTCGGACTAGTATTGTTTTTGTTTATTTCTAACGCAGTGACAGTGCATGTTTATTAGATAATTGTGTTTTATATAAGTTAATTAATTGGCATTCTAATATATTTTTTACTCTTTCTTTCTCCCTCACTCTCTCTCATAGAAAATTGTGATGCTCTCGAGACGAAAGATTCTCGTCTCAGCTCGATACTAGACGAGAGAACACCCTTTCCTTGTAGATAATTTCTCGTTTTTCTCGAGGTCTTTCGTTTCCTTGACCAGGGATTTGACGTTTAATAGTAAAAAAGTATAAGCCATTATAAAAAGAGTTTAAAACAGAATTAAACATAGTATAGTTTAAAGTACTGGGGATGTCTGTATCTCATTATTTATAAAAATATTAAAATAAAAAATATGATTTTAGATGGGTAGCTCCTCCCCCCAAAGCTAAATCCTTAAAAGCCTTTAAAGTTAAAAACATCTAAAAATGGTCTTAGTTGCAGCTTAAACAACAAAATGCTGACCGCATTTACTCAACAAGAGTTTTTTTTTTCTTGCCATAATTAATATTGATTTAGCCATTCGGTACACAGTTCTGAGGAAGAAAATATTTATTTCATATACTAACCTGAATATCTAAAGGAAGAAGACCTCCGAGGACCAGTTTTTGAGCCCTAGATTACCTGGAATTTTGGAATATCTGCCATAAACTTTCGGACACTTCGCACTATCGCAATTATTGTTATTATTATTATTATTATTATTATTATTATTATTATTATTATTATTATTGTTTGAAAGGACAGATTATTTTAAGAACTTCCTCCCGATTTAAATACATTTCTTGCAATACTACACAACCACATATTATACTTTTAGCTATTTATAATTCCATGGTATTGTCTTTAATACTTGTTTTACGTATTCTTACACTATTTTATTTTTAGATATTATTTTATTATTTACACAATACATGGAATTACCTATAAAAAATAAAAAGATGCCCCACAGCTCGTGGGTGGGCAAAAAAGACGGCTTTCCTGTGAGAGTAGGGTCATTAATAAGGTGAATAGCGCATCTTTGGATGAAATCAAGTATACTTAATGTTATGGGAGAAGCTGTTCTCCAGACAGTTAAACAATATTTCAAGCAGAGTCTAATTAGGGATACATACACATTGTACGGGTTAGAGGGGGAAAATATTTTCAGACCTTAATTGAAAATTCATGCTTTTTGGAAGCTGCTGTGGATATGAGTGCAATGTGTTTATGATGGTTAAGATAATTCTTGAAAGTATCGTACACAGAGTTTAATTATCGCGACAACAAACATAATTTTGTGCCTCTAAGGCATTAAACTAGACATGTTGAGAACCCCACTCCGCTATCAATTAGAAGTCCTGTAAGGAAGATATCTGTATTACTCTGCTTTTAAAACCAAAGGAGGCTATAATCAGAAAAAAATAGTTAGTGCCAGCACTGAGCTTGCAGATACCCTTGCATTGAATGAATGCTCGAAGAATGACCAACATAACAAATATATACGTCAGCATCGATTCCAAAAAAAAACTGCAGATCGAAACGCAAAACTTTGGGAGAGACCGTTGGAGGCAAGTTGGTAAGAAAAGCCTTAAATGTATTAAAAATACTGATCTGAGATTCGGAAGTCTTGTTCTAGGTATGTGGCACAAAAAAAAGATCTGTTATGGATCTTTTGTGGCGAAATTCTTATTACCTGTAATGAATAAATTTTATTTTATAAATAATTTCAGAGTCAATCCGTGACTCTAAATGCCATTGTAGTTAAAATTATTTTCATTGGCATACTTAAATACAGATAGTTTTATAGTATTATAAAGTTTAACAAAAAACAGATAAAGAAGCAGAAAAATGCACGTATTTGTTTACTAAATCAATAAATAAACCAAACACTGAAATATTAAACTAAGTGACACTAATGACGTTTTTCATTAGCAGAACTAGTGTAGGTTGACTGTAATTGCGTTTCATTACATCCTACGTTCTGTAGGTTCTACGTGTATTGGAAGCTTTAAAAAAAAACAGGTACCACGGATTGTACCGGGAGAGGAAGCAGGTGGAAAGATATTTTCTTATTCTTAGGTTTTATTGCCGCTGTCCTGCCTTAACTTTACTAAAGCTGGTTTTACATCCAACAAATTATTGTTCAGTGAATTGAACAAGTACTTTTCAAGTGACTTAGCTCATTTTTTTTTCTATTTGTTATTCAAGTAGCTTGCTCAAGAACTTAAAAAATTAAGTAGGGTTTGTTTTATTATTCATCAATTTTTTAGTGGATTTTAGTAATTTTTTGTCTTAGTCATAGTCATCAACATTTTCCTTTTTAAGAGTTAAATATTAAAACAGCAGTTTGTTTCGACTTTCCAGTTTTTTTTTTGGTAAAAATTAATTGATAAGCCTCAGACATTTTATTTGTTTATTAACAATGTTTTATTTTTAAACAATATTCTTCAAAACTTTTGAAACAATTTTTGGTACACAAAAATAGTTTATTACCTTTAAGAAACATGTAATAAAATTCAATATTGAAAATAAATTGATTAATAACTTGAAAAGTGAAAAAAGAATCAAATCTTTTCTTGAGTAACTATTTGACCAAGTAATTGAATAGGTACCTACAATAACTCGGTACGTAAAAACAGCGTTAATCGGGAGAAATTTGATCAAGCTTTATATCCAGCACAGACGTGTATTATTAATATTACTAAGAAAAAGTATAATACTGTATTTTTAGGACTTACATGTTAACCCTGACTTCATTATAAACTTAAACATTTTTATTGACATATGATGCATTTGTTACTTATTTAGTAAGGTCATACGTATTTTAAAATATTTTAATTACGATTATTTATACAGTAAAAATAAATAACGTATTTTTTTAATTTTAGTAAAAATTTTGTGACTTAATTTAAAAAGTTATTTTTGTTAACCCTGAATTTATTTTTATGACTCGTCCGTTGTAGGTTTAATACATATTTTTCTGTTGACATTCTCCATTGTTTGTTATTCTTTCAATTATGTCGCTATGTTTATAGTAAAGTTTGCAGTGTTTATTCTTCTTTTTGCAAATAATCCTTTATTATTTCCTTATCTCTTTAGTGGAAATGGGAAATATAAATGTTACAATGCTATTTATTTATTTGCTAGAGACAAACAATTCAAACCAATAATAGTTTTATATTTAGCCCTAGAAGCTTATTTTATATTAATATTCTATATGATAAGAATATACATCCCACAAAAATTAAAACATTACTGCACGTAGCGTTTGCCTTTTTAGTTTTTCAATTATATTTCGGGTATATTTTGTTTTTTCTAAAATCTGAGCAAACCGAACCCTTCTAACCTTTAACAACTGCATTTTAAAATTTAAAAAATTGAAGCTATACGATTTTTTAGCAAAAAGAAGCCAAAGGCGAAGAAACAATTAAAATATTATTGAGACGTAAATAAAGCAACAGCGCATCATAGGTTTAAATTAAATTTAATAAATATTTTACAACCTATGAAAAAATAAATTCTTGCCAACATTTAGGTAATGTAATGATTTTGTGGAGTGTGTAGTGTAAAATAAAATAAAGAATATTAAAATAAATTATTTTTATTTTAAAAAATAAGGGGTTACGATCAACATGGGTAGATTTTATATATTATTTTAGATATTCCACGCAAAGAGCACCTAATGTTTCTATTTATAAGCAGTTATAATTATATTAATTAATAAATAATATGAATAGATGAATGATTCTATTGAAATAATTAACCAGAACCTTTAATGGTTTTATTGCGAACTTGCAACATTTTTTCTCTTTATTATTTGTGTTAGAAAAAAATGCATTTAAAAAGATATGCAATCATCACACAAGGTTAAATAAAAACGCTGTTGCCTTTTTTGTCAATTTTTACTGCATTTTGTAATCAAACCATAATTAAAAAGAAGAACCAAAGCATGGGGATTTGATGTTTTATCAGATAAAACAACTTTCAATTAAAATCACAAGAACCGGGTATGTCAGTGCATGCGAACAGCATTTTTTTGCTTAAAAAAGGAATATCAGTATCATCAGCATCCCTCAAAAACGGTTAATCTCAATATATATATATATATATATATATATATATATATATATATATATTTTTTTTTTTTTAGCTATCCTATAATTAAATCGTAGAATACTAGATATTATAATATAATATATATAATATAGCATTATAATTTTATTCTTATTTAATAATTTCGGGATCCCTGGATTCTACTTGTAAATTTATATATATATATATATATATTATTATATATATATATATATATATATAATATATATATATATATATATATATATATATATATATATATATATATATATAATATTATCGGAACGCTGGGGATTATTACGGGGCTCCCACCTCGCCATATAATGATCAAGGCCTCAGCAAGGGCAGAGGCACTAAGACTGGAGTGTGGAGGACGGTGGAGGACCAGGGGGGCACTGTGACATCATGGGCCAAGTGAGAACTGTGGCTCTTTCGATGAAGCAGGATAGCATCCCCCCAGTAATCCACTTAGACCTCATGCACAAGGTGGACACAGGGCCGTATTTAGGCGGTGGCCAGATGGTCGCCCGCCAAGGGCGCAGCTACCTGGGGGGCGCAAAATCGGCTATGATTTTTTTTTTATCAGTTGTCAGTACCGTGGTCATATTATTTTTTTTGTTATTGACAAAATTAATCAAATAAATTAGTTACAACAAAACAATTTTATAACAATGTTCTAACTATTTTTAAAATATTAATAGTAAAAAAATGTATAAATTATTAATAAAATATCAATTAATCCCGATACCTACAGCGAGAATGTAACTCTTTAAATTTTTTTAATTTTTAAGCTGCGGTTAAATTGGTATTTAATTAATTGGGGGCAGCACAAGACCTTTCTTGTTGCACATTATTTAATTTATTAAAGTATAAATGTTAAAAAAATATATTAAATTTGACACACTTCCACCACAAAATTTGTATTTTAAAGATACGAAATTCTCAGTTCAAAAAACTTTAAACCTATAACCTTGCACTTTAATTTTGTAAAATTTCCGGGCAATTACCTCCGGAACCCCCGTTTTCGTTGGGGGGTATTCCATACTCCCAAATCCTTCGGTGGGTGCCGGGGGCGCAAATGTTAAGTCCCGCCAAGGGCGCGGTCATACCTAGATACGGTCCTGGGTGGACATGGCATCGTCAGATGACTGGGCTCACAATAGCGATGGGCATATTCGGATGATTTTAATATTCGAATATTCGTATTCCGGAAGATCTTCATATTCGGAATATCATTCGACATATGAAACATTGACCGATCAACGTCAGTCGGTATTCGATATATTGCGCCGACCGCCAACCGTCGACTTACCCCGAAGTCGAAAGGTTTGCTTTCGAAATAACGAATTATTCCGGATAAATCAGAGGTCCGATGATGAAAAATGAATTATTTTGTTTCGGCTTTTAATTTCAGTCGACTATTATTGGGTTAATGTTGTGTTCGCATACGTATTCTTGTACGTTTTAAATTTGTTTTGCTGTTATTGGTGGTGCAGCGGAAGTTTTGTTTTCGTTTTAATTCGTAATTATTGGTGTGGTGTATAGAATAGTATACAGTGGCCGCCAAAAAAGTCGACATTTTGTGGAAAATTTCTATTCTTGATATGAATGAACCGCGAATTGAATGAACTATCATCCGATAAGTAGCGGTAATATACCCTAGCTGATTAGAATACGAATATTCGAATATCCGAAAGAAATATTCGAATCATTCGAAACATTTCTATATTCGAATATCGTTCGGAAGATCATTCGGAAGGTTCCATCACTAGCTCACAAACGCTGTGGGACACCAAGCGAAAGAACAGTTATATACACAGATGGCTCAAGGAAAGGAGGCCGCACAGGCTTCGGTTTCTATGTAGAAAGGACGAACTACAAGTTCTATGGAACAATGGGAAAAGGCCAAAGCCATAGAATACTGCCTGAATAGAAGATACAGGGGAAAAATAACTATATGTACTGACAGTAAGGCAGCGATCGGGGCGCTAACAAATACAGTGCACAGATCAGAACTTACAAATAGATGTCGGGAAGCAATTAATAAACTAACAAAAACCGCCAGAGTCACCCTGCAATGGGTCCCTGGACACAAAGGGATCCCGGGGAATGAAATGGCTGACAAACTCGCCAATTTGGGAGCTGAGGACAACGGACCTGAATATACCGTGGGAGTCTCTTACAACACGGATATGACAGAGATAGCAACATGGATAGAGAAATGGTTCGATGAGAACTGGAAAAAGACAAAAGCCAGACAATCAAAGGAAGAACTATGGAAGGACCTACCGATGAACATAAAGGACTTCAATAGGGTGCAAATGAGAAACCTGACAGGCATACTGACAGGTCATTGTAGAAACAGACACTATCTCAACAAGATAGGAAAAAGCGAGACAAGTACATGTAGATGGTGTGGAAAGGGACGAGAGGACGCCATACATGTACTTAGAGATTTCCCAGCACTAGGGCACATCAGGGGGAAATGTCTGGGTACGGCAAGCAAAACGACAGCACCATATTAGTGTAAAAGGAATGCATACGTAAGGGACAGTACAGGGTGACGGAACCTGTGTACTGTGTATGCTTAAGGGTTGGTGTAGAGCATAATGGGCTTAGGCCTCAGTGCTCAGGGCCCCAGCGAGGGAACTCACCATGCTACAATAGATAGATAGATAGATAGATAGATAGATAGATAGATATATATATATATATATATATATATATATATATATATATATATATATATATATATATATATATATATATATATATATATATATATATATATATATATATATATATATATATTGGGAAAATTTATTTCCTTTTCAAGATGTACAAAAAAAACCATGGTTACATAAGCTAAACTACTTAACATATTAAAACTTACCGCTAACAGGTTAATCAAAAATGACCAATGCCACAGAACAGAACTTCATTAATAACAAATTACAAATTTAAAAAAAAAATAATAAAACATTACACACAATTAAAACAAAACAAAAAAACACAAAAGTACACCACCCCCATCACATATAGCGGTTTTTGTAAATAGTAAAACGCCCATCACATATAGCGGTTTTTGTAAATAGTAAAACTGACGATATTATTATTTATTCATTTGTTTATTCTTTTTTCAACAAAATCCATCCTGTGCGAATACCTAAACCTAAGGTCATTTTTTTTAAATTTGTAATTTGTAATCAAATTCTGTTCTGTGGCATTGGTCATTTTTGACTAACATGTTAGCGGTAAGTTTTAATATGTTAAGTAGTTTAGCTTATGTAACCGGGTTTTTTTTGTACATGTATACATGTATATATATATATATATATATATATATATATATATATATATATATATATTATATATATATATATATATATATATATACAGTATGTCCACGGAAAGGTGTTGAAGAGAGAAAACTTTATTTTTGATTTTATCGAAAAAGCTACTCTTGATAAAAAATTTGCTACTTCTTAAAATAAGATTGGGATAGAAACATTTAACATATTTTATACGGGTGTTCAGAAAATTAAAAAATTTAAATGATACAAGAGTAAATTGCATTTATTCGAGAAGATATGGAAATAAGTCACTAGGGAAAAATTGTTCAAATTAAGAGGAGTCTTTAATACCAATTTCGAAAAATCGGCCTACTTTTATTTATTGTGATAAATTTATTTTAATATCGTGGCATTTTTAGAGGGACGATAAATAATTGTTTCAATCGGCCCCAAAGAAAAACCATTATAGTTAAATTGGCTCCTAGGAATGACTGGTCTGTCTCCCAAATTTGGAATTGTAAATTGAATTTAAAAAGTTCATCACAGATTAATAAAAGCAGGCCGATTTTGTCGAAAATTGGAAAGGAACATCCTTTACTTTGAACAACTTTTCCTAGTAACATTTCCATATCTTCTCAAATAAATTCACTTTACTCTTGAGTTTAAAGTTTTCCAATTTTCTGAATACCGCCTATAAAATTTGTTAAATGTTTCATCCCAATCTTACCTTTAAAAAGTGGCAAAGTTTTTAATTCAAAATTTTTTAAAAAATTAAAAAATAAAGAGTTTTTTCTATTCAACACCTTTTTCGTGGACATATGGTATGTCCACGGAAAAGGTATTGAAAGGAAAACTTCTTAATTTTTAATTTTATCCAAAAAAAACTTTGTGGTAAAAAATTTTGCTACCTTTAAAAATTGGGGAAAAAAATTTTAAATATTTATAGGGGGTTCAGAAAATTAAAAAAAATTTAAAAAAAGAAAATTTTTTATTTTTGAAGAAGGAAAATTAAAAAAGTTGTTTAAAAGAAAATATTCTATACCAATTTTCGAAAAATCGGCCTGCTTTTATTAACTGTGATGAACATTATTTTAATATCAATTTACTAATTCCAAATTGGGAGACAAGGACAGTCCAGTGGCCTCCTAGGAGTCCAGATTTAACTATAATGGATTTTTTCTTTTTGGGGCCGATTGAAACAAATTGTTTATCGTACACCTCTAATAAATGCCACGATATTAAAATAAATTTAATCACAAATAAATAAAAGTAGGCCGATTTTTTCGAAAATTGGTATTAGAGACTGCCTCTTAATTTTGAACAACTTTTCCTAGTGACTTATTTCCATATCTTCTCGAATAAATGCACTTTACTCTTGTATCATTTTAAGTTTTTTTAATTTTCTGAACACCCCGTATAAAATATGTTAAATGTTTCCTATCCCATCTTATTTTTAGAAGTAGCAAAATTTTTTATCAAGAGTAGCTTTTTCGATAAAATCAAAAATAAAAAAAGTTTTCTCTTCAACACCTTATCCGGGGAAATTACTGTATATATATATATATATATATATATATATATATATATATATATATATATATATATATATATATATATATATATATTTAATATTTTTAAGTAAAAAAATAAATAAATAGATATTGGACTTATGCTCATTAAAATTAATTATTGGACACACATTAAGTTACAATAACACGACTTTATAGTTTAAAATACAGGCCCCGCCATATAACTTGGCAAGAAAGTAATTTGCGCAGTGTTAGTGTTTTACCAAATTAGAGGTGATTTGCGAACAAAATTCCCAAATAACTCGCTGCGGAGCCGAGGTACTGGGTTTACAGCACTCTTTGGCCTCATGTTTTGATTAAGGATCATAGTGGCAGACCTGAGTCTTATCTGTAGTGATAAAACGCACAAAATCCTTTTTATCCTTTATCCACATGTTTTTTAGCAAATGCGGCACCCATTGTTCACACATTGCTTAATGAAATACTGTGACTAGTTAATTTGGAATAGCTGGGGCGCGTTCAGAAATGTTTCCCTGGGGAGTTATATCAAGGTATTTAAAAATCCGTTTAGAAATGCAATTGGTAACGCCCATGACGTCATTTGTTATAGTTCAGAAATAACAATGGGAATCGCCCAAAGTGTTCCTAATTGACCCCGCGGAAAAGTGCCGGTAATTATTCCCACGACATGCGCGTTTAGCGAAATGATGCAAATGTGATGACGGGTGATCAACGGATGGCGTGATCCAAGATGTTTCTTTTGTGTGTTGTGTTTATTTTGTGTATTATTGGGATAAAATTGTATTCCAATCAATTTTTTACTGAAAAAAGCACACGTAAAAACTTTAAAAATAAGACAGTACTTTAACTATTTTTGTTCATAAAAGAATGAATATCCTGGAGGTCTGACAGGTGATAATTCTGATATTTTGACATGAGGCGTGCATGAATTCACTAACTGATTCACCCTATGTTTACCCTTATTACGTTATTAATTTACCTTGTCCCGCCTTTTTTTTCTTTACCGTTAGTTTCTAAATGCGCCTCTGTAGATATACGAATGAGTTGACAGATCTACATGAAATTTCGGACTGGTTCTTAAAAAAATACTAGCATTTTTAGAAAAATAAAGCGACGCGCCACCTCTTATTGAACAACAAAACTTAACAAAATAACAATTTTTTTACTAGTATGTTTTAAAGTGAAGTTCCAGATCTCCAAAGCCTATATTTAACGTCACAGTTACTTAAGATTGCTGTGTTTGACACTAAAAAAACGTATATTCCACTTCTGTATGACACTCCACCCTGTGTTTCAGTGGTAGATAGAATGATCTATTTTTATGATCGGATAGGATATTGTTTAACCAAGGTAAAATTTGAGTTAACCCAATAAAAAATTGGAAAGTGATAATGAAATTACTCAGTAAAGGTTTTCGTCATGGTTACATCTTTTCTTGGCCCAAACTGATAGTTTTGCTAGAATTAAAATAAAATCTGAGTAATAATCAACTTCACAAAGTCAAGTTAAGCCTTTATTTCCTAACCTACGTCATTTAGAAGTCTTCGTTTAAATACATTAATTTTAGATGTATTTTCACGTGACTTCACACCATCGAAGCGCGTTTGTGCTAAAATTTAAAATTTTAACTCTTTATTATTATTTTTATAGCGAACCAAGGCATCTTTTTATCAAACAAAGTATGCAGCATAATTTTGGGTGTTATTGGACTTATTTAGGTACCATTTACAAAAAAAATTAAATTTGTCTATTTACTTAGTAGGAATTACAATGAATCAAACAAAACAATTTATCTGATCTCACTGAATGTTTGTACGTACACATTTAACTTATGCTTAACAAGTAACAGGAAACAAATTTGTCTGAGTCATTATGATTGCTGTATATATATGTATGATAATATTAGAGTGACCATTGTGATTATACAATAAAAATTAATAATACCGATTGTTTGGCATCGGAAATGACGTTATTTAAAATGTATAAGGAAAATCCGAATTCACGTAGACTCATATATCACGTCATATTATTTACAACTTCAAAATATATTTTTTTATGTAAATAGATGAGTTATGATATATAAACCCGGTTCCCCCAGAGCGGCAAATGCTTGCAATAATTGCTTTGAGCCACTGCATCCATCTACTGCATCCAAAAAGTGGTTCATTTAGTGCAGGAACGCACTTCACTACAAAATAGTTCAGTTCAAAAGTTTCCACGTACTTACTCTTAGTTTTTTTTTTTTAAAAGTAATAGAATTATTGTATTATACATATACTAAAAAATAAAAAAACATGCTGTCCATTTAATGTTACAGCAAAGATACAAAGAAGTCGCGTATTTTAATGTTGTCACAAGACATCTAATCGGTAATAGTAAAATTCCGACATTTTTTTGGGAAAACCATTTTGATAAGAAGGATCTCTTTTATATATATATATATATATATATATATATATATATATATATATATATATATATATATATATATATATATATATATATATATATATATATATATATATATATATATATATATATAATGTTAGACTCATATGCCGAATTCGCCCATTCGCCAGAAAAAAATACTCAGTTCGCGAAATGATCAAAGCCAAATGATCAATTGCCGAACATAGTTCCTATTTCGGTATCTGTTTAAACTGGTTTACACATTTTGCGAACTGAGCTATCCGGAGTTGTTCAAATGCCGAATAAGATATATTTCGGCGGATTATCATCAGCTCGTCGCTTGAACATGAAAAAAAAAATACTTTCAATGTTGCTTTTTGGCCGTTTAAGGTAGACCAGAACGCTTGTTTCAAAATAAAAAGCCGCTTTGCTTACCAGAACTAACCATGACGGACTAGGTAGTTATTAACAAAATTTTTACAATTTTTGATATGATAGAAGTTATAATTTTTTTAAAAAGTGTAATTATATATTTCCCTTGTTTTTTCCAATACGTTGTTAAAATTTTGTTTATAACTTCTGCAAATAATTAAGACAAATTCAAAAGCCCTAAGTTCTAGTCGGTCATGGTTAATTCTGGTAAGCAAAGTGGCTTTTTATTTTGAAACACGCACAAAATCTGTTTTTGGACGACCAGAACGGGGTTTGGCCACAACATATATATATTTTTTTCATGTTCGGGCGACCAGTTGATGATAATCTGCCGAAATATATCTTATTCGGCATTTGAGCAACTCCGGATAGCTCAGTTCGCAAAATGTGTAACCAGTTTAAACAGATACCGAAATAGGAACTATGTTCGGCAATTGATCATTTGGCTTTGATCATTTCGAACTGAGATTATTTCAAGGGCGATTTCGGCAATGAGTCTAACATATAATATATATATATATATATATATATATATATATATATATATATATATATATATATATATATATATATATATATATATATATATATATATATATATATATATATATATATATATATATATATATATATATATATATATATATATATATATATATATATATATATATATATATATATATATTAAGCAATGTGTGAACAATGGGTGCCGCATTTGCTAAAAACATGTGGATAAAGGATAAAGGATAAAAATAATTTTGTGCGTTTTATCACTACAGGTCTGCCACTATGATCCTTAATCAAAACATGAGGCCAAAGAGTGCTGTAAACCCAGTACCTCGGCTCCGCAGCGAGTTATTTGGGAATGAAGAGGAATTTTGTTCGCAAATTACCTCTAATTTGGTAAAACACTAACACTGCGCAAATTACTTTCTTGCCAAGTTATATGGCGGGGCCTGTATTTTAAACTATAAAGTCGTGTTATTCTAACTTAATGTGTGTCCAATAATTAATTTTAATGAGCATAAGTCCAATATCTATTTATTTATTTTTTTTTATGTAAATCCTTAAAAAATATTATTAAAGCTAAAATTATACAGACCCAGCTTCTGGCTATTTTAAGTTATTAAAAAAATAATATGGTTTAATAAATTTTCACCTAAATTGTTTTTACGTTAAAAATATTCGGTTTCTGCAGGCCGTTGAAAATTAAACGATACACAAAAATAAATTTTTCATGACAAATTTCCAATTTTTCCATGGTGAAAAAATAGTTTTTAAAAATCCGTTAACTAGAATAAAATGTGTAGAATTATTTTTGGGTGTTGCTTCATTATTTTGGAGGAATTTGTGTAATAAATGTTTGTTAGTTTTTAAAATTCCGCTATTTGAGAAAATTTATGTTTTTTATGCTTTATTTCCAGCTTGTGTATACGGAATGCGGTGGTATTACATACCTGATTAGAAAACTTTCTAAACGGTTTTATAGCTCAATTTTCCTCGCCGAGTAAACGAAAGTGGAGGTTATTTTTAGAAAAAAAAAACTTTTTAATTTTTGCCTAAAATATAAATGGCCAAGACAGTGTTGTTTTACCTATTCCGAGGTTTTATTTAAGAGTATTGGAACGGATTAATTTTGTACGAGTTGTACAAGTTAAGCTATCACGAAACTGTGTTTTGGTAAAAAACAATTGTTTGATTAACAACCTAAAAAAAGAGAGATTTATTAAAGCGTAGAAAAAAAATGAAGGTAAAAACATTTTTTTTCGATCGATTTTGTTAATAATAAGATTTAGGTAGGTATACTCTCTAAACTAACAAGCCTCTGACTTTTCCAGGGTTTCCAGGTGCAATTTTTAACTTTAAGTTTAAAAACCCTATTTTTTCACATTAAGCCATTATTAATTTTATTTTTCTAGACAACACATCTAAAATACCAAAAAATATTTGATTTTTCTCTAATTAACAATAACTTCTCTGGCAATAATAGATGTTTCTAGTTTTCCAGGTAACTAACACATTATAGGAACATTAAAAAAAATCTATACTCTGTTTATTTTTCTTTGAAAATTTTAAAAGAAAAAATAACTGAACAAAAATTTATTGCATTGGTTCAGAAAGTCAGTAACAATGGTTACAAACGCAACGACCAATGGGGACTCTTTTTCTTTATTTATTTTTGCTTAAGTTATTCTCAAATAAAATTGGACAGATTTCAAAATCACAATCTCAAACTAAACTTCTGTCCATGAGATGATATAAAATAACCATAATATTTGTATGGTTTTTTCCTTTACTTATAGGACAAGCTCCCGCGTTAAAACACCATTTCTGTCAGATCCATGAATTGAAGCAACGCTGAACACAACCAGTAACTAAATGGGGAACCGCCAGTGAACATCAAGTTTTGCTGTGTGTGAGTGTGTAGTTCAGATTTCACAATAAAGTGTAAGTCTCATCTAGATGACATTTCCCAGACGTTAATAAGGGGGGCATACTCAATTTTTGTCAATATACCCCTTTTCCACAAATGACGCACTTCCTGGTCCTCATAAGATCAGGCACATACCCTTTAGAAGAACGAGACTACAGGAATCAATATTACTAATAGTAATTTGTAGTTCTGTATTTTATGCCATAAGGTGGGTTTT
Organism: Listronotus oregonensis; assembly: GCA_019359885.1. NCBI lineage: Eukaryota > Metazoa > Arthropoda > Insecta > Coleoptera > Curculionidae > Listronotus > Listronotus oregonensis. Next base: position 630,038 of record JAHBCN010000041.1, read on the forward strand.
ATTAAAATTCAGATCGTTCCACAGCACTTAATATTTTGGCAAGCGTTTGAAATGAAACCGTCAAGTTCAGATGTTCCGTGGATAACAATGAAGTCAACGTGTGTATAATAAAAATTAAGCGAAAAAATAGCGCATGACCCTGGCTTTCAATAAAAGTTTTGTCATAAGCCAGTGGAAATATTATTCACGTGCCATATTACGCATGACGTCACGAATTACCAAATTTAATAAAGTCTATAAATAAACTAAATTAACGAAATCATCAGGAAGTTCAGTGTGTAAATATGCATGTAAACGACAAAACTTCAGAAAAGATGAACACTACATACACATTTTAAAAGTAAACAAAGTGAGTGACGTTTTAAAAAGTTATTTACATTGAGGTAACTTGCACCCTATTTTCGCCAACTTTGATACATGTATTACCATATATTATTAATTTTATTAATGAAAATTTTAATATATTTAAATTTAAGAAATCAAGACCCCCAAAGATAATTTTAGGCTTGAAATTACAATAAAGTTACCATTTATTGTAATTTCAAGCCTAAAATTATCTTTGGGGGTCTTATTTCTTAAATTTAAATATATTAAATTTTTATTTTTCTTTATAAAATGGCCACCAATCAATTAACAAAAACAGCTAGGTAGAAAATATTTTATTTTTATTTCTGCATATTAAAAAAGTAAAAACTTTAACAAAAATTGTTTCAACGTATTATCGACGTCGCATAAAATATTTCGTATAGGAATAAAAAATCTGTCGGATTAAAATTGTAGATAAACAGTCTCTTTTTTATAGGCATTTGCATGGCTTTTGCTCTGAAGCATTTGTCCACTCTTATGCATACCTTTGCAGTCCATCTGGAGAAGCTCTAAACTACTTACTTTGTCCGCTCCTGCTTTCCTAGAATGTATAGAATATGGAGCTGCCTGTAGAGGTATTTCTTTGCCCTCTTAACTCCAAGTATTTAGATCCTATATTTATAAACCACTACTCACTTCCCTTAAGATACCCACGGTATGTTTGAACTTAGGCAACAAGCATTCGCGGACTGTTACAAGTTCCAAAAAATACGCCCCAGAGATATTGTGCTCTAAATTTGGGACAACCTGTATAACTTATATAAATTTTAAGTACTAGGTACCATGTGAGTCGGGTTCTTAGAAGTTCAACCCATTTTTCCTTAGTTTCGTCAATGATGTACAAGTACCTAAAGATGCAGATATTGCATTTTACGGCACTTTTTTAGACAACGCGTTAGTGCCAACACGAACCTTATACAAATAACTACTACCTCTGAACGACACCACATTATCGCCTGGGTAATTTTATCCAGACAGGATCCTTAGCTTAAAGTGGAATCTGAACCACACACAACGGTGTCGATGGTTACATATCAGGCTACTAACCCAGCTGCATGTTGTTTAACTGCGCTTTGAATAGCAAAATATTGTACTATTTAAGTAGTTGAATGGCCGTACTATTTAAATATATGCTTTTATTTCAACCAATAACTTAATCATTATTGAAATACTAGAATTTAAAGAACTGTGGGCCTGTACTACTTGGCCATGCTCATAACTTGGCCAAGACAATCAGTCAGTCAAATCAATCAATGTCCTAAAATACCGGGTGACACAGCAGGGTGGCTCGCTCCCTTTTTTTTTGTAATTTTTCGGATAGAAAAATAAAATTTGGAGATATTAAATTATGTCGAATTTTACGTTTTTGGACAAGTCACGTGACATTCGGTGATATTCGGTCTCACCGGAAACGGCCTCAATTTGCGATTTTTAAATGACACCCTATATATTTTTCTGCGTCTAACGGTACTCAATATGTCAAATTTCGACAGCTTTGAAAAATTGTTTTTTTTAATTTTTTTTTTTTCGATGTAGGTGGCCATGATGGGCCAAAAATTATTATTTTGATGTCAATTAATTGAACAAAGATAAAAACACTTCGTTAATTATTTACACTGAATTAAATCACGTTTTGAAATTCCAAAATGAAAATGATCCATTTTTTCAAACGGGATCATAATTTCAAGTTAAAAAAAGTTACAAAATTTAACATTTAATGCTCGGACAAGACCTTTATCGAAAACAAAAAAAATTAAAAAAACAATTCCATCCAAAAATTGATATATGGGGTAGCGCTGGACGCAGAATGTTAAAAAAAAAATCAGGGTGTCTCATTTGAAATTCGGAAGTTGGGGCCATTTCAAGTGAAACCGGAAGACACCGAAAGACACAGGATTTGTGAAAAAACGTCAAATTTTACATTATATAATATCTCAAAGTTTTATTTTTCTATCCAGCAAAATGCATAAAAAATGGGGATGAGCCACCCTCCTGGATCGCCCGGTATAAAATTGCTTAACCTATTTTTTTAAACTTTGTCTTTAAAATGACTAAAATTGATAATCCAGTATTCAAACATTATGTTTGATAATAAATAAAAACAAAAACACTTGAAACTGAAACCCAAAAACCTTAAACATTTTTTTCAAGTGAAAATATTTTGGGGGCCCAGTGTAATCTTTAAAAAATGGGGAAAAACCAAAAGAACTGGTTTTTGCTCCGCAAGGGAAAAACCAAATTTCATCGACCTTTCCGAAGGGTTCATTAACTTTCTGACAAAAATTATGTCCCATTTTTTTTACCTTTTAAAAAAATAGAAAATAATGGATTTTAGGGAATTGGGTTTTCAATACGAGAGGCCCCGGAAATTAAAAAAATTTTTTAAAATCCAGGTATTAATGATAAAACCCACTTTTAAAGGGTTGGGAAGGAGGTGAGAGGAGTGGAAAAAGCAGGTTTCGCAGTGTTTAGACAATCTAAGGATAAAGCCGCGGAAAATGTAGAATTTTCAGGGCGTCTTTATTTGTTTTTTTATCTTGGGACAGTCCACAAGTGAAGTAAGAGGTAATTTATTAACATGAGGCTTAAAAATTTTAAGATTTGGACAAAAAGGAAAGATCTATACAGACGGTAGGTTTTACAGCCTGGGCAACCTAGGAATGAAGGAACGAAGTGAAAATGAAAAAAGTTGGGGTCCATTTTTTTTGGGGATGCATAAAGTGGCCTTCGTGTTACTCTAGGGGAGCCGCAAAAAAACAAAAATTTTTTTGGCTTATGCCCAAAATAAAATACCCAAGAAAAGGAGAACCCCCCACAGCCCATCTAAAAAAATCTTGTAAAAAGGTAAAACATAGAAGGGTTTTTCACAGTTTTCAGAAAAAAATTTTTAAATTTAAAAGAGAAAATTTTTTTCTATGTTTTATCAGGTTTTTGAGGATACTATTTTAAGATTTTACATTATTATTTTAGTATATTTAATATACTTTAATAAAACCGATTTTTTCTAACATAAATATTTTGTAATCGACTACAGAAAAATATAGTACATTGAGTTACTAATTTATATGCTCTAAAACATGTCAATTTTCAAGTGGAAAAAGATAGCAAAATTACTTGCCATGTTTACTGTTGAACATGATGCTTATTTATTTTATAAATTATATCTTTGTACTAGGTTTTTTCATTTTATTTTAAATGCTGTAGCTGGAATATGCTATCTTTTTCCATATTAATATAACTTCGTTTTTAATAGCAATCCAAATGTACTAACCTTTTCCATGTTAAAATTATTTTGCTTTGTTTCTCCATTTAAAAAGAATATGGTTTTCGACTTACTAAAAATTCCAGTGCCTCTAAAATTTTTATTTGTTAAAATAATCACGCAATTGGAGTATCAGCATAAAGGCAAAGTTAGAAATTCAGATAACAAAAAAACCAAAACCCCAAAAAATGATTACTTTGGTTTTATTTTAAAGTGGAAAAGGGGAAGATTTTTTTAAATGGTCTACAGGGGATATGTTTCATTTTTTTTTAAAATCTAGAGCAACTAGACTGTTTACAAGAAAAAAATGTAATTAATTTGGGAGACTTTAAGGGCCTGTTTTTAGTTTAAATTAAATGACCCAAAACGTTTTCTTTTCAACTTTGATAAATTTTTTTAGATTTAGAACAGTGTAATAAAATTTAAAAACAGAATAGGTTGTGATTGGGTTTTGTAGGGTGAAGTTAGAAGAGACTGAGCCGCGGTTTTCCCAGGACGCCTATCATCCGGTTTAGGCATTTAGACAGTCTATCAAACAACGCGAACTTTTGCCAAAATTAGAGTAAAAAGCAAACTTTGAAGGGTTGACTTTCGTTCCCTATATAATGTATTTTGCAGACAGATTGGAGATTTCTGGAAGAATTTCAGGACGCGGCATTAGTTCTTGAAAGTTTTTAGATAAACGTATACTATATTTGACAGAATGTTCCGGAGTATAAAATTTTAGAAGAAAGTTTCCACTGGGTACACGGATATTATTAAGAATATTAACAGAAGGCAAAATGCGAATGAAATTAAAATAACGAAAAATATTTTTTATCGGCAGAATTTGACGCTTAAGATCATTAATAAAAGAACAAACTAAAATTTCATAATTTATATTTCAAATATACAGTCTTCAATTGTGAATGATTCAAAGAAATTTTGGTCTTATGTTAATGCCAAACGTAAAACTTCAATTCCGGGTGAGGGTATTTGGGATGGGCGGCTCGGGAACCCCAGGATATTGTTGACGGTTTGGGGATTTTTTAGTAGTGTGTATAGTCAAGATGGGCCTGACGATGCTATCGAATAGGGAAATGTTATTAATGAAATATTCAAATACTACACCCCAAAAACTGAAGCGGTATTTTTAGGTCCTCAAAAAGCTTAAAGAAAGATGACGTCGGGTCCAGATAAAGTTCCATCGTTTATTGTTAAGGATTGTATAGGTGTTTTGAAAACCCTTATTAATAATATCAACCATGCATTAAAACATCCACGATGCCAGGTTATGGAAGCAGGCAAAAGATGTCCCATTTTAAAAATGGTGAACGACTCAAATTTAATTATCGACCGCCTCTTACAATTTTGCAAAGGTCCGAGTGATTTTTATGGGCGAATTAGCCTGTCAGTTCGGCATATATTGCCAGAACAAATGGTTTTGTAGATGAACAACTGTTTCTAATATGGATGTTTAAAATTATTTTTCCAAAATCTTAGACAAACAAGGACAGGTGGATGGCATAGGATTTTGCCAAGGCCTTTGACAGGATTTGCATGTGGTTTTGCTTGATGTGAGAACGTTTGGATTGATCACCAATCCTGAAATTTTTCGAATCTTATTTAACCAATAGAAAGCAATTTGTGTTTTATAATGGGTACAAATCAGATGAATATATTGAACATCGGGTGTCCCTCAGGGTTCAAACCTAGGGCCTTTATTGTTTTTGCTTTTTATTAACATTTATGTCAAGTTTTAAGGGAAAAGTTACTTTTTGCAGATGATCTTAAAGTATTCTTACCCATTAGAACACATGACGACTGTGTACTATTACAACAGCAATTAAATATTATTCAGAGGGGGGAGGAAAACAGACTCATTTAATACAGCTAAGGTAAAGTAATGACTTACACTCAAACCGCAATTTTTTCAGTATCCCATTCAATTGGGGGTGGATTAGAAAGAAGTTACTAAAGGATTAGTTAATTTGATACAAATTAAGTTTTGTGGTTCATATTAACAGATGATTCTGGCGGGGGTCGACGCTTGGCTTCATTGTGCGTAATGGTGGGAATTTTAACGATCAACGAGTTCTAAAGCTCCTTTATAGTACTTACGTGCGTTCAAAACTTGAATATGCTTCGTTGATTTGGAATCCTTACTATAATTGCCACATAAATAATATAGATAGAGTCCAGAAGAGGTTTCTAAAATATTTAAATTTTAAGGTAGAAGGTGTTTATCCAGAGCGGGTTAGATTACCGTGTTTTATTACAAAAATATAGTTTTGAAAGCTTAGAACTGCGGAGGTGTGTGTCTCCATAATATTTTTGTTTAAATTGCTGCGCGGTGGGGTTGATTGTCCTGACCTGCTGGATCAGATTAATTTCTTTGTTCCTAGATTAAATGCTAGAAATTATGTTACATTTATGTGTGATAGAGCTCGAACTAATCTTATGTTAAAGTCGCCGATTAATTTTATGTGTTCCAGTTTCAATAGAATTTCAAATGATTGTGATATTTTTAATTAACTCTTAATGAATTAAAACAAAGGGCCAGATGTGATCAATAAGAGGGATTTGATTTTGTTTATATGTATTATTTATAAAATCATTTTTATTTTTAGTTATTGTATTGTTTATGTTTAATAGGTTCTTATTTTTATTTTTTATTTATATTGCTCTGTAAATGGGTACTTGTTTGGGCAATAAAGCTATTATTATTATTATTATTATTATTATTATTATTATTAATAGGGCAAATCGCCCTTGTTTAAATCGAATTAAAAATGCTAAGAGTTGTGAGAGACCCCATTCCCCAGAACTAAACACAATATTTTAGACAGGGTCTAATTTCGGATACATACAGAGTATACATATTAGAAGAGGAGAAATACTTTCTGGCTCAAAAGAGAAATCTGAGCTCTTTCGAAGATACTGTGGTTATGGATATAATGATTTATATCCGTTAACGTCATCCTGAAAAGTAACTCCCATAAGATTAAATAAATCTGTATTTTGCAAAAGTTGGCCGCTTATAAGTAAAGATGAGTATTGGTAGACTTTTTTGTAGCAACGAAAATAATTTTGTTTTTAAGGCATTGAACTGGACAAGATTTTTGGTGCCCCAGTTCAAAATTAGTTGTAGGTCTTGTGTTCAAGATATCTGCATTATTCTGCGCTTTCTGTTTAAATCAGGCTTTAAGACTGACTTGAGAAATTGAATAGTGGAATGAACAGCGAACACGATTGTGTTTTGGAGGCATTAAGCTGGACACTCTTTTTTTAGCCCCAATCCAATATTAGTTTAAGGTCCTGTTAACGAGATATCTGACTTACCCTGCGCTTGTTTTCTAAATCAGGCTTATAGTCTGCCTTGAGAAACTAATATTAGAGTAAAGGATACTATCGTCAGCAAAACTATGAATAAGATTGGTTGTGGAAGAGAGAGGGTCGTTAATGAGAAGCAGAAATAGAGTTGCTGCCAGTACTAAGCCATGGGGTACCTCGGCATTAATATGGTGAAAGCTAGAAGGGTGACCATTTATACAATAACTAATATTTGTCGATTAATAAGAAAACTTTATGTCAACTATAAAAGAATGCATAACAGCAACCAAAGACGTTAAAGAATACAGAGGCTTTTATTTACATTAAAACTATTTGACAACAATATAAACCAGCCAGATCAACTGTTTTCACGATATAAATATTTACTAACACTGGTTTGACACTGGCTACAGCGCACTGATCACATAACTTCTTGAGGAAGACTGAATTGAACCGTCGTTTAAGAACGAATGTACCTAATCTTGTCAAATGTAGTATTTTCAAAGAAAATGAAGTTTGCCGGCTTTAACAAAAAACTTGGTGGGGATACTAACTTAATAATTTCGCCAAAATGACGCAAAAAATACTGACGGTAAACACTGGAGGTTATTTAACTAAATATTAGCTTGATATATTCAAATAAATTAAAAAACATTTTTGACGTAGGTACATACTAAAATTTCCTGGGTTTCGTTTACAATATTATCGTTCCTAGTTATTGTGGTCGAATAAAGCATCAACCAAATTAAAAATACAAAAATATATATTTTACCGGAAACTCTCTGTAACAGCATGACAAAAGTGCTTGTACAATTTTTAAATAATTTAGTAACTATTATCTTTTCTTATTTATCGTGATTACGTAGGCGTATTGATATATCCTTAGCATCAAATTTAATAGACTAGAATTACCGAAACTTTGTTTCAGACATCAGATTAAAAAGCAATACACAGATACTGATATGTACATTAAACCTTTTCGACAACATTATAAACCAGTCTGTACAACTGTCATCTTTTATGCAGCACACTGACAACAAACAATCAAATTTTGATCAAGCGATTTGCATGGACCTATTTGAAAAATCTGTCCAAATTACCTTAATACGTTTAAGCAACCTTCACAAACTGGGTCTGCACAATCCGATATTAGGACTTATTACTACGTCATGCATAATTATTTTTAAAGCGTGTCTTCTTGGTATTGAGCTCCAAAAATATATAATTAGGTTAGTTTTCCTGAAAAAGCCTTAAGACGAATTTATAGCTGCTGGAAGGACACTGATGCAATTAGCCCTTGTCTCCCTTAACCCGAAAAATAATGACTGTGACCCGAACCTTTATTGGTATTGTGTGCCTTGCATTTTTATGCTAAGGAAACTTGCCACACAAAAAGGAATAAGTCCATTTATCAATAACAATGTCGAAATTTTATCAGCCATAAACTGATGATAGAAGCAACATTTGCTTCTTTACAAAGGATAGTGAGTTTTGAACACATATCACAATCCGGGTATACGATTCAATAGGCAGTGAACCGCATGTTATTTTATAAACATGATGATTTCATGTCGCTACTATATCTAGTACGTTAGTTGGACAACCGTGCCAGCGACATGGTATGTGATTTCGGTTTGTCAAAGAGATGACAGTTTATATGATAAAAATTTTATACATTTTATTTGTTTACTTTTTTATTCTGATTAAATATTTTAAACAAAGTTAAAAACAACTAAAGGTAGACGTCAGATGCCAAACAATTTTACATCACTATTTTTTGACGTCATTAAACATCCAAAAACTTTTGTTTTAATCTTAGCGTTTTCCTTTTAAACAAAGAATTTTACTTTAATCATATTATAATTACTACGTTCTTTAGTTCGCTCCAAGATAAAAGTCAAGAGAGAGCAGATTTTGGTCACGTGGGATTCAGAATTCAGGCTCAAGAATTTTGAAGGAATACTAAAATTGATTTAACTTGCCCTTGAGGTTTTCACTTAACAAAACATTTAGAATTTTCTGGTTCTAGGCGCACGGTAGTGCGCCAGGCCAAGATCCGGCCTGACACACGCAGTGTGTTTATTACACGAAATGTTTCATCATGTTCTCCCCTATCATAACTTCGTTATCGTTCGACAGAATGGTATGAGATTTGGTATGTAAATTCGCATAATTATTCTAATTTCCCGTAAAGATAGTGAGAAAGTTTTATCAAGTGGTTTCTGAGATATTCATCAAAATTATGGGTGACTTTCCTTCTCGAGGGAGTAGAAACTTGAAAGGTATGTAAGTAAGTTTTAGGATATAAGTAAAGGAAAAAAATTGAAAACGGGCGGTAATATCGTATATTTAGGGGGTATTTTAGAATTTGACCTCAGAAATCTGAGTTTCTAAGGTCATAATTATCTAAGAATTTAAAATGCAGGCAAAATTGTATTCACCAATCAAGGAAAATTGCTACATTTTACTTATCAGGGCCTTAAACCAGGCGCGATTTAAGAGACATTAAAATAAGAAACTTGAGCTGGGATTCTGTAAAAATATAAGGAAAGGAAAAGTCAAAATAAGGATCACATGTCCTTGTTGTTCTTAAAGGTAACTTATAAGTTTGTCACTGTTTTGAAAGAGATAAAGAAAAGAAAACTCAAAAAAGTTGCTTACAGAATCGGGCCCTTGGTACTTCATATTCAGTGTAAAGGTTAGATTATATCTGTAGAGCAGGTATAATAAGAAAATAAGGCATCAGATTCCCTTACTTTTTACCATTAACTAAACTCAGAAAAAAGAAAGATTCCATCCAATATCGGTTTTTTAAGTACTGGGATCTAACATTGGAATAGGGGTGTGCGAATATTCGAGTTTTTGAATTATTTGAGGCAAATCGAATACAAATTATTTGATTCAAAATTTAAATCGATTATTTGAATAATTGAAATAGTTGGAACTCTTCGAATAATTCGAACTATTTGAATATTTCGAATTATTCGAATAGTTCGAATAATTCGAATAGTTTGAATCATTGGAATAATTTGAACTATTCGAATAATTCGAACTATTTAAATAATTCGAATGTTTTGAAGAATTGGAATACCCAAATTGAAAACTTTTTTTTCTGATTATTCAGAAATAGAAATTGATTTTGGTGGCAATTTTAAAGGGTTTGTGATAATTTGTAATTCCCAATGTATTTGAATGCAACTCATTAATATCGAATCCACAATATTGGAAAGTTGTTAAGGTGGTTACTTATAACATGCTGAAATTTATTAAACTAGTTTTGCCAATTTTTTTTTTCTTTGATTATTAACCTTTAAAATAGGTCTTATAAAAAGGAGCTTTATGGAAAAGACTTTAATTTGTTAATAAAGACGTAATTTAAAATCAAAAGTGTAAGCGTTTCGTTCGCATTATTATTTTTAAATAGCTACTACGACTTCTATTATTAGCTTATTAATTATTTTAAAAAATACCAAATTCAAATTGTTTGAACTATTCAAATAGTTCGAATTATTCGAATAGTTCGAACTAATTGAATAGTTCGAACTATTCGAATAGTTCAAACTATTCGAATAGCTCAAATATTCGATTCGAAATTCGAATGGAATAAAAATATTCGATTCTATTTGCCAACTATTTGCACATCCCTACATTAGACCATGAAAAAGAACATTTATTAATACAGACAGATCATTAAAAATTTTGCCAAGTCAAAAAATAATGAAACAAAATTTTGGACAAAACTTGGTCTAATTAAAGATCTTAGTACTTTCAGAGGCCGAGATTTTTGGATAGGAACTTAGTCCTTATTTTACATAAGTGTTTTTGGTGGGATTACCAGCCACAAACTTTATGATTATTATACCAGAACAGACAAAAATAATAAAATCTAGGTAATAAGATTATGACATTTCAGCGAGCTCGCAATCTTTACTCGGAGGAAAAACATTTCGCTTGAAAACATTGCAAAGTTCATAAAAGAACATGCGTAGATTTACTCTGTTCTTTCCATTAGGGATAAAAGAATGACTAAGGATGTAAAGGAGCAAATCGAAAACATTTGAGAACGTAGTAGATGAGAATAAAATTTTTTATTCCGAGTCAGTCTCCCTGGTTGATATAGTTATCAATTACAAAGGTCAGTGGTTAAAACTAGCCCAAAGATTAAATTATAACTATAAGTAAGGTAAACTTGTTGCAGTCGTGAAAGTTATTTATTTGAATTTTATTTTATTTAACGTAGGAAAGTTTTCAAAGGTCTTAGAAAAAATATATATATTTTTCCATAAAATGTTACTTTAGTTTACGTAACACAAATTGACTTCTAGAGAAAATATGTACTTTACAGAAATCGCTTGGGGAATAAATTTTCTTTTAGTTTTTTTACAAGAAAATAATTTCATAGAAAAATAATTTTTTTAAGAACATTGAGCAAAAACTATGTTTTAGTGGTTTTTTAATGGGTTCTGGAATAAAATTTTAAAATCGTTTTGAATCTTGACAAAACGATCAGATTTTTTAAGACTTTTGTAAAGAATATAAGCATCCTACATACATAGGGTAGGATGCGCGCACAGTAATAAACATTTATTACACGTTATAGTTATCGGTGCAATTGTAAAAAGTCTATTTAATAGAATAAAAACAATTTGTTTTAATTAAAATATTAACACAGAAAAAGAAGGTTTAACCATTTTAGTTCAAATAATTATTCTCTTTATTTTATTTGAACAAACAAATGTTAAAAAGAATCAAAATATCACAAATTTATTTTTTTTTTGTACATACCTGGCTTATCAAAGAAACGAATAGGTAATAAATTTTAAATACGTACTGTCTAAGGAGTTACGTATGTACAGTTAAAATTAGCCTTTGTTTTGTTTTCGTTGCACCACCCTATTTTTAAAACGTTTTTCTCAAAACTGGGTTTTTGAAGTCGGTGAGCAAAGTTTCTCGGAAACGGCTTAACCGATCAGTCGCAAATTTTAACACAAGCTTTAATATATTTTTTATTAGTTAACCAAAGGTTTTTCTCGCTGATAAATATTTTCCATTTTATAAATAATTCAAGGCTTAAATTTTTGTCAAAAATCGATTTTTTCTTAAGAAACCGCCATTTTAGCAAAAATTAATATTTTGCTTATCCTTCGATCAGTTACAAGATAATACATTAGGTTAACGAAATATTTTTGTTTTTTTATTTTGGGTGATCCAGTCTAGACATATCGTGCTCACCAGAGCTGGGTAGGAATCCTTTTGGAATCGAATCCAGGAAGCGATTTCTTTTTTAGGATCCGAAGGCTGGAATCCATTACTTTTAAAAATACGATCTGTGATCCGGGTTCGTTGTATAATTTTAAAATGGTCCGGAATGGATTCCTTTTTGGAAGGATCCGATTCCAAAAGGAATCAATTCCCTATCTTTGTAATGTGAGACAAGTCGTTTATAAATGCCAAAATCCGCCATTTCAAATTTTCAAGTTTTGACATATGATTATTAATTTCCAAATTATAACCTAGCACCCTTAAAAACCCTTATATTCCGAATCTGAGGCAAATCGGTTTATAAATGCCAAAAGCCGCCATTTTGAATTTTCCATTTTAAATTTTCAAATTTTTACCTAAGACTCTTAATAAGCATTACATTGATTTTCGGAAGTTGAGATGAAGAATTTTAAAACATCTGTCTCTTAAAATCTTTAAATAAGGAAAAAGGAAACATGCCTAAAATGTGATTTTTAACCAAAATATGTTGTCAGTCCAGAGAAACAACATTTAAAAGAAACATTTTTTTTTTCGAGTATGGTATTTAAAAATGGGCATAAATTATACTTGCATTTGATATCAAAAGTTTTGATTGCTCGATCCTAATAATTTTTTAATATATTATCCTTGAGATAACTCTGAGGGACTTTTAAATGGGACATTTTCTTATTGCTATTCAGGGTGTCTTACATAAATGAATTTTAAATTTGACTGCATTTTTATATTCCTCAAGCAGAGAAATTATTAAACGGTACTTGTGAAACTTCCCGTAAAATTACAATAAGATGTCCCATTTATAAATTGCTTAAGGTTTCTCCAAGAATCACATTTAAAAACCTTATGAAGATCTAGCTTCGCAAATTTTGGAATCCAGTTTAAAAAATGTTCCATATAAACGTGGTTTCATGTTGATTTCAGAAATACCATATTCAAATTTGAAAAATAATTATCAAAAACTAATTTAGCTAAGAGCTGCAGCACTTCAAAATGAGGCTAAAATTGTATTTTGTTGCTTAGGCTTCGTGCTAAATACTTTGACGCTTGATTTATCATCTGGATTATGTAGTATCATTCGTATCGTAGTTACCATTTGTAAGTATAACAACTATCAACCGGATTAGGGATCCGATAAATAGAAATCGATTCCCTGGATTCAAGTTCTGTTTTCCTTAAAAAAGGAATCGTAATTCGTATTGGTAATTCAAATCCTTTACGAGGATCCGTAAATCGATTCCTTTCTTGAGGGATCCGTTCCAGCTCTGGTGCTCTCCGCAAGACGCCTTTTTTTAGAGGTGCTAAGCTATAGCAGCTTCCAAAATAATTATTTTTACAAATAAACATTTTTAAAATACAGTTAAAAGTTACTATAATATGTATTTAAACTTTTACTTTATTAAGTCAAACGGTCTTCTCAGTAAAAATTCTTGAAACGTCGATTTTTTTGGGCCTCCTGAGTGCATATTACCCCTTAAAACACAGTACACTGGATCTCACATAACAAAAACGAAACGATAAGCAAAAATAAAATGTTATTTTTAAACTTTCTTGTGAATATAGTAAAGTTTATATAAGCAAAACTTTCAGACCACTAGGCAAACGCATAAAAGAACATTATCCTCGCGAATCATGACACCGAAACGCCCGCGAATATGATGCGCGCATCAACAAGGAAAGATTCGAAGCATTAGTTTTTACATTTTTAAATCAAACTGACTGCTCTTGGTTTATCGCGAAGCCAGTCCACACAGCGCGAGGTAGCAAAGTAGTGATGGAACCTTCCGAATGATCTTCCGAACGATTTTCAAATATAGAAATGTTTCAAATGATTCGAATATTTCTTTCGGATTTTCGAATGTTCGTATTCCAATCAGCTGGGGTATATTACCGCTACTTATCGAATAATAGTTCCATTCGATTTGCGGTTTATTTAAGGTCAATCCTAGTTCGACCGAAATAGGAAGAGCTATTAAAAGAATGCACTTAAAAATTTAAATGTCGGATGCCACATTGTGATTCGTTACCACATAATTTTATATTTAATTATTATTACGTTATCGAATAAAGTAATAATTAAACATATTACTTGTGGAACATAATAAAATAGCAATGCGATATTACGAATTAAAACGAAAACAAAACTTCCACCGCACCTAACAGCAAAAGAAATTAAAAATGTATACGAATACGTATGCGACCACAACATCAACCCAACAACTAAAAAAGTCGACTGAAATCAAAAGCCGAAACAAAATAGTTCATTTTTCATCTTCCGTCAACTGATTTATATGGAATAATTCGTTATTTCAAAAGCAAACGCTCCTACTTCGGGGTAAATCGACAGGCGGTGATATTCCGAATATGAAGATCTTCCGGAATACAAATATTCGAATATTAAAATCATCCGAATATGCCCATCACTACAGCAAAGCGAAATGCCTATATTGCAGACTAAAAACCGATTAAGTGTTGCCTCGCCCTGCATCGTTGTCGCGCATCGTGACTCGGAGTCTAGACAAGTTTGTACAAGACGAGATTTAATGCGTGTATCAGATGCGCGGAAAAGTTTTGCGCAATATATTTTCGCCTGCAGGTTAGCAGTTTACCAGATACTACAATTAAATCCGCTCGCCTATGAACATGAAATAAACCACTTAAATTACTACTACATTACTATGATTTAAGATGGATGTGCTTGACGCCAGTGGTAACATCTGCTACTTGATCTGAGGTAGGAGCACAACATCAGATTAAACAGCAATACATCTTTATCTAATAATATAACTGCGTTGTCCAAAACCAACCGTAGGGTACGGTGAGGCAAGATTATATCGATTTATATATCGTTTAAAACTTACTACAAGTATACGACTTTTACCCATCTAATAAACCATAATTAAACAGATTATGGAAAAAGATTATAACTAACTATTTCTTTAATTAAGGAAGTAAATAGAAGGTGCCCTAAGCAAAAATTAAAACAAAAAGCAATAAGACTGGAAATTAATTTAATTACAAAAAGGAGTAGGCTGGTTTAGCTAACTACAATCGCGGAAATATAACAATTAAGTTCAAAATTTCATTAGAAATTAGTCGATTCCCAAACAAGGGAGTCTTACAAAGCATTTAAGCGTAATTTAATTTCTTGCGACATTAAAAGGCAAACTGAAAAACAACAAAACGAAATTCGAAATAAACGGCCGTGAAAGATAGAGGGCGAAAACGCTTATGCTCAAAGATCTGACTAAGTAATGACGTCACACTGACCAATTTTCATCGATCACTGAAGCTGGAGTTACAATGGAATAATATACGGCCGAAAGAACTTCCCTCTTTTAGGAAATATTAAGCAGAAACTTTGTAGTAATCAAAATTTGGCCTATTATAAATATGTGCAAAATAACTTTAAAATAAATGTATTAAGACCCATACCAGATATTTGTTGTAAATTGAAAAATGTTTTTGCGCCAGCTGGGAGTGATATTGAGATTTAAAACCAACAAAGGTTTTTAGGGTAGAAAGAAAACCCACTGACAATTAGACGTTACTTAAACTTGTAGTTACAATAAAATATTTGGTCAAAAGCTTCCCTCTTTTGGGAAATATTAGACAGTAACTGTCAAATAATCAATATTTAGTTTATTAATTATATGCTTACAATAACTTTAAAATAAATAATATCTTTTAAAAGTTTTTTGTGGAAAAAGACAACTCAATGACAGTCACTTGTGGGTTAAACCTAGAGTTGCATTAAAAAGGGAATAAAATAATAGTAAAAAAACATTTTTTTAAACAAGCTTTTATTAACATGTCATCCATAACAAACCCATCAATTTATTACATTATACAATTTATATGATATAAAAGCTTGTCGCAAGCTTTACCTACTTTTTATAAAAAAAACATATCTTTTTTTTTTAGAATTACTTATGGCAAGAAGTTACATACCATATTCTTGTTTATCTACACAGGAAAATCTCGCGACAAGTTTTCATATCCTATAAACTATGTAATGTAATAAATTGATGGGTGTGATTTAATTTAAAGTTTATTTTCTTCTTTTTAGTAATGTAAATAAAAGCTTGTTTTTAAAAAGGTTTTTTTACTATTATTGTATTTTTTATTTTTTTAGTTATCTCGTTTCATTTGATATCCATGTCACGGGAGAGCGAAATTTCAGCTCAATCGGTTGAGTATAACTGTTTTAAAATTCAGTTGCAAGATTTGATTCGAACAAACCTATAACACTGCAACTTAAATTAAAGCTTGTAAAGAGAACTTTCCTTTTCCGGGCAATTTTATTACTACGCATGAACAAAAAAACAATAGATGTTCTAAATATAGATGTTAAGTAAAATATTTGATGTTTTAACCTTTTAACTTTCGTATTTTAAGTACTCTTAAGCTACGTTTACATTTGACAAGTTTACTGGCGAAAAGTACTTGCCACCACTAAACTTGCTTGTTGTCTTGCATTTACATATTTTCAAGTTTATTTGCTAAGTAGTTAAAAAGAAATGGTTCCTTCAGCCGTAATGCGTGCTGCTGTTAGTGTTGTAAGTGAAATTGCGAAGAAATTAATAGTTATGTTTCAAAGTAGGAAAAACAGAAAAAAAAGCGAGTTTGGATTAGAGATTAGATAAGACGCAGAAATAGTCTGGGTGGGTCACAACGACTTTTAAAGGAGATATCAAGTGAAGATCCCGATTCTTATAGGAATTTTATGAGGATATCTTATCAAAAGTATAAAGAACTATTAAACCTAATTAAACCTAAACTTACAAGGTCGAAATTGCTTTAAAAAATTTTCAAATGCGTTTTCTCGTGTTAACCTATTCATGTGTTCTTTTCTTTTAATTTTATATTCTACAAAATTTCATATTTTTCGTAAATGTTTAGGAATGAAATTATTTAATTTTCTTTCCACTTACTCACTGTAAATAGAAATTTCACTTGTTCGGATCCGTCTACACTTGGAAAGTACAAGTAAAAATTCGGCGTAGCGGCAAGTAAACTAGCCGATCCTTTAACTTTTGGCAAGCGCTTGCCGGCAAGTCCCAAGTGTACTTTCCTGTGGTTTACACATGACATGTTTAGTGGTGGCAAGTACTTTCCGCCAGTAAACTTGTCAAGTGTAAACGACGCTTTAAAGAAGCCCTAACAAGACAAAACAATTATTGTAAGGTAATACTCTAATAAATTAAGAGTCATTAAAAATTTTACAATAATAATATTCTGCTATGTTTCTCCTAACGTTAATGTCATTTTCAGAATTATTTCACATATATACAGACAAGGATTAGACAAGATCGTCTCTATTTACAAACTGTGGGCGTGTGTGTAGTTGGGTGCACTTGTATATGCATGCTCTATCTCCCTATTCGAATAGTAAATCAGCGGGAGAGCAGTGTGCAAATTGTTATACACAAATAAAAAGGTAATTAAAAAAATTAAACCGACTTAAAAAAAAATTAAGTCAAAATGATAAAAAAAATTCATATAAATATGCCCTTAATTAACCAACAAAAACGAAAGTAGGTATAGTGCGGGAGGCCACCGCAAAAACAAGCTAATAAGAGATACGCATAAAACATTTTTTTTATATTACTATGAACTATAGTCAATTTCAAGCCGCACTGCTGCCTCAGCTCAGCAGGTTCAAATTGCATTTTTTTACCTTTTAAAAAAAAAACGTGAAAAATCGTTTTTTTAATATAACTCGAAAACTATTGATTTTAGGAAAAAAGGGTATATAATTAAATTACTAAAGGGCATATTTTTTATTAATTACATTTTTTGTAACTATTTTAGTTTTTAAGATATTTGCGTTTTTATTTTAAAATATAAATCGTTAATGTCTTAAAAACTAAAAGGGCTACAATAAATTTTATATAAAAAAAACTGACGTAGTTTTATTAGACCATTAATTTAAATAATATACCTTTTTTCCTAAAATCAATAGTTTTAGAGTTATATTTAAAAAAACGATTTTTCACGAATTTTTTTAAGGTAAAAAAAATGCAATCTGAACCCGCTGAGCTGAAGCAGCAGTGCGGCTTTGAATTGACTATAGTTTTTAGTAATATAAAAAAAATCTCTTATTGGCTTGGTTTTTTGCGGTGGCCTCCTGGACTAGTAGGAAACAAATTAGAAGTCAACAATTTTGTTTGAGGTTGGTGCCAGCAAAGCCATCGTTTTTATTATATTTTATTTTTATTTGCTGGCTATGTAAAGGTAATGTAGTTTCAGTAATGTAACAGTCGGTTAATAAACCATATGAGGAGGCTGATAGATTGGCAAAAAAAGGCTCAAACAAGGAGATCGAAGGACCAGAACAACTCTGGTCGGGATTTCTGGTAGTATTTCTAGAAGATCCATCAAAAATTGGATAATTATCTCGTACTTGGTTGGGCAAGGAGAAGCGAAAAAATTTATTAAATGTTTTTCGCCATTAAAATCAGATCTGCCGAACCACATCCGAAGACAATAAGGATAGTGGCAGGATAACTTACAGGTCGTAGGCTAAATAAGCACATAAACAACCTACGAAGATTCTGTCAGAAGAAACACCTGAGTATGTAAGTTGTCTCGGTGAGTAAAAACTAAACCCGACGAGGTACAAAGAGCAGCCCGTGTCATGTTTTTGGAATTTAGTTCTATTTCGAGGGTTCTATTATGTCAACCTATTTTAAAATTTGTTTTTTGTGTATTTTTTATTGTCATTACTAGGCCAGATTTAATTTAATCTAAGCCTGTGCATATGTCATCAGTCATTACTTGCAAAACTGTAGGTCTATACACTAAAAACAAATTTTAAAATAAGTTAAAATAATAAAAATTCCTAAATAAATTTTGCAGTTACTATGCTCTGTTGATTGATGTCATCTGGATGCTTTTTTTCTTACAGAAAGTATTTTAAAAACATAAAAATCTTTACTAAGAAAGTTAAAGCAGGAAAAGGTATAATATTATAAAGGTAGTAACAATAACATACAATCTTACCATTTTAAAAAGAAAAACAAGAGAAATACGTTTAAAAATTGAGTGATATATCCTTTTATGTCACACAGATTTCCGCACGAGTCTTGCTTGTATCGTAAAGATATAAAATATTTCTTTAATAATACGCGTGTCAAGAAATAAAATTGAGTTGGGAATGCTAACCAGTTAAATTAAATCGATCGACAATAAATTTCGTTAAATGAAATAACAATTAGCAACAAAGCAAGTTTCGTAAATTAAATTATTTATAAAACGGACCTGGGTCAATAGCTATTTTAAAACCAAATATAATACAAATATGCAGTTGAGTTTTTTTTACTCCGACCACTGTAAATAAATCGTTAAACGAAAATCCAATGTTGAAATGTTTTAAAACAATAACCAGGCGTTTCCAGCGCACTTTCTTTTGCATAATATCTCAATTATGTTAGTTTAAAAACATGCCATTTTCAATTTAAAGCATTTCCAAGTAATACGCGGTTCCTTTTTGTATATAGTGTATTTTCAATCATTATGTAATGCATTTTAGTAGTTATAAATTAATAGCAATCTCATTTAGATATCTGGGATTCATTGTATTGGTTGGTATCTGATCTACACTGACAACATAAATAAATTCGTATAATTGTAAAAATCGAATTCTGTACCTGACACTAAAAACTCTTTTATTAAAACGATTTATAACCTATAAAATTAATTTTTGTAGTTAAGGTGGGCATCTTTTTTAGAGTTACTATTTTTAATTTATCCCGCCATTATAAACGTAGATAGCGAGTAAAAGTAAAAAAATCAGACAGCGAAAACTGCACATCCCTTCGAACATCCAAGCTCTAAATAATGTAGCTAGGTCCAGAAACTGCACTGAATGTATTTCTATCCTTTATTATAAATATAAAAAGGAGTGGAATGTGTGTGCACACTTAACTCACACTATTTCTACCAACAGAAATAAACTAGCTTAATTTGGGGCAGCAAACAACCAGGTCTAAAACCAAAATTACTGTGTACAAAAAGTTAAAAAAAAACAGATGTAAAAAAGTGGGCACAGCTGAGTCGGGAGTGTCGATGGAGGTCAACTGGATACCTCGTAGGTATTCATTGAGCATAGCAAATTGACAATCTACGCTACACGAAACGTTAAAAAGACAAAAACATATCTTTACACATAAGAAAGTGTGGCACACTAGTACGACTAACAATGGGATTCTGGCGCATCCAAGGCCAGAGGGCTTCGCAAGAAATGCAGCCGGTGAATGGAAGAAAGACAATTTTGTACATCAGTTAATATACAAAACGTAAATTGTTTGTTAATGACGATACACGAGCTTTGAAAAACAATATTCATTTTCTCCTTTCCTTTTTTTCCTTTCTACCTTTAGATTATTTTTATTTACAATTAAAAGCGAAAAAAGTCCATTTTTCTTAGTTTTTCGACTCTAAAATGAAAATTATCATGCGATTTTTAAACTCTTACTGTCCTCTCCAATTTCCAAACTTATCAAAAGGAAATTCCTCTTTACTCTCAAGGAGCTAAAAACGCAATTTTTCCGCGCTCCAGGTACAATTTTTCGAAGAAGTTTTGCTGCTTTCAAAGTACTTGTTTACTTTCGGAGGTCATAATGAACATACTTTAACTTAAAACACAGTATAGGATAACAAGATTCATTGTTAAGGAAAGCTTTATGTTGTTATGTTCTGAACAATATTTCATTAAAATTTTGTTTACATGTATACGTTCCTAAATAAACTGAAAAAAAAAATGAAATACTATGTACACCTGTGAGTGCTCGTTGTCTGAAAATAGAATTTTTGTTTATAATAAAATGTAACAGTTAAGGTAAAGCAGGAGAAACTGAGCTGAGAAGCAACTAAAAATAGACTATTTTTGTTTCCAGACCAAAAGAAATTATGCAAAAGTTACTGTTGCGGAAATCTTTATATCTATTTTAATTTTGTATAAGAGTGCAGAAAAGTTCAGCTTGTGATATTATTTATAAATAAATGAAAACTACATTTAAAAACAATCTAGGTGCAATAAAACTATTTTTTCTATTGAATGTAAGCAGACCTTGGTACGAGGAAGTATTCAACAAAAGAAAAAGGTATGTATGGTGGATATTGGGTTTTTAGATGTTGAACTCATTTTCCCTTAGGTCCGTTAACGCAACAGTGCCAACAGAGAGGTTATACAAATAACTTCTACCTCTGTACTATCACCTGTTAACGTAAAGGTAATCCGGACAGACCCAAAATTCAAAGTAGAATCAGAAACACACACAACAGCACACGGGGTATGCTAGCGGTCACCTATCTAGTTACTGACAGTTTCCAGCGTTGCTTTATTTCGCTGATCTGATGGAAGTTGGTGTTTTAAACGGCGGTTAATACTAGAAAAATATGAATATTTACCTCATGGAAATTACATGAAAGAAAACATTACTCCATATAACTTGTGGTGGTATTTTGACGACCTCTACATGATGCGTTTTTAGGGAATTTTCTTCCACAAACAGTAATTTTCAGGTTTCGACCTATGACATTTCATGAGGCTATTTCATTTAAGTGATCACGTTTTTTTTTAAGCCTGCGGAAAACTAGGCAATACAAAAAGTATTAAAATGTACTTTAAAAGAGCTTTGGTTAATGTAGAAAATAGCTTGGTTTGATCTTTTTATTTGTGATTTGTTTTTAATATTCCAGAGAAGTTTGCAAGATTTATATGCGTTAAGGCGAATGTAAAGTGTGTGTCTTTGATGGAACCAAAGAATGATGTTTTGTGGCCCCTACATATCAAGCTTTAATTAACGAAATATTTTGCCAAAGCTCCAAATACGTCACTTAATAAAGGGCCTAAATTTTGATGGATGGAAGAAACTGACTGTCGCCAAAAATCTAATAGGGAATCACAGAGGTAAAAGGCAAATCTCTGCGCCAATAATTTGTTAGATCCATAAAAATAAATGGGATACTGTATATCGTTAAAAATTAACCTTTTTATCTGCATTCTGATTTTTTTTTTCACCACGGGGCTGTAAACGATGAACATATACATACAGACAAATATTTAGTATGGGAATACCCGGTGACATAGAAATCACTACCAAGCATTTTATTATTTTTTTTTATGAAAATATATCACTTTTAAATTTTAGGATGATACATTGTGTTAAATACCAATTTTGGATAACCAAAAGTGGCATGATTTTGGAAATTTTAAATAGAATACCCTACATATTTTTTAAGATTCGAACTCTACAAAATATTCCTAATATTAAACCTTTATTATATCATATACCTATCTTTGTTAGTTTTTGAGAAAATGGCGATTGAAAGTATCTTAACTACTGCACAGTTATGTAGGAAAACAAATAAATAGCATAAAAATGTATTATGTTTAATTTAACTTTTCTTGGAGACTCTATCTGCTGAGGTTATAATTATACTACTTCCGGCTTTACCGGAACTACTGCAAAAATTTACTTTCCTAATAATGTTACTTTAAAAATGGTAATAGCATGCCGTTGTACTGAACATTAGATTTAAATTTGGCATATCTTTCTTAACATTTTTGTTAATGGAGAACTTTATCTAAACCTAATAATTTTTTAGATACGGACCCTTTTGTCGCCATATAATTGCATAATGTGTGATCGTTTGGACATTTTCAATCTCAATTTTCTCGAAAACCTACAAAGATAGGTATGGGATATAATACAAGTTTTATAATAAAAATGACTTATAAAATTCGAATCTTAAAAAATATACCGTGTCCCATTTAAAATGTCAAAATTCACGTCATTTCCGGTTAAAATGGAAGTGACAAACAGATTTTATTATATTCAAAATCGGCACCTAAGGAAATAAAACACTTGGTAGTGTTTTTTTTTTTGGGGGAGTAATCAAAACCACTAGAAAAAATAATAGACAAAAAAGTTCTTGACAAAAGACAAGTCTGACAACACTGCTTATAAAATCAATGAGGGTCCCTAATTTTCCCGTAATAAACGTAGTAATGTTAATAATAAATTCGTATAAGCAAGTTAACGTCAAAATGAGAGTACGTACATCAAAAATATGGGTAATAGAGATACGCAGACAGAAATTTACGAATTTTAATTTACAAACGAACGAGTGATTTGTTTAGCTCAGCTTCAACAGTCGTGGTCAGTGCAATGATGTTATTTATAGAAAAATAATGACAAAATAGCGTTCAGTATGAATAGAAAACAGTAAATCCCAGATCGGAGCTAGCCAAGGTTGGATTCCAAACCGTCTACATTATCGTCCCTATAAATACATTCCTCATGTTTTTATTCAGCTTTGTACAATGAGAGAAATTAAAAATTCCGACCGATCGCATCGTTTTCTTTTCTACTGGGTACGGTAAAATGTTTTAATATTTCGTCACATATTTTTAGTTTTTATGAATTAACAAGCCACCATTACAAACTCCCAAGATAACCACCTTACGTGCTGTTTTTTGTCCAAGATGTTAGGACCCTATTTTAAAAAATGTTTACAATACAGAGACGCTTTAAAAGGGCTTTTTAACATCATTCTAAAACAAGCCCAGGGGATGCTGGTTTCAGTAACAAAGGGCATCAAGTGACAGACTAATTTTAGGAAAGTGATAATCTTATGTAACCAATTCTTTTATTACGACAATATTAGTTTGTGTTGCCATCGTTTTCGGACGTCTTGCGTGAGGCAAAATTTTAACCGTACCGTAAATTAAACTTCGTACACCAACTAAACACCTAGGTTTCTAATAAGGTGTATTGTGCTTGAAGTCTTTGCAAAATATCGCTTAAATTGACATCCTTATTCACAAGAAACTAATATGCGTTGCGTACGGAAAACATGAACCGCCTCCTCTGTCTTTTTAACACTTAAGAAAAACAAGTGGCCATGAAATTATGTACACGCTTTTCGGATACCTCATTTTAAGATTGGTAAAACGAAATTGCAACTTGGAGTATTCGTTTGCTTCTGAAAATAAAACTCCGGGTTAGATTTAAACCCCACTTGTATATTTTAATTTTTCTTCTTAACTTCTTTTTCTGTTCCCTTTTTACAACCTTTATAGGATCCGAACTCAAACGCATAACTTTTTTAAGAATGACATATATGCAGAACAAAGAGTCGTTAAACTTGTCGGCGTTACTTTAGAGAATAACCTCAACTAGCACAAACACATTACATACATAGCCTTGGCGGCTTTAAAAAAGCTTGGATTCCTCTTTTGAGCCAGAAAGTATTTCTTTTTTTTTTCAATCTGTATACACTGTATGTATCCCAAATAAGACCCTCTTTAGAATATTGTTCTTATGTCTGGGGAATGGCGTCTCTTACAACACTGAGCATTTGGACTCCATTCAAAGAAGAGTTGTTCGTCTGATTATTGATCCCACGCTTACAGAGAGGCTTCCTCCTCTTGCCCACCGTCAAGCTGTGGGGGACCTGTCGCTCTCCTATACGTATTTTCACGGCTTTTGTTTAGAGGAGTTGGCCAGTATAATTCCTCCTCTGGCAGCTCTTAACAAAGCAACACGTAGTGCAACTTTTATGCATCCTTTTAAAGTTCAACTAGAGAGGCTCCGAACTTTCCGCTTTCTTCGTTCCTTCATTCCTAGAGTGTCCAGACTATGGAATCTGCTACCCGCAGAAGTTTTTCCTTCTCCTTCCAGTCTCAAAACATTTAAGTCTCGTATGAACAAACTCCCTCTCACCACACTTAAGACACTCACGGTACGTTAGTACATAGGCCTCAGCCTTCGTGAACTGTCCAAAGGCAAAAAAATATACGAAACAGTTAAAATTAATATTTAATTCCGTTTGGAGATAAGGCGTCAACAGATAGATAGACCTACAGAGAGATCATCAGACAGACAAAAACGCAACATCTTTCCTACCCAGGGGCATCACCAGCCCCTTCGGGACCTTGCAGTCATTCCTAAATGGAAAATACCCACTTGTGTACTTGTGATGTAATTAATTATTGTAAATAAGATGAGTTGTTAAATTGGTTTAAATAATAAATTCTTTTGAAATAAATAAATGTACCTAATCGAAATGTTTAGCTACCAGCCAAGATAAGACATAAATGTATATCTTTGCATCCATAAGCTAAGTTTGATGAAAATTTTTAAAATTAATTCAATAATTTACCAAAATATAAACGCACTCACACACAAAGTTAACAATGCTTTAATTCAGAGAGCTATATCACTGGGCCACAACCAGAGGGTCGTTTGGGTGTATATATATATATATATATATATATATATATATATATATATATATATATATATATATATATATATATATATATATATAATATATAAAAAATAATACTCATGATACAATAATCGTTTGAGTGATCGTTTAAAAATGTGTGTTTATGTTGAATTTTAACACTGACTACTCATGGAAATCTCTACTAATAAAGTAACTATATTAATTTTTGTAATTAATCACAGCTCTATTGATCATTTAATAAACGTCAAACGTAAATCAGGTGCGTTTCCTTTTATTATTCCAACAAAAAATACAGCTGAACTTAGAAACTAGTCAATTGGTAAGGCAATTTTTTTTTCTTTAACTGTACACATTACTGCCACACAATTTTATAGTTTTTAGCTCTTTATATGTAAGCTTAGGTCACGCACCCTAATGAGGTATAAAACCAACGTTATGTTTATGGCCAGGAAATCTGTTCTCGAAGGCCAAAGTTCAGTTCTATTAACTAAGAATAAACTGAGTTATTTCTTCGCAATATAGCTCCTAATTCGAAAATATTGTTTGTATATTTGTTTGCTCATAAAACACCCGACATTTTTTAGGGTTCGTCATACAAAAATATCAGGCGAGTCCCGCATTTAGAAAACTGCTCCCGGGAGAGATACTATTCTACTTCCGACTGAAACGAAAAGTATCATACTTTTTCCCCACAAGGGAAAAAGCGTATTATAGGTCAAATAAACTTGGTGAAAAAAAAATTCGTAACTCGGAAAAATATACGTCTTTTAAATTCTTTAAAACGGGATCGATATTTAGAAAATATGTTTTTTTGTTAAAAGAAAATAAAATTACAAAAAAACAACGTGTTTTCGGATCGGCTGAATAGCTGAAGGTGACCCTAGACGCTCAGACATGTCCTATGACCGGTTTTAGGGCAGGCTAGAATGTGAATTACAGAGATAGAGGTAAAATTCGCGATATAAATACTGGTGCGAATTTAGGCTTTTGATATGTTTTAAAAATTATTAAAGCAAGATTTTGACAGTTTATTTAATTTACTGCTTTTAACTTATAGGAAAATTCTATTTCTTTGCAACAATAAACTTACACGAAATACCCAATAAATAAAATTTTAATTTATGTGTAATAATAAAATTATAGAATGTTTAAAAGAAAAAAAACAGTTAATTCTTTGGACATTTTTAATTAAATGTCCACTTATAATATATCGCTGAAAAAGTATAACGTAGAATAAGACAAATATTCAAATCCTTGTTTCTTTAACATTATTAGAGAATGGCATAATTAATAAAATGAGCGGCTCTTCTTTGGATGAAAGTGTCGTGGAGAAAGGCATTCTCCAGACATGGGAACAGAATTCCAAGCAGGGTTTGACTTATGATACATATCGTCACGAAAGTAAAGATCCGAGTCTGATTTAAACAACGCATATTTTTATTTTCACCGATCTGTACAGACCGATTTGAACAGACCGGTGTGCACCACCACACGATTCCCCTCATTTTTGAGAGTGGCAATGGCTCTCATCAAATAGATTTAGTACAAAAAAAAACAGAAACTTTTCTCAAAACGAAAACTTGATGTATTAAAAAAATGTGTTAAAACTTGTGAAGGACTTTGTTGTATAAATATAGCAGGCAATTTATTTCAGCGAAGGTATAAACTCTCAGTTTTCAGTGCAACGTGCAAAATTTCCTTCGCACCTCCTTAATTACACAAAAATGTAATAAAAATCCTAAAAATTTTAGTATTATTGACAAAAGGTAAAACGCAAACGTCGATTTACAGGTAAAAAAGTATTTAGTATACAGGGTGTATTAAATAAAATTATCACTGCATGTCTAAAGACAAACACTAGCTTTAGATTCTGTACAAGTAATTTGTAAAAAGTGTCCTTTTGTAATGACTTAACATAATTAATAAGTTTTTCAAATAATTTTCTTCCTATTAGGTTACGCAGAAAAAAAAACAGTTTATGGTGAAGAGCCATCAGGTATCAACTTCAGAAGTAACCGTAAGAAGTCTAGATATAATCCAGAAACCCATTTTTCGTTCTCAATATTAGCTGACTGAGTTTCAAGAGTATGCTTTCCAATCTAAACTCTGTTTAGGGTCATTTGATACGAGAAAAAATTGCAGCAATTTACATTTTACGCATGCGCAGTATTTGTTTTTTGGAACATGAGGCAATTTATGTTTTAACGTCGGGATTTAAGTCTATTACATTGCTGGTGTAATTTTAGTAAAATATTCAGTTTACAATTTCAAAAAAAGATCTATTTAACATAAATCTACAATTACTTTTTTAACTTTTTTTTTGTAAGTTATTCCCTGACATTTTCATGACATATTTAAAAGTGCTAGATACCCTGACAACTCCCGGTTTTCCAGATTGCTGGCAACCCTAGCATAAGTAATTTTCATTACAAATTATGCAACACTATACATTTCTAGAAGGCCTACAAGAACACGTATAAATTTTAAATTGACAAGGGGCCCAATTTAGAAAGTAAAATTTTATTGACAAAGTCCTAAGAAAGACAAGAAATATTACTGGTTCATTTTACTGTATAATTTTAAGACATTTCTTAACTTCTCGAGTCAGGCATTTTTAATGTATAATATGCCCTATTTAATGGAGTAAAAAATTAGACCTAAATTTTTATAGTCTTTGGTGCAGCAAAACAGAAAATAAATTGTGGAATTACAACTAACCACAACTAAAAAGGAACTGTACCGCAATAAATACTAAACTTCGAAGAACCACATTGATGTATAATGGAATAATAATAGACTGTGATGTCTATGATAATAAAATAATGTATTTTTTAAATGATGGTAATTATACAAAAATAAACAATGACCCAACTGAAACTATTGAAAGACAAATATATAACATTTAAAAAAAAAAACATAAAAACAACTTTACAGATAAAAAAAATTTTGCACATATGCCCCAAACAGTAAAACTTCACACTTTTTTGAGTACCAAAAATACACAAACCTGATATACCATTACGTCCTATAGTTAGTTGTATAAACTCACCTACACATCCATTAGCAAAATTTCTACTTACTATTTTAGATTCTTTAGTGAACAATACTGACTTATACATTAAAAATTCTCAACATTTCTTAGAAAAATTAACACTTATTGACATAGACCATAACATCATGGTAAGTTTTGATGTTGTTAGTTTATTTACAAATGTTCTTGTAGATAAAACATTAAATATTGTTAGAAATAAATTAATAAATGATGTCCAACTTGGTAAAAGAACCAACTTTAGCATAAACTCTATTCTGGAATTATTAACTTTTTGCGTAAAAACAACAAATTTTCAATACAATACTGACTTTTATAAACAAACTTCTGGCATCGCCATGGGTTCACCTTTAACACCATTATTAAGTAATATTTTTATGGAACCTTTTGAATCCAATTTTGTACAATATTACCATAATAAACCTTTAGTTTAGTGAAAATATATAGATGCCTTGAATCCACTATTCACAAAACTCACAACTTTCTTTTTTTGATATTCTAATAAAAAAAGATGTAAATAATTTTGAAGCTAAAATTGATAGAAAACCTACACATAAAAAACAGATATTAAATTTTGACATTTATAAACCAATTTGCCTTAGCTTCGGGATATAAGGGTTTTTAGGAGGGCTAGGTCAAAATTAGGAAATTAATAATCTTAGGTCAAAACTTGGAAATTTGAAATGGGGTATTCAAAATGGCGGATTTTGGCATTTATAAACCGATTTGTCTCAAATTCGTAATAAAAGTAATCGATTCCGGGTGCAGGCATGGTAGTGCAGGATGAATAATTTATTGATATAAATTTTTGAATTGTTTTATTTTAATGACTTGTACTGATTACATGTATGAAAACAAGGCAAAGTTTTACACAAATTAACTTCTAAAATGCGTTGACATGGGTGACAAATTCATCTGGAAATGGGACAAAACGCTTAGAAATTCATCGATTGCCACTATTTAATAGCCCAATTTTAAGGTTTCTTTTCAATTCTCTTCACTTATTCTTTAGTTTTTATTAAAAAGGCGGATAACTAAATACTTTTAATCGTATTTAAAAAAAATCCAAACATAAGAGTAAGATTTTAAAAACACGCACTCGTTTTTAAAAAGCGCTGCATTGCTCGGAGAAGGCAAAAAATTATTTAAAACTCAGGGTATAATATTAAAAATAACTTTGGTCTATCAAAAAAACTTTAAAAAGAAAGTAGATATAAAAATATTTATCCCAATCCAATATCATTTATTTATAAAAATCTAATTATATCAACCACGCGATATATTCAAGACAAGAACATAGTGATTAATGTTTAGGTATAATTTTATTTACAAACCACATATTATATTAAAAAATAGTTGGTGCTTCCGTAAATAAGTCACTGGAAAGTTATTATTTTCTGTTTTTACAAAATCGTAAAAATAAACGAGCCATAAAAAAACGATAAAAACCACAGACATTACTTAATTTCTTGTAAAATAATTATTTATGGACACTTGACGGGTTTAATTCAAATATTAAAAAATAAGACAAAGTACCGATTAAAAATGAATGGTGTGCTTTAAGCAAAATATTAATAACAAACTGGAATCTTATAAGCGGTTATTCCCCTTTTGCCATTTAATTATTTGCAAATAATATGCAACAAAATATTTCAAATGGTTAAACAAACACTGAAAACAACAAAAAAATAACACGAAAAAGTGTAAAACTAATCTTATGCAATAAAATTCTCACACTGCCTTTTTCGTCTCTATCCCTATTACTATTAGTCCTTCTGGCTCCTTTAAACTGCACTCATAATCTAGCATACTTCCTGCAGAACTCTTTGCCATAAAGGGCGCTTTACTCTCTCAAGCATGAGAAAAATAAAAAGGTTCCTATTATTTTAGAGTCTAAAACATACCTACAAACTCTTAAGAAAACTCTCTCTCTCAATCACGATCAAAATCATCTGATATAAAAGAAAAATCGGCAAAAACTGATAAAAAGTTGTAAAATTCAAAAAATTATATCTTTGTCAAATTTTAATGAAAATAATTTTAGCAACGCTGATATTAAATGTTTTGACGTCTTCTTCTTATAAAGTAATGCCTATACCTATATTGCTTAAAAAAATTGTCCACAAAAATCTAAAAAAATGCGACTGAAATGATTTTTAATTTGTTCATTGCATTTATTTTACAACAAACAAAAAAATTTCAATTTTTGAAGATGCCGTTTTGGAAAAAAAATTTCATTCTCTGCAAAAGAGCTATCGACATATTTTTGCTAAAAATGCATAGGGTCTGAAGCTAATTTTGAATTTTTAAAATGATGATAAATTTACCTGATTCTTAAAAACGCAAACCTACATTTAATAGCAATTTGTATTTTTTTCGAATTTGGTTTTTGTTCAAGATAAAAGTCAGTAACCTACCATGAATTATGTTTTTGAGCATAGAGAATGGCATCTAATTGTTTAACTTTAGCATTTTCTTTATACTGGATTTTGAAAAATTTTATTTTGACTACAGAACAAATGTGTTTAACAAAAAATATTCATATTTCACATCAGATTGCACAACACTTTCACCGTTTTCATATCAAAAAAACAAAACATTTTAAATGGAGTTTCCTTATTTCTGAAGAAGTATCATAAATCATTTTTGAGATTTTTTGCTCCTGCTTTTAAATGATTTTTCGGATACGATCTGGGTTGCTGGGTCATGCCACACGCTTTTGATGTGGGTTAATTTTTCAATGCCCGTTTATTTTTCTATTAATTAAAGTTAAATATATGAAATGTACAACCATAAATGCCAGTTCAGAACGTGGAAAACGCATTAAAAGCGGGATTATAAAATATTTTCTACGTAAAATAAAGTTGCTTTTAATAATTTACAGCCTTATAATATGAAATAAAAACTAAGGGAATTTATTACTGAAACAATAACCATTGTCTTATACAGTGGAATTTAGAACTTGATCGATATCAACAAAAATAAATATTATATTATTAAAAAACGCCTAATATATTTTTTTACAAAGAAACAACTTACTTGGGCTACTATATCCCGTGAACTTAAACTCGAAAGCTTCAACGTCCGACACATTTCACTGTCAGATTGCTTTTAGTAATAGTGTTTGACTGCTTTTTGAACAGTGATTTTGCGTGCTGAATTTCTACCCATTTATTGTTTAGAATTTTTTTTCCAACTCAAAGTACGTGGAACTGATATGATCTAAAACTATGTGACTTTTATTTGTGTTCTTGTAATAAGGTTAAGAGTTGCAAAATTGCCTAAGAAGAAAATGTACCCAAAATTATAGCCATAAAATAAAATGGCGAAACCAAAACCTAAAAACAACCTTAAATATAAAAATGTTTTGTCCAATAACAATGGCCGAGGCGCAAAAATTATATTTAAATTACATTTTTTACAATTACAATTTTACAATTTTGGCGCCCTGGGCTATAAACCAATTAGCGCCCTAGGGCCATGGCATTAAAATTCTTAAATATGATTTTTTAATATTTCATTGCAGTTATAAATAAAATTATTTTGTTAAATAAAGTTCCCGTTAACCTACATTTCATTTTTAGTTAAATTACATGGAGCTTAAGGATACCAAGAGTAGTGATGGCAATCGCTATTATTTTTTTATGATAAGACATAATTTTTTTTATGTCAATAAATTAAATTTTATTTGCAATACAATATAATACATAACAAAAATAAAGTAAAAAAATTTATAATAATAAAAATATTGTAATAAAAATTAAAAATATTTTTAAGAAAAAAATATCCATATATAACTATACTAATTATAATTATTATCATAAATTTAATTGATGAATTAAATAGAAAACTTCTTCCTCGCTTTAGTTTGAGAAAATTCATTGATTATTGAATTTACATCTATTCTTTCAAATAAAAACATTTAACTTTTTTGTAAGTACTTAGAATTTCCGTTTTTCTTTTCTTTGTTGCATTTTTAATCAATTATTTTTATATTTATTTTTGCTAGCTTTTCTTTGTTTGGTTAATTTGTTTGTTTTTGTACCGCTTTAGTCCTCTACATTTATGGAAATAAATAAATAAAATATAAATATCGGTATTTTTAATCTTTTTGTAATATTGTAATTTGTAATTTATTATATAATTTACTATAAAATATCGACCTCTAAAATGTATTAACTTTAAAATTAATAACAAGTTTTATCACATTTATTAGATTCTACTATCGAATGAAACAAAAATAATACTCTATAAATCCAAAAAATAACTATTTTTAGGTTAAACAGCAACTTAAGTCGCCGTTAAAAGAAGCGGCAACTTATGAGTCACCGTCACCGATATACCGGTGACTTAAAAATCGCCGTTAAGCTCATTTCTAATATTATGCATGAAAAGTGTGAGCGCGAGCCAGAAATGCTACCTCACTCAGCGGTCTTAATCAGGGTGTGCAATCATCCTTTCCAAAATTTATTAATTAAGATATGGAGAATTAGGCATATTTTAAAATTCCTCATTTTTACGTTCGTGGCGTACGTTAATGCGCCCCTGGGCTGTAGTCCAAACAACCCATAGGGTTAGTATGGCCTTGCACATAAGCCCAAGCTTATAAGAACCATCGGAGCTATAACAGTTTAAGCTGCGCGATCGCCATAATTTTTATATTATCGCCTAGTGTAATAGTGCGTCCTCATGTGCCTAAATTGCGTTAAGGAGTAACACAGAATCAACCCAAACTACGGTTGCTTTGGGGTTGACAATATTAAAGACTTTTCGCTAAGTCACTTTTTTATTAACTTTTTGCGGACTGCAACGATTTTGAGAAAGAATTGCAACAAATAATAAAATGCTCACGAGATAAAAAAAAAAGGTAACTTTTTACAATACGCACGATTTCGAACTTTAAAGCAATTAATATATATAAATGCTTAGCTATAAAAGGTATTTTGCCGCTGTTATATACACGCACATGAGGACATACCATGTCTCTACTCGCGTTGCATGTTGTGTTCCAAATATTTCTTTCGTAAGTATGTGCGACCGACTATTGAAATTTTAAAATTGCATAGGAGTTGTATGTTTGTTTATAGATACACTTTTTTTAAATTGTGAGTAAAGATTTAGTATATTTATTTATTTAAATCTATTCTGACCTTTTTTTATTTTAAGATCAAAAAACAAACAAAAGATCTAGTCCAATCATTATAGCAAAAAAAAGGTTATTTTTGTAATTAATGTTAACAGATATCTGACTGCCCCATGACTTTCGGAATAAGCTGATGTAGATTACTAAAATCAAAAATCCAACCAATTTTATTTTCAGGTAATTTTTTAAACAATAATTATTAAAAAAAAGGGCGTTTTTTTATTTTTTTAAAATATAACAAAAAGTACTGGCTATATCACTTTACTCATAAAATACCGTTGGTAGAGAATTTAAAAACCTACAAAATGGTTTTTGAAAAATCTCGATCCGACCATTTTTCACCAAGGAAAGCCAGAAAAAAACAGACCCTTTTTCAAAAATTTGTATCTCCGTTAATTTTTAATATTAAGGGCTGATTTTTTGGAAAATGATAGTCACTAAAATATACTTTGAGCTGCCGAAAGATGAAAATTGTCGCATTAATAGTTTTTATTCAATCGCACTATAAACAAATTAGGCCCTTATCTTGCAACTGCCCGGAATATTAGGCA
Source organism: Listronotus oregonensis (assembly GCA_019359885.1). NCBI lineage: Eukaryota > Metazoa > Arthropoda > Insecta > Coleoptera > Curculionidae > Listronotus > Listronotus oregonensis. The sequence continues at coordinate 664,240 of JAHBCN010000041.1, forward strand.
AAATGGTCCGATTTGAATTTTTTTAAAACGGCTTTTTAAAGTTGAGATTAAAAGCTACAAATTGTATATCTCACATTTTCGTATAAGTTTTAAACATTGTTAAAAATGCTTGTGAACCTAGCTCGTCGAGCGAAAATTCGCGACCGAGACGTACTGAGTCGACCGTGGAGGGGGCACCCAGCAGCAAATACGCAGCCCGTCTCTCGCTTCTCCTTCGTTGCAGGGTGTCGTTGGGTGTCCCTCAGTACGTCTCGGTCGCGACGCTAGGTTCACAAGCATTTTTAACAATGTTCTCCAAACTTATATGAAAATGTGAGATATACAATTTTAATCTTAACTTTAAAAAGCCGTTTTAAAAATTCTAATCGGACCATTTTCCTAATATTCACAGCACTTGCAAGTTAAGGGCCTAATTTGTTTATAGTGCGACTGAATAAAAACTAATAATGCGACAATTTTCATCTTTCGGCAGCTCAAAGTCTATGTTATTGACTATCATTTTCCAAAAAATCAGCCCTTAATATTGAAAATTTACGGAGATACGAATTTTTGAAAAAAGGTTTGTTTAAGCGTTTTTCCGGCTTTTCTCGGCGAAAAATGGTCAGATCGGGATTTTTCAAAAACCATTTTGTAGGTTTTTAAATTCTCTACAAAAGATTTTTTATGAGTAAAGTGATATAGCCAATACTTCTTTTTGTTATATTAAAAAAAGGCGCTTTTTTTAAATAATTATTGTTTAAAAAAATTACCTGAAAAAAAATTGGTTTTATTTTTGATTTTAGTAATCTACAGGTTATTCCGGAAGTCACGGCGCAGTCAGATATCTGTTAACATTAATTACAAAAACAAATCTATAATGATTGAACTAATCTTTAAAAAAATATATAATCATTTGATTTTGATGTAAATCTTTTAAATGTGTCCAGATTCCTTTTTTTAATATGTCATTGCCAAACTTAATTTAAATAATTATTAAATCCACTTAATATATTACGAAGGCCTGAGGACTAAGTATTAACCTACCGCGAGTCTTTTAATAGATGTCAGAGGCAGATTATTAATACAAGACTTAAAGACTTGAAGGTTGGAGGGAAAAGAAAGAAGTTTGCAAGCTGCAGGTTCCATAGTTTAGACACACTATCGATGCAGGCATGGGGGTAAAACTTTGCTACTCCATTGGGAGCTGTTAAGGAAGGAATTATATTGTTCAATATTTCAAAGCAGAAGCCAGGCCCACACAGGTTGTCAGTGGGCAAGAAGATGAGGCTTTATGTTGACAGTGAGGTCATTATTACGGCTGCGAACGATTCTGGGAACAGTATTCCAAGCAGGGTCTGATAGATACAAAGTGCATAGGTTAAAAGTGAGGCAATACCTTCTGGCAATGAAAATTAAATTCAAGCTCTCTGGAAGCTGCCGTCGCTATGGATGGAATATGTTTATGTCAGCTAAGGTCATTTACAAAAGTAACGCCTACAAGATTATATATGCCTATATTCTAAGAATTGGTAGCTCCTTTCGCGACAGCAAACATCGTTGTGTCTTAATGCCATTAAACTAATCAAGATTTTCGGTGCCCCAATCCCATATAAATTAAAAATATCTTGAAAGAAATATTTTCATCGCATTTTTAAAGAAAATAGGTAGAAATGAAATTTTAAAATATTTATGTTATCACATAAGTAGACAAACTGACAAACTAATAAAGATACTTTGTAGGGAACATCCTGTGGTTATGTTTCTTGCCAATCCCTTAAAATTACCTCAATCTTAAAGCGAATATTATTTCAGGTGGAGGAGGTGGGTGGAATATGGAAAGGTATTTAGGAAATGTTTTTGTTACATGCTTTATATCTAGACAGTTTTTGCAGCAGTTAATGCTAAGTTAAGTCAGCCAAAGTATTATAAACTATTAAGAAGTTTCTTGTTCTATGGGACCCAAAGGTT